>JAABOM020000049.1:12945684-12966204 GCA_011800125.2 Solanum clarkiae | reverse complement strand
GTCAAATGTTTGGCTTGTCACCTTGTTTTAAGAGAGTTAGTTACACTATAAATATTATTTTGAATCTTTTGCTAATCCATGTCACTTTTCTTTGCATGAATATATCAATTCGAGTTCATTGTGGACTCTTCTCTTATTTGCATTCCTTTGGGCCATGGAGGCCCACATTCCATCTTCTTCGAGTCGGCCCAATGGACCAAAAGCCTTTGGATGAACAACGCATGGAGCTTGTCAAGTCTTTCTTTTAATTGCTTCTTTTACTTTATCATTTTTTTGGCATATTTATGGCTTGTTTAAATACTAACGTTTATTATTATATTGGTTTCAATTTAATTAGATTCCCCGGCATGTCAAACTTTTTGTTATGTAATTTAATTTTGTTCTATTTTGAAAAAAGTAGTTTACATTAAAAATAAAAGATAATAAAAAATAAGAAAGTAAAAAAAAATGTAAAAATGCGATTTCATCATTTCATATATATTTTTCAAACTCAGTCAATTGTTCAAGTTTAATGAGTCTTTCAAAATCAATCAAAATTTAAAATTGGTCAATGTTTTCAAGTCAAGTCAAAGTTAGTCAAACCACCTAATCGCAGGATAACCGCATTTAGCGGCCATTTTGAGTGCGTAAAACCTTCTCAAAGTGGAAATGTGAACCCGAACCTATCTATGGATTTTTAAAAGATTTTTGTGTTAGGTCTTTTAAAATATTTAATGGTTTCCTAATTATCCGTAAAATTAGGTGGCGACTTTGTGTTTTTTTTTCAAAATTTCAAAAATTGGTTTTCACTTAAATAAATTGAGTTTTAAATCGATTTTTGATTCTCTCTTAAAAAAAAACCATTTTTCGGCATAACAATTTAAAAACTATAAAAACCAACAACATTATGGTAATATAAAATAAATGAAAACTAAATAATATGAAAAATTACATGAAATCACATAAGTAAAAGTCGAGAATAAGAAGGAAATGAAATATAAATAGCATAAAAAATTTTTAAAAACATTTTAAGAAAACATTAGAAATAATAATAAAATAGTAAAAATAAACAATAAATTTAAAAAATATATAAAGAAAAAGAAAAAATATAAAAATAAAGCATCTTGTAATTATACTATATAATTACCAGCAATTCACAATTTTCTTTCCCCTATTAATTAGATAGTGTAATTATTTCCTGCCAATTACACAAAATTACTTGCCAATCAGGTAATTACATAATCAACCAAATAAACCAAATACTATACTTGTACTCAATTACACTAAATGCAATTAACAGGGTGACTTTCCAAACATGCCCTTTGAGACCAAATAAAACTTTCCAAAACATTATGTACCATAAATGCACTTTACTCAATTTATATTCACACTGCAAAAATCCAACTGTCAGCAGAAGAAGAAGCCTTCACAAAGCCAAAAGAAAATGGCGGTCTTCTCTATGATGCTTTGGCAAGACCTACAAAGGTAACGTACACCTCTCAAATCCCTAATAAATGAGCAAAAAATTGCATTGTGTTTCTGCAATGCACAATTTCATAATTACCCAGTTCTGAATTTTCTTTGTTTCTATGTAATTTGGGGGGATATATAAGCAGCTTTGATTCTTTAGGTGTATAAAGAAAACAACCCATTTACCCAAAAGGAGAATAAATTAGCATGTGAGTTGAAGCTTCTGAAGAAATTGGCTCCAGCTTGCCTTTATAGCCTTCTCTCCCATTGTCAATTTCCCAGGTAAAAGTACTGATAATTGGATTTTGTTAGCTCCCTGATCTTAGCATAATTCTCTCATGTATTGGAGCTAAAAACTATCCTACATATCTTTTGAGCCTTCTTGATGCCTTATTAATGAAACCTTGTTACTTCATAATTAAAGAAAAAAGGGAAAAAAAAATCTGTTTGTTTTTGTGATTGCCATGAGATATACTGCTAAATCTTGTGTAATTGAGAATCTACCTTGTTGGGTACACAACTATTAAATGCCAGAAGGAAATTTCATGTTACTGCAATTAATTCTACTGTTGGTCGTTGGATTTTGGTTGGTTTGCTATATGTGGAGATTTAATCTCCTTGTAGAATTATACACTACTATAACAATGTTAGGCTCTTACTTTAGTTTTCCTCATAACTAGTACCTACATAAGGGGAAACTATGTATTTTTTTTTTAAAAGATTCCATTTTATGCAGATACAAAAGAGGGTATGGGATAGGTGTTATGTCTGATATACAAATACTGATTGCTAGCAATCTGAGCTTTGACCCCTTCTGGTAGATGATCTACAGTGTGTACGAAAAGACAGTCTTTAGAAGAAGTAGCTCACTGCTAGATAGTCTGCGATCTTATTGGCTTCCCTATAACAATATGGTCTCCTCTGTGAGATCCTCCAGGACAAACATAATCGTCAACAATAGGCTTGAGAGTGAGATTGCTAGTGTTCTTGCTCCTCGACATATCTACCAGAGTCATCGAGTCTAGCTCAATAGTGCCATGCCTTATGCTGTTGTCTGGCAACATTGCCCAGGCTATTTGGCTGCCATGGTTTCTGCCACATGATGATTGTTGCACTGTATTGGGGCATCTAAGGCAAACACCATTCCATATAGTTGATTTCATTAGAGTTCCATCTTGCAGTTAGGAAAAGCTTTATCTACTAGCAGCGTTGAGGTAGCACAGAATTTGCTGCTCCGTTCTTCTTGTGTAGACTCTGTTCTTGTTGCCATATCTACAGGCGCATCTAGTTCTCCACATTTCCCAGCATATAATTACTGGTATGACTTGGATAATCATCTTGGTACAGCATGAGCTTACTGGTCTGACTTGATATCTGATGCCCAGTGGTTGCCCAAAGAATTTCCAAAGTGTTTGTGTAGGCTCACTATCAAAAAAAGAAATGTTGAGTGGTCTCTAATTGGGGTTTTGCGCAGCATAAACAATGTGTTGGCATATTATCAACAAACCTACAAAAAAGGGTGTTTACCTTTTGTTAATTTCCAACAAAGAAAAGATAATTTAAAAGTGATATTTTTATGCCAAACTCTACTGATCAATTGATCAGTTTGTCTGTGAATCTTAATGCTATTCCAAGCATCCTTGTTTGAGAAGGCACCATCAGCAGTTAGTTTTCAAATGAGATAGTCTCCCTTCCCAGGTGTTTCAGTCTTGATGATGTTGATGTGTTGGCAGATCCAGTCGGGAAAAGTGCTATGCAATCTTTGAGTATCCCATCTCTGATTATAAATTGAATGTTTAATTTGAGTTCTGACCTGGACAGTAATTTGCAATGGCCCCACAACCTGTCCAGTTATCCCAACAAAAATTACTTTCCCATTTCTGGATTTTCCAAATCAAATTTGGCTCAAACTTGTTCCTTGTTTTAGTCAAAGTATCCAAACGTGTGAAAAAACCTACACTTGTTTATAGGATGAGCTTTTATGCAGTATTTGTCCTAGTGAGATTCCTGACATCTGAATCTCCACCAATTTTTGATTTTGAGAATTTCACAAATATCAGTCGTTCTTCTGATCCCCATCCCTCTTTCATCTTTGGGAACACATGAATTCTTCCCTGAACTCTAGTGGTGTTTGTCCTTTCCATTGGTGGATCCCCAAAAGAATCAGCAGAAGTGTTTTCCGTAGATTTATAGTGCCTTTGGGAGGTGACACTATCTCCACGAGGTAGTGGTAAGGTCTACGTGCACTCTACCCTCCTCACTCTACCCTCCCCAGACCCTATGTGAGGGATGTCATTGGGTATGTTGTTATTGTGATAGTGCATTTGGGAGGACTAAGAGCAATGAGGTTATAAATGGGTAAAGATTGAAGAGCATGCTTGAAGAGAACAATCTTGCGCCCAGGGCCTAGCTCGAGTGGCAAAGGGTAGAGGATTTGTGGCTGAGGTCATAGGTTCAAGCCCCATACCATACAAAAGCGAAGCTTGGTATTTGAGTGGAGAAGGGCAGAGGGGCGGGTCCATTATCCACCGAGTTTAGAAGGCTATGATTGGTCCAAAGAGCGAGACACAGACTGATTTCTCGGTTATCCAACCAAAAAAAAAAGAACAATATTGTGTCCATAAGAAAGCATATTACTTGCCACCCATTGAGCCTTTTGATGAAATTGGAGAGGAGCTTTTCAAAGTATTTCACCTTCTTTACCAATATAAACAGGACAACCAAGAAACTCAAACGAAAATTGCTTAACCAGAAATCTGATTGCAGCTCTGATCTTGTTAATTCTGTTAGGGCCATTACCTAGGAGCAGTAAGAAAGAAGCATATGTTGCTATTCATCTTCTGAAGTTCTTTCATACCAATGAATCTGCTTCATAATCATTTAAAGGGATTTAGTGTTGCCGCCAGTGAAATTAACAATAACCATCTACATAAGACAATGATTAATAATAGGCCCTCTATTAAATATAGGAAAAGGAAGTGTTCACTATGCATTAAGTTGTTAAGCAGTCTGGGCAAAACTTCAGCCTCAATAGCAAAAAGAGAAATAGAGTGGATCTCTCGTATTAACGCCCTGAAGAATCCATTCCCAGTACCATTTATGTTAATAGAATACCATACATTTGAAATTATGCCCATAATCAACTTCATAACTTCTTGAGCTTCTTTTGTAATATCCACATAGGATTACCCTCAATTTCTTGATCCCATTCATTACTCACAAGCTCATGGAAATAAGGTTGAGTTGTCTAGAAATCCAGGAATTTGAAGTACTACTTTCCAGTAGTTTATCTATCCTTTTCCATATCTTTTTGCTAGGTCTCTAGTTGTTGCACCATGTTTGTTTAGAACCTGTGTACCCAATACCAATAATGCGACAAGAGTCCATACATTCAAAGAAGTCAAAACCATTAGCATTTCCGCGAGGCCTCCCACCAAGTATCTCATCAGCTTAAGAAGATCTTGGACGAGATGGTGTTCTCCTTTTAGAATGCTTTTGTGGAAGGACAGATTCTAGACACAACTTCTGTGGAAAATGAGGCGGTTGATTTCCGAAAAAAGAAAGGTGAAGGGGGATTTTTATGTAAGTTGGACCTTAAGAAAGCCTATAATCATGTTAATTGGGATTTCTTGGATTGCATTATGCTGAAGATAGGCTTTGGATATAAGTGGAAGAGATAGATTAAGTTTTGCATTTCTTCTGCCAAATTCTCTGTTTTGGTAAATGGAAGTCCCTGTCTCTTCATTGGGAGTTCGAGAGGCTTGAGCCAAGGGTATCCTTTATCTCCTATGTTATTCATTGTAGTGAAGCTTTGAGCAAAATGATGGATAGGGCAGTCATCGGAGAAGAAACAGAGATCTTCTGAAGGACTTCAATACTTTATGTAGAGGGCAGAATAACATGACAGTTTAACATCTGTTGTTCGCAGATGATACTTTGGTCTTTTGTGATGCAAAAGTGTCCCAGTTAGATTATTTGAGACATTCTTATTTGGTTTCAGGTGGTGCCAGGCTTAAAAATCAACCTCAGCAAATTTTGAGATCATACCAATAGGTGCAGTAGATAATATTAAGGAGATTGCACAGGTGTTGAATTGCAAGGCGGGTATCTAAGGACTACCTCTGGGTGCCTCTGGTAAAGATCTTGCAGGTAGAATTCGTGGCTGAAGAGTCGAGAAGCAGCTAGGGGGATTTCAAAAGAGGTATTTGTCAAAAGAGTGAAAGGAAGTTTTGATCAAAAACACTCGTTCTAGTATTCCTAATCCTATATATTTCATGTCACTTCTTCAGGCCCCTAAAAAGTGGTTGAAATATTGGAAAGGCTTCAACATAACTTCCGATGGGGCTCAGTTATGCAGGAAGTTCTATCTTGTGAATTGGAGGGTTGTCACATCTCCAAATGAATGGGGAGGGCTTGGAGTGAAAGATCTCAAGGTGTACAATGAAGCTTTGTTAAGGAAGTGGATCTGGAGATTTGGGATTGGGCGGGGAGGGGGTGGCTGATAAATATGGTAGAATGGATGGTGGATGAAGGAGTAGAAATATTGTAACTTCGTTTGGGTGTGGTTTGTGGAGGATATCATGAAAGGGTGAAAAGATTTTTGTGGACTCTCTCTTTTAAGGTTGGGTACAGAAGTAGGATTAGCTTTTGGACACATAAGTGGTGTCGGGAGATTGAGTAGAAAGAAGCCTTTCCTAATTTATTTCGTCTTTCTGGCTAGAGAGAGATGACAGTCCAACAAATCTGTAGGTCTCATGAGGGTGTTATCCTCTGGGACTTAAGATTCTGAAGGAACCTTAACAATTGGAAGATGGAAGGATTTCATAATTTGATAGATTTTTGTATGGGATAGACTCATCAAACTTGTTAGATGTATGGAAGTGGCATGAGAGTGGTAACGACTTATTCATTGTTAGTTTTTTTTTTTTAATAAGAGGTTGCCAGTGAGAGAGGAAGGTACTTTTCCCCATGGCTTTATTTGGATACCTAGATCACCAAGGAAGGTTTGTTTCTTTGTATGGTTGGTGTCGAAAGGTGTGATATTAACAACAGAGAATTTGAGAAAGTGGAGAATCACCTGTGTTAGTTGGTGTTTCATGTGTAAAAATGAAGGAGTAAGTGTAAATCATCTTCTTTTGCATTGTGAGGTGGCTAGTCGGTCATGGAGGGTGGTCCTAAACCTCCAATACACCGTTGTTGCCATTGTTAAGGTCCTCCAAACTACTCCATAGCTCCAATCTATCTGAAGAAGTACATTTTTCATATAAAGCTCCTTAATGTCTTGGTTCTTTTGAACTTTCAAAGTGATCCGCTGCTCATGATTTTTTGATAGTAATGACAGTACAACTGTCCCTCCAAAAACACCCAATCTACCCATAACATTAGTAATGCAGTGGTTGAAGCCTAAAAGCCTTCTATAACCTTCAACTTTCTTTTTATTTACCATTGGCTCTGAGATAGCAACCAATACCTAATTTGTATTTGTTTACCTTTCTTTTAAGTTCACGAATGGTTTTCTAGATCTCACCCCTCTTATGTTCCATATAATTGCACTAATCATAAGGAAACAATTAAAGAATGGTGGTTTTGTTTCTATTCCCCCTGCAAGGAGGAGTCAATTTTTTCCTGTTGAATTTGCGCACTTTGTTACCTCTATTATGTTTATCTCTATCTCTCTTAACAGGAGTCCATTTCAATCCCACACATCATTTAGGTGGTGTTGTGCATCACCTTCAGAGTGTTGCATTCCAACAGTCTCATTTTCCTCGCAGATTTCGTCATTGTTGACTTCTACATTCTCATCAACAGTGTTGCCTACCATTTCCTGTGAACTGTATGTGTAAATCATATTGTCCTTTAGATCCACCACTAGGTTAATAGCAGGTAGGTTCTTAACAACAGTTGGCAGGCTAGAAGACTTATCAGGAGCATTGATGTTCTCCCTAATATTGTCTCCAGTGCTCTCTTCATAATCACCAGTGCTTTCGACTTTCAATATCAGCCCTCTCTGCTTTGAGCTGTCGATTCTTGTTTTTGTATCATCATTTCCATCTTGTTTAATCTCATTCCCATGTTCTGTGATTCCGTCATCGTCATTCTGTTGCCTTCTTGCTAGTAATCTGTTCCTCTGAATTAATACCTGTCTGTCCATTCTCCTTTTCCGTCCCAGTTCTGATTTTGACATTAGTTCTCTTTTTTGGGACCTCCTCCCCCTTTTTTTTTTTTTTAACAAAAAAAATCTTATGCAGCCTGTCCCTTGAGAGCAGAATTTCCTTTCTCAGTCTCCTCTGTGATCTTCTTCTTTCCTTTTCCAGCCCCTTTTTGATCAGCCTTTTGCTCATCCTTTTTGGTATTCTGTTGCATATCGATATTCTAGTCTGTTGGTCCCCTTTCTTGCCCATATCATCCTTGTTAGCCTCTTTAGCAGGCATGCCTTTGTTGGAAGCATCTATCCCTATCTGATCATTTTTAAACTTATGTTTGTTGTCATCAACCATCCTTTGTTCCTTAGTACCATTTACCTCAGCTTGGTCAGTAACTATATCATTCTTTCCAGTAACGACCTTCTCCTCTGCCCTCTTCTATTCCAATTTTCTGTATTGAATTATTGAGTGCCCCAAAATTTTGTAATGTCTACAAAATTTAGGCACACTCTCGTATTTCAACTTCTGAGAATATCCTTTTGAGGGGGCATGATTCATATTCAGAGCCCACAAAACCAGAATTGGTTTTCGGTTTAGTAAGATTGACTTTAACCCTTACTTTGACCATACTTGGTCTTGTTTTATGTTCTGTGCAATATCCATGGTTAAAGGTGTACCAATTGGTCCTACAATTTGTTTTACGTAATTCCCTGTGTGACAGTGGATGGTAGTGACCGCAAAAGCACCCAAACAAGGACCATAGGAGAGTTCCTCATCTGGTTTGAAATCCCGAGTGCATTTCTCTAGCCACATCACTTTGACCCTTGATTTCAATAGATCGCGTTTTTCAAATATTTTTGAAATCATCCTCATTGGGAAAATTAAAAGCACAGTGAAAAATGTGAACTCCAATCTTAACTCTACTTCTGATTGTGACATTCTCAGCAAATTCAGAGCAGATCTTTTCAATCTGTGGCCTTGTGCTCATGAATTCACCCACCAGAGTTAGTTCACATTCTTCAGCCACAACCCCATAGTAATCGTTTGATCTGAAATATTTCGAAACAAATGAAAAGGAAATGAAAACAGCAACAACAACAACAGCAACGTACCCTGCTAGGGAAAGTAAAGTATAGCGGACTTTACCACTACCTCATGGAGATAGAGAGGCAAAAAGATGAAACATAAATCATGGATCAACTAAGCCATGATTGCTGGCATGCCATTGGGAGTAGCATTATGAGCTCTTGATTTGAAAATGATTGCCAGCATGCTATTGTGAGTAGCATTACGAGCTTTGACTTATGGATTCCCAAGTCGATGGTTACTTGGGCTTGGGATAGCACTTAGCAGGAAATTGAATTGCTTTGGAATGTTAGATTTTTGTAGAATGTCCTCCACAGTTGAGGTTGCCATAGTAGTGTCAGTGTTTTTATCTACCAGACGCACTGGTGCTGGGTCGACCCGCATCCCCATGGGATGGAGCGTGAGGCTTAGTCGCGAGCAAAGAGGAATAGAATGTGAAACAAGATCAAGGGTTAGTAAGGCATGGATTAAGAAATTAAAGACAGAGTAACCCTCATGATAAGAAAGAAACTTAATTATGTTTAACAAGTCAGCAAATGTTTTCATATTGCATTTTGTTGAGAATGAACACTAACTTTTAATACATCAAACAAATATCCAAATAACTCACGCAGTACAAGCCATACATAACTAATCTCTGCATAATAATCCAGGCATTACATTTACCTTACCTTATAGAAAAAAAGAAAATCTTACATTATTAATCCTCTTGTCTCTAAACCAACCCCCCCCCCCCCCCCCCCCCCCCGTGATAAAGATGTATGTTCATCCTGGATCCACATCTAGTGTTAATTCTTTGTGGTATACCTCACTTCTCCCTCTGTAGGATACTAAGTTGACTCATACTATTCTCATATGACGATGTTCAGTAGAGTATTTTCTATTGATACTTCCCTCTTCCTAGCAAAAAGGAAAGTTGTCTTCTTCATGAGCAAATATGGGTAGACTCATGTGGAAACAAGTATTCATCTGTCTGGCTTGGAAAAGGATAAACATTTCAAGATCTCATCTTTTCCATGATCTTGTCCATAGGACCTGGAATTAAATTTTACAGAAGAAGCAACATGAAAGATACAATTGAACATACTTTATTTGCTTCATGATATGACAGTATCTGAACTTTTTATGCTACAACAAGAAGAGCTAATGGAGAATCTACATATAAATACAGTCAAAAACAAATTTTAGTCGGAGTTGTACATTTTTCGAGGCATTTGCCTGTTCAAAAAAGTTGTTTGTTTTTCATTTTTCCTGAAAAAGATTTTCAATCCAACACCATTAGAAAGGAGTCTTTCAGTTTTTCTCCTCTCTGATGGTGTTTGGCTTGAGTTTTTTTGTTTTTCCTTTTTGTTAAGTGATGGTGAGTTTTATAACTGGATCATGTAACAAGGAATCAACATCATTTACATAGGTCAAGTGGCACCAATTAGCTAACAAGAAAATACATCTAAAGTTTAAGGCTGTATATTTCTCATTTTGCCAAAATTTGGTTTGAGTTTTTAGAAATACTGAAAAAGAAGGTTTATGATTTTGTTTTTTACAGTTTCCAATCTGTTGATCTTAGTTTCATTTATGGAATTGGATTACCTTTCCTCCTTTGCAAAATTCAGTTGTTGGATCAAATAGAGGAAATGATCGTTTAAATTTCTGTCACCAGTTACTTCTCATTGCCTTGAAAGGGAAACGGAATCTGCTTTCTAATTGCCATGAGATATAATGTTAAATCTTCTGAAATTGAGAATCTACATGATTGGAGAAACACATTAAGTGCTGGCATGAAAGCCATGTTATGGCAATTAATCAGTGGATAGTATTAGTGATTAAAGATTTATGCTTAGCTTTCATCCTGGATCAACAACTAGTACTATATAGTTGTGCAATATCCCACTTTTCTTTCTGTAGGACACTCGGTTGCTAAGTTGCTCGAACTCTTCACTTTTGGTGCCGCACCCGTGTCGGCACGACATGGGTGTGAGTGTTGGTGTGGGATCCGTGTCCGATTTGGTCAATTGGTTTCGGGTACTTTGACCAAAACTGATATGGAAAGTTTGGACGATTTTAATGATTTATATAATCAATACAAAAAATTAAGGTGAAACTGAAGAAAATTGAATACCTTTTATATAGAAATTTCTGTGTGACACATTCTCCTTTAATCTCCTTTCCTCGATTCTTTCAGGTTCTCCACATAATATCTCATAATTAAGGTTTTATCACTCTATTTTTAGATATTTTGATTATTTTTAGGCGAATCCCTGCACCCGTATCCATACATGGATCCATATCCCCGAATCTTAAAAATTAGATCATGAAGGATCTGACCTCTAGGCACCCGTATCGGACACCTGCACCCGAGTCTGAGCAACTTAGCTCGGGTGGCTCGTACTTCTCATATCATAGTGTTCAGAAGAGTATTTTCAATATGGTTGTTGTCTCTTCCTGGCAAAAATGGAAGTTGTCTTTGTCATGAGTATCATAGACCCTGGTTTAAACAATTAGTTATCTGTCTACCCTGAGAACCTAGTTTTGTCATTTTCCCCCTATAAAGTGGTGGTTGGACCAGCTATATTGTATGGTGTGGAGTCCAGTCAAGAACTCTTATGTTCAGAAAGTAGAAATGGCGAGATGAGGATGTTGCGTTG
The DNA here is from genome assembly GCA_011800125.2 of Solanum clarkiae. NCBI lineage: Eukaryota > Viridiplantae > Streptophyta > Magnoliopsida > Solanales > Solanaceae > Solanum > Solanum clarkiae. The sequence goes on along the minus strand of JAABOM020000049.1, from coordinate 12,954,884 downwards.
GATGTGTGGGTAAACTGGGAGAGATAGGACTAAAAATGAGGATATCTTAGTGGGAGTGACTTATGTGGAGGACAAGATGCAGGAAGCAAGGTTGATATGGCTCGAGCATATGATGAGAAGATGCATGGTGCCCCAGTGCAGGAGGTTGAGAGTTTTGTTGTGGATAGATTCACGAGAGATAGACTAAAAAAGTATTGGGGAGAGGTGAATAGACAGGACATGGCATGATTGCAGCTCACTGAGGACATGATCTTAGATAGGAAGGTGTGGAGGACACGAATTAAGGTAGAAGGGTAGGTAGGAGTGCGTTCACACTAGTAGGTAGGAGTGCATCCATACTAGTATGTAGGAGTGTATTGTCTTGTTGTCCATACTAGTTATCATAGTATTTCTCTTGTAGTTTTTTAATCTTAGATTTCTTATACTATCTGTTGTTTCGTGTAGTTTGATTATAGTATTGCTTTGTTGTAGTATTGTTTTCCTACTAGCTGTTGTTTTTGTTACTGTCTGTTGTTTCTTGTACTTCTATTACTTCTTTTATAGATTGTTTTTGTCTAGAGCCGAGGGTCTATCGTAAACAACCTAGACCTCTGAGGTAGAGTTATGGTCTTGCAGACACTCTACCCTCCCCAGATTCAACTTTGTGAGTCTACATTAACATTACTTTGTGGGACTACACTGGGTACGTCGTGGTATCCATCTTGCATGTTATTACTGATTTGAAACATGTATTGATATAGCTGGAATATTTCTTGCAATTGTCTCATCTTTTTACCAGTCTTTTTTGAAGTAGGTTACCGTGGGGACCAAAGGCAACACATGTACGTGGAATATCATTTACTTCAAGGGATAATACCAAATAAAGGAAATAAATGGAACGTACAGAGTTTCTAGTTGACTCAACCATATATTACTGCAATTTTTCTCCTCTTTCATACATGTTACTGAATGTAATCTTTGAACATTGTCTCTTAATCTAGCACTGTAGTTTCACCACAGTTCTTTCCCTCTCTGTTTTTGTTATTTTCGCCTGTCTGTTTTGTCCTCTTCATTTATATTTGATGATTCTGTGAACTGAAGCCACCTAACATTTGATATAAACAGGTTAATATATTTCTACAATTGCTTTAAGAAATTGCAAATAGACATTTCGTCTCATCCTTCACTAAGCCTTATCTATAATCTGCAGATATTTGCTACAGTTGTCTTCTTCTTTTCATTGAATGAGATATCCGTGATGCCTCATCAAATTCAGGTATGATCGTCACTCATGGAACAAATAAGAAATAATGCAGTACTTGCAGAGTTGCAGTGATAATATATCCTTTCCTTTTAAGGTAATTTAGGTAAAGAAAATCCTACATATAACAAGGAAGAAGTATCATTGATATGGAAAGAAAAGCATGTGTTACATCCTAATTCTATGCTGAATTAAGGTCTCCTTGGTTCATAAACTCTTAAGCTGATCGGTCATATCTCTCTACCTAGAGAAAATACTATCGACTCTTAAGATTCTATATGCACTTAACTGGTACACACTCTTTAAGTTTGTAACTTCGCCTGCTTTCTTAACCTAGAGATGGAAGTTACCTAATGTGTTGAAGCCCTGAAGGACCATGAGTAGTTGGAACAAGTTGTCGTTGCAAACAAATATTTCAACTATTTATTTCATTTTAGGCCAAAATCAATTGAAATAGAAACTTAAAGAGTTACATTATTTCAAGTCAAATAATTAAAAAAAGATATAACCAAATAACGGAGTTGCAATTGTGTACTTTAATACTCCCTCCGTCTCTAATTAATTGAATTTTTGAGGCTTTTTTCAATGTTCAAAATAGTTGACTTGTTCAAAGTTCAAGATGAATGTTTAAATTTTTTTCTATATTTGCTCTTTCATTTGTTGAAATTTTATATTTTCTAAAAAAGATCAATTATAAACATATTTATGACTTCACAAGGGTAATAGTGGAAAGTATGGTTTAAATTTTGTCTTTAATGTTTTTCTTAAAATGGGACAGAGGGAGTACATCTTTTAGATGCAATGGGCCTTTTTTTTTTTTTTCTTTTTCTGGCTAAATCTATTAAAAACACATACTTGCTTAGAGCTCCTTTATATACACTCCTCTTCTCCGTATAATGATGAGCATGAAGGTAACAAAAATGCAGGGACAAAATGGGCAGCAGGGTATGTGGATGTACCAATGCGTCCATTGTAAAAAAAACTTCCCTTCAAGCCAAGCCATCGCAGGCCACACAAAGGGTCACTTCAGGGATGGCTGGGTTAAAGGAACCCCCCAAAGCAAAGTGTTTGTGCTATTTTCTGATTATCAGCAGCAGCAGGGTTCTACATCTGACTCATCAATTCCCGAGAAACAGGTTTTTTCTGCAGCAACACCTGAGACTGACTTAACAGATGCTCATCAATTGCCAAAAGGTGATGTACAGAATTCCAGAAGCCTTGCCGCGCAGCCTCCATCTCCAGGTTCATCGAGCAGACAACCACGAATCCCTAGGCATCATTTGAGGCTTCGTGATCTGAAAATACTAGCTAGGCTCAGGGCTCGTCTTACCAGAGAGGAGGAAAAAGTCATTTTGCGTCTTCTTGATAGTGCTATGGAACAGGTTCATTCATTAATTATAATATGCACTTGCTCGATCTTTTTCCTTCCTTCATCACTCGTCTTATTTACTGAGATGTCATTTGGTTCAAAACTAGGGATTATATCAATCGTACTCTTTATATGAGATAAGTGATACCAAGATTTTGGTATAAAAATAACACTGATTTCGTCTCACAAAAAAAAAAACACTGATTTTAGCTAATACTTCCCTGATCAAATACGAGATAGGTTTAATCTCAAAATCTATACTGGGATAGCCCAATTAATCCCTTGAACCAACAATCCCTAGGATTTCTTTTTATATCTTACTCTAATGAATTGCCACTCTCTTTATGAATTTTATTTGCACCATGAATTATATTTCCAATTGTAGCGTCCAAGTAATTAATGTGTGGTTAGCTTTTTAACATCCTGGACCATCAACGTGCTTGGTCTTGTTTATCGGGTCAAATCAACATGTGAATATCAATCTCATTAAGACAGACTACAAGGACTAATGCTTGAGGAGCAGAATCTTTATCAAATTCTAGGGTTTCCACGAGAACTAATCAATTTTGTTTCACCTATCCCTCTTTCATGACTACATATCTTTCTGGATCAGGATGCTGGAAGTCTTTGTCTAATGTCAACTAATTTGATGATCGATAGGAGTATTATTTTGTTACAGGCAAAACAATCCAGCAAGAAGAGCGCTGAAGCAGAGATGATCCCTAATATAAATCCAGAAGCAGCAGCCGCGATTGGAACTACTGACAAAGATACCGATGTTGTCACCAGTGATGAATCGGATGATGAGTCCCAAAATATGTGATCATATGGTTAAAGCACATGCTGTAGTTTCTGGCTTTTTCCTTATTAATTATGGTTTTAAAGATTGTTATTAGTGAAGTGTTTATATGGACAGTGTAAGGTTGTTGCTTTTTTAAGATCATCTTGGAGTATCGTTAAACAATGTTCTTCCCTTTACCCCTTGTTAAATTAATGTAAATGTGACTGCTACTGAGGCATTGTCTGGGATTGCTATATTAATGGAAGATGTATGTTTTTTCCAATTCTGAAGGAAACCTATCGTTACACGTCTGTCGTTTGGTTGGTAATATGTTATTTTAGGATAAGTTAGTCTGAAATATATTATTCCATTATAATATGGGATAACTTATTCATCAGTAAGACAAAAATGATGGAATAAATAGTCCAAAGATTACTTTATACCTTCAACTAAATATGAAATAAAATAATCTTACATTTTATCTTGAGATTATTATAACTTATATCTCACATTAAACGATTCCTAAAGTATAAGTTGGTTAAAGTAGGGGTGGGGTAGACTACATAGAAAATTATGTATGGAATTGATAAATCGTGAATTTTTTATTATAATTTTATTGTACACTATTGAAACGACCCGTAGTCTGAAATTATTTCTTTTTAGATGTATAATTTTATTATTATATCATGTAGAGCTAGATGTAAAGACTATGTTTCAATAGTGTATTGTTTATTTTGGGCAAGATTCGTAAAATAAAATTGGATAAAAATCTCATTTGTTTTAATCATGATTTTTTTTACCTGATAGATGTAGTTCAAGCAAAAAAAAAATTTTTTTTTAATCAAGTTCATTCAATTTTTTTATTGAAAAAATACTCAAATATGTCATTATGAAATTATACCTGAAATTCTACTCTCTCTTTTTTTGTGCGAATTTTTGATTTTTTTTCATGTGTGTTTTTTTTGGTCTTTATCTTTATGTGGATTGGTATATAGGTGAGTATATTGTGTTGTCTTGCTCTAAAGGTGAGGAATGTGAGGGAATGGAAGGTCTTTGGTGTGTCTTTATATCTTTGTACGTGGGAGTGAATTTTTTATTGGCAGATAGTTTTTTGAAGAGGAAAAAATGTGAGTGAGAGAGTTGAATTATGTGAGAGAAACGTGGGATAGTAAAGTTATGTGGTTTGGATGGTTTTAGGTTAATTTTTTAAATTTATATTTTAATGTTTTAAATTTTATAAGATAAAAATAAAATACAATAATATTAGCTGACTATTTTTAAAAAAAATTAAGTAGCTAATTATCAATAAATATAATTGACAAAATACTAAAATTATTAGTGCACCAAAAATTTAAATTAATTAAAAAATATATTTTTATTATAAGTTTTCTTTCTGATCCTTCCCGTGCGATGATCGTGACTCTATTTTTGTTATTTTCAAATCTTTTATAATAAATTTACTAAACCAAGGTAAAAATAAAAATACATAATTTAGACATAAAATAAATATTAAAAGTTATAAAATTTACATTTAGTAAAAAATTAGACGTTCACACTAAGTATTCTATAAACATGACTTATTTATAAATACAAGAACTTATATAATAATTTTTATTTGCATACTAACCTATATGAAACTATAAATAGAAAATCATTCATCACTAATTACATCAAGATTCAAGTTCTCTTCAATTATTTTCCCCCTTTTAAACTTCCTTCTCACGCTAAATGGATAAGATAACAAGGTGTGTGGGTGTTCCAATGTATCTTTTGCAAAGAATTCTTTTCTTTGAGCTAAGCCATAGCAGGTCATACGAAAGTTCAATAGATTGAATACATATGAAATCTAACAACTTAATTGTATTGCAATCAAGTATTGCATAATTATGACATCAAACTGTAACGACCTGACCCAACACTGTGAAGTACTATCTGCTCTTGGGCCTAGCCCATCACGGATTTATCCGTTTGGGCTCACCCCAAAAGGTGTCTCACAGTATATAGACTAGTCCATTACTTTATATACCCAGCATCTCTCCTGTGTTTTGTCGATGTGGGACATCTCCTCTTAAGATGTGTTGTTACATACACCCCCTCTATGGACTCAGCGTCCTCACTGAGGTTTGCCCCACCGCATGGGATTTGCCTAGACTCAACACTGAGGTTTGCCCCATCTCATCGGGATTTGGCTAAACTCAGTTGAACTCTAACCCCACATCGACAAGGCTGACACAGGAGTGGCTCTGATACCATCTGTAATGACTTGATCCAACACTGTGAAGTATTGTCCGCTCTTAGGCCCAGCCCATCACGGATTTGTCCGTTTGAGCTCACCCCAAAAGGCGCCTCACAGTATGTAGGCCAGTCCATTATTTTATACACCCAGCATCTCTCTTATGTTTTGTCAATGTGGGACATCTCCTCTTAAGATGGGTTGTTACACAAACTACCCAAGGATTAATCCACAAAATAAAAATTATAATAAAAAATCACGAATTTGAAATCATGAAATTAAACCTCAAACTTCACTTTTTTGTTTCTGCTGTGACATTTGATCTTTCATGTGTATTCTTTTGTCTTTTCTTTATGTGGATCAGTACATAAATTAGTATATCGTGTTGTCTTGTCTCGAGATGAGGAATGTGAGGGAGTGGATGGTTTTTGTGTGTGTTTCTATGTGTGTATGTGAGAGTAGATTTTTTATTGGCAGTTTGTTTATTGAGGTGGAAAAAATGTAAGCGAAGGAGTTGTATTGTGTTAGAGAAACATGGGATAGTGAGGTTAAGTGGCTTGGACAGTTTTATGTTAATTTTTAAAATTTATATTTTAATATTTTAAATTTTGTAAGATAAAAATAAAATACAATAATAAAAATATTAGCTGACTATTTTTAATTATTAAAAATATTAAAAATTATTATACATATTCTTTTCTGATCCTTCCCATGCGATGATCGTAACTCTATTTTTGCAGTTTTCAAATCTTTTATAATAAACTTACTCAATCAAGGCAAAAATAAAAATACAAAACTTAGACACAAAATAAATATTTAAAGGTATAAAATTTAGGTTTGATTAAGAATTAAATATTCACACTGAGTATTTTAGAAATAGGACTTATTTATAAACATAAGGACTTATATTAGCCCCACTTGAGTACTATAAATTGTGCATCATTCATCATTAACTACATCAAAATTCAAGTTCTCTTCAATCCTTTTCCCCCTCTTCATCTTCCTCCTTACACCCCTCCTCTGATCCTCATTCTTCTAGACCTAAGCGACAAAAATGAAGGAACTAAATTAATAACAAGGCGCGTGGGTATTCCAATGTATCTTTTGCAAAGAATTCTTTTATTCGAGCCAAGCCATAGCAGGTCGTGTGAAGGTTCAATAGATTGAATACATACGAAATCTAACAACTTCAATGTATTGCAATCAAATATTGCATAATCATGACATCAAACTACACAAGGATGATTAAGTGTTACCTCTTATGAAGATTAAATCACAAAAATAAAAAATTATAATAGAAAACCATGAATTTGAAATCAAAAAATTAAATCTCAAACTCTATTTTTCTTTTTTTGCTGTGACTTTGGATTTTTCATGTGTTTTTTTTTTTTTTTGGTCTTGTCTTTGTGTGGATCAGTATATAGGCGAGTATATCGTGTTGTATTGCTCTAGAGATGAGGATTGTGAGGAATGAAACGTTTTGGGTGTATCTTTCTATTTGTATATGTGGGAGTGAATTTTTTATTGGCAGTTAGTTTTTTAAGAAGGAAAAAATGTGAGTGAAGGAGTTGAATTGTCTGAGAGAAACATCGGATAGTGAAACTATGTGGTTTGGATAGTTTTAGATTAATTTTTTTAAATTTATTTTTTAATATTTTAAATTTTATGTGATAAAAATAAAATACAATAATAAAAATATTAGCTGACTATTTTGAACTGGAATAAGAAACTAAACAACTAGTTATCAATAAATTATTATAAATTTTCTTTTCTGATCCTTCCCGTGCGATGGTCATGACTCTATTTTTGTAATTTTCAAATCTTCTATAATAAACTTGATAACCCAATGTAAAAATAAAAATATATAATTTAGACACAAAATAAATACTAAAAGGTATAAAATTTAGGTTTGCTAAAAAATTAGACGTTCACAATGAGTATTTCTAGAAACAAGATTTATCTTTAAATATAAGGACTTATATAATAATTTTTATTTGCATTTTAGCCATACATGAGTACTATAAACAGAGCATCTTTCATTTACTAATTACGTCAAGAATCAAGTTCTCTTCAATCATCTTCCCCCTCTTTATCTTCCTCCTCACGCCCCTCCTCTGATCTTCATCCTTCTCGACCTAAGTGACAAAAATGGAGGAACTAAATGGATAACAAGGTGTATGGGTGTTCCAATGTATCTTTTGCAAAGAATTTTTTTCTTCGAACCAAGCCATAGCAGGTCATACGAAGGTTAACTAAATCGAATACATACAAAATCTAATAACTCCAATGTATTGTAATCAAGTATTGCATAATCATGGCATCAAACTACACAAGGACGATTAAGTATTATCTCTTATGAAGATTAATTCACAAAAATAAAAATTATAATAAAAAATTACAAATTTGAAATCATAAAAGTAAACTTCAAACTCTAGTGTTTTTTTTTCTTTTTGTTTCCTGCTGTGACTTTTGATTTTTTATGTGCGCTTTTTTTTTTCTTATCTTTATGTTAATCAGTATATAGGTGAATATATCGTGTTGTCTTGCTCTAGAAGTGAGGAATGTGTGGGAGTGGAAATTGTTGAGTTTGTCTTTCTATGTGTGTATGTGGGAGTGGATTTGTTATTGGCTATTAGTATTTTTAGGAGGAAAAAATGTGAGTGAGGAAGTTATATTGTGTAAGAGAAACGTGAGATAGTGAAGTTATGTGGTTTGAATAGTTTTAGGTTAATTTTTTAAATTTATATTTTAAATGTTTTAAATTTTGTAAAAATAAAAATAAAATACAATAATAAAAATATTAGCTGATTATTTCTAATTGGTAAACATATAGAAAATTAAATAGCTAGTTAACAATAAATATAATTGACAAAATACTGAAATTATTAGTGTACCAAAAAATTAAATTAATTAAAAAAATATAAATTTTCTTTTCTGATCCTTCCCGTGCGATGATCGTGACTCTCTTTTTGTAGTTTTCAAATCTTTTATAATAAACTTGCTAAACCAAAGTAAAAATAAAAATAAATAATTTAGACACAAAATAAATAATAAAAGGTATAAATTTATGTTTGGTCAAAAATTAGACGTTCACACTGAGTATTCTAGAAACATGACTTATTTATAAATATAAGGATTTGTATAATAATTTCTATTTGCACATTAGCTTACATGAGTATTATAAATAGAGCATCATTCATCACTAATTACATCAAGATTCAAGTTCTTTTCAATCATTTTTCCCTCTTCATCTTTCTCATCACGCCCGTCCTCTGACCCTTATCCTTCTCGGCCCAAGTGACAAGAATGGAGGAACTAAATAGATAATAACTGTGTGGGTGTTCCAATATATCTTTTACAAAGAATTCTTTTTTCAAGTCAAGCCATAACAGGCCATACAAAGGTTCAATAGATTGAATACATACGAAATCTAACAACTTCAATATATTGCAATCAAGTATTGCATAATCATGACATCAAACTAAACAAGGATGATTAAGTATTACTCCCTCTGTTTCATATTAAGTGAATTGATGGGTCATTTCACACATATTAAGAAAAAGAAACAAAGACAAAA
>JAABOM020000049.1:12917905-12939446 GCA_011800125.2 Solanum clarkiae | reverse complement strand
GAAACTTAATTAATGAAGGGTAAAATTGGAAAAAATTTCCAACATATCCCTTGAAAAGTGAACAATTCACTTATTTTTAAACATCAAAAATTTTCCAACAATTCACTTAATATGAAACAGAGGGAGTACCTCTTATGAAGATTAATTCAAAAAAATAAAAATTATAATAAAAATCACGAATATAAAATCAAGAAATTAAACTTTTTTTTCTGCTATGACATTTGATTTTGCATGTGGTTTTTTTTTTTTTTTTGGTCTTGTCTTTGTGTGGATCAGTATATAGGTGAGTATATCATGTTGTCTTGCTTTAGAGGTGAGACATGTGAGGGAGTAGAAGGTTTTGGGTGTGTCTTTCTATGTGTGTATGTGGAAGTGATTTTTATTGGCTGTTAGTTTCTTTAGGAGGAAAAAATGTGAGAGAGAGTTATATTGTGTGAGAGGAACGTGGGATAGTGAGGTTATGTGGTTTGGATAGTTTTAGGTTAATTTTTTAAATTTATGTTTTCAATGTTTTGAATTTTGTAAGATAAAAATAAAATACAATAATAAAAATATTAGCTGACTATTTCTAATTTGTAAAAATATAAAAAAATTAAATAACTTGTTATCAATAAATTTAATTGACAAAATACTAAAATTATTAGTGTATCAAAATTTTAAATTAATTAAAAAAGTATATTTTTATCATAAATTTTCTTTTCTGATCCTTTCTGTGCAATGATCGTGACTCTATTTTTGCAGTTTTCATATTTTTATAATAAACTTGCTAAACCAAGGTAAAAATAAAAATACATAATTTAGAAGGTATAAATTTATGTGTGGTAAAAAATTAGACGTTCACAACGAGTATTCTAAAAATGGACCTATTTATAAATATAAGGACTTATATAATAATTTTTATTTGCACATTAGCCTACTTGAGTACTTTAAATAGAGCATCATTCATCACTAATTACATCAAGATTCAAGTTCTCTTCAGTATTTTTCTCCCTCTTCATCTTCCTCCCATGCCTCTCCTCTGATCCTCATCTTTCTGGGCGTAAGTGATAAAAAAATGGAGGAACTAAATGGATAACAAGGTGTCTGGGTATTCCAATGTATCTTTTGTGAAAAATTCTTTTCTTCGAGCCAAGCCACAGTAATAATACTTCTCGCATCATGTATGATACCATCATAATATTATATGAATATACTGTTGTGGTAGCACTAAGATTGTCTTTATTCATTCATTTACAAAACTACCCATTTCTTAATGGTAACATAATAATAAATTCATATATTGCGACGGTATCATTAAGATTTCCAACAACCATTCATGTACAGTTAACTCATTTCTCAATGATACCATCACAATATATCATATACTGACATAGTATCATTAGGGTTTGCTTCAGTCTGTAATGATACCAGCATAGTATATCTATATACTGTTATGGTATCATTGATGTGTACTTCAATCATTATGACACCTCCATGATACAATCATATATTGGCATGGTATCATTAAGGATTATTTCATATAATCAGTACCACTCCTCTTATCATGTATGATACTATTAGAGTATGTGAATATATTATTGTGGTAGTACTAATGTTTCCTTCCTCCATTTATTCATAATAAAAATAATACTCATTCATTAATAATACCAAGGTCATTAGAAAAACTCTCAATAGGACATGATAGTACTGTAAGGCCCCGTAAGTTAGAAGATGCAAAAGTGCAGAAAATGTTGAAACTGAAAATTTTAGGCTGAAGTACGAGCCTCATTTATGACTCGTGATTTGAACCACCGGTCGTAGAAAAGACTTGTGACTAGGCATGCAGGATGGAAAATTTTATTAGTATGGAGGCAATCTACGAGGAGGATTTATGGCCCGTAAAAAGAACTATGTATCGTAAAGTGTGTTCGTGTATTGCGGTCTTCGGTTGGTCAAGAATTGAGTTTTGGTATCATGATTTACGGACAAACAAGATGAGTTGTAGTTGATTCTACAGGCCATAAAAGTTGTCTCATGGTTTAATGCTCTGTGTTTAAAACTTTTCTAAGTATAGACTGGGTCTAAGATAGGGTCTATGACCAATAAAACGATTTATGGATCATAAAGAGGGCTCACAGATTGATATTCAGAGATTGAGAAACCTAAATTAGGTTTTAATAAATCGTTTTGATCCTTAAAAGGTTAATTATTTTGTCTAAATAAAATACAAATATGTGCAGATTTTTTTTAAAAATTTCAAAATATGTATAGTTGTAACTTTAAATTTTTTAAGAGTTATTTTTAAAGATTTTTCCCATAATTTACTAAATCTAAAAAAATATACCTTCTTCATGGGCCGAGCTTTTTTTTTTAAATACAATAAAATTACTAGTTTATTTTCTTTATTAATTAGACCTTTCACATAATTTTTTCAAACCAAAATAATATTTTTCTTTATAACCCCAAAACAAATTTTCAAAAATAAAAAAATATATATATATATTTTTTTTTTGTAGAAAAAGAATTGAGGATGGCGGTTTACTTCATTCCATAACAAAACGAAACATAATAAATATTTAAAAGAAAAAAAGAAAAAATGAGAATATTGTTAGTTTCAAGAGTATAAGTAAGCCAAAAAGGTCATTTTGGATCCAAAAATATTATGTTGAAGAAAAGATATTTTTGAATCAAAAGATGGATGAGAAAGACATTTTAGGCCTAATAAATATACAAATTATATTTTCGTACAATTTTCAATAATTCAAGGATATTTTAACACATTTCCGAAAATGATGTTACAGCCATAAAAGTTGAATTTATCAATTCATAACATTAAGGATGAAATTGAAATGGATAGAACATTTAGCAACCAAATACAGCTTTCCATGAATATAATCTCACTGCAAAATCCAACAGTCATCATCTTCATACAGCAAAAGAAAAAATGGCAGTGTTCTCTGTGATACCCAGTTGCCTTGGTAAGAGCTGTTCCTTTGCAAAACCAACAAAGGTAACCCAACAAAAGAGCAAAATGTGCGGTGTATTTTCAGAATTTCCTTTGTTATTTGGGATATGTAAGCAGCTTTGATTGTTAATTTACAGAGGAAAAATGGGTATGAAGGAGACGAACCATTTGCCCAAAGGGAGAATAAATTGGCATGTGAGTTGAAGTTGCTGAGGAGCTTGGCTCCGCCTCTAATGACTGCCCTTATAGCCTTCTCTCCCATTGTTAATCCCCCAGGTAAAACGAGTGTCTTGACATATAATGCTAAATCTTGTCTACTTGAGAATCGAATCGATGTTGTTTTTCATAGACCCTTATTTTAAGAAAAATAAGGTAATAAAATAGCAAAGATATGAAACAATTGAAGCAAAAGATTATAATAATAATAATACACAATGAAGGGTAAGATATTACGCGATAACTAAATAATATTAGGGAAGAGGAGAGGAGGAGGCTAGCCCCCGCCTCTCCCACATGACGAGTCATAAAACTTAGCTACCTACTAACCGTCTATCCTAATTTAGTTGAAGTCATGTCATGTCCTTTCTAATCCGTTTCCCTGATTATTCTTCTTCAACCTACCTATACTAACACCTGCTATAACCAACCTCTCGCGCCTCATTACTAGCACATCCACATTTCTCCTCTACACTTGTTCGAATCATTTCTGACTCGCTTCCCTTATCTTACCCATTACAGAGGACACTCCCAACTTGTCCACTATAAGTTTTTCCCTAATCATCTCTCTCCTAATATGTCCCCACATAGTGTCCTCATTTTCTCTACCTTCATTTTCTAGATGTAGGCGTTCTTGATTGGCCAACGTTCTATCTTATACGATAATGTTGGTCTAACCACCACTCTATGGAACTTACCTTTAAGCCTTGATGAAACATTCTTATTGCATAGTACCTCTGAGGCGAGCCTTCATATCACCGACCCTGCTCTATTATGATGTGCGAGATCACTGCCAATCGTTTTGTCTCCTTAGGTTATGGACCCAATACACTTGAAGCTTCCTCTTTTGGGTATGACTTGCGCCTTGATATTCACTTTTTTCCTCCGCCTGAGGACTATACTTGTCACTCCAAGTACTTTATTTTAGTCCTACTTAACCTGAACTCTTTAAACTTTCGGGCCTTTCTCCAAACTTATGACCTATCATTATCTCCACCTCGTGTCTCGTCGATCAATACTATGTCATACACCATGGCACCTTCCCTTAGATATGTTGTGTCAATTCGTCCATCACTAAGGCAAACAGAAACAGGCTAAGGGTTGATCGCTGAGGTGCAATTCCATGACATTCAGGCAGTGTTTGGAGTCATCTTCCACTTTCGACTCTATTGTACATGTCCTTAATAGCCCTTGTTACGTAGTTTATATATGTGTAGTCCTATCCAGTTACAAGTATGCCTGAATGTTATCAGGTTTACAGGTAACTGAGTGATAAAGTACCTGTGCACATAATATACCAATTTGGTAAAGGTGCTTGAAGGAAAATGGACAATTTGAAAAGAAATATTTAAGGATGAACTTGAAAGGATAACAAATCAGCCAATTGTTGCTACAGTTGCCAAAAGAGGTGTAGTCTGTATAATAGGTTTATTCACGTTCTGAGGAGGTCAGGGACACTTTGGGCCTTGTCTTCTTCTCTTCACTTGATGATATATCGGTGATGCCTCGTCTGATTCAGGTATAGTTGTCATCAGGGAATTGAGTAAATTGTGGAACAAATAGGAAAATAATGTCAATACTTGCAGGAATAATATATCTTTTTCCGTAAAAGGTAAGTTAGGAATAGAAAAGTCTGTATATAACAAGGAAGAATAATCATTAGTATGGAATGAACAACAGATGTCACATCTTAATTCTATGCTGTATTAAGGCCTCCCTAGTTCATAAACTGTAAGTTAGTAGGTCATATCTCTCTACCTAGAGAAAATAGGGGAAAATACCATCAACTGTTAAGATTCTATAAGCACTAGACTGGTTTACCTGCTTTCGCAACCTAGTGATGAAGTTACCTAAAATGTTGAAGCTCTGAAGGACATAAAACCTTGAGAGTGATACCATGCCTTTAAAATGCAACTCAGTCTCCATCCAACTTATACCCGACTTAGCTGATTGTGTGACTCACAATCTGTTAGCCTCTTAACTCACGCTCGTCAGCCATCCTTAGCAAGTCCCTGAACAGTAACCACGGTAATGATGATGTAAGCAGGTTTAAGCTGATGGGGATTACAGTATAACCTATTGTATTTGCTTAGTTAATATGACCTTGATCCAGTTCGGAGTGAACAGTTCCAAAAGAGTAAAAACTGATGTTAGACTAAAAGCAGTCAACTGTCCTCATTTGGAAGCTTTTTTACTAGTTAGATTCTTACCTCTTGTGGTTTAGGTTGGCCTAAATTCTCTCTTCTAGTAGGGATATTTTCTTTGCTGATATAGATAAGATATATTTTGGTATAGGGTTGAGTAATGGTGGTTTTTCTTCTTAAAGAGAGATCAAGTGGATTCGTTGGTGGTCGTCAGTCTTCAAATTGATTATAATGTATCACTTTATGTAAGAAATAAGTTTTTGTCTTCATAGATCTTCTACCAACCAGCAACTGCACATTTGGCGTGAGAATGCAAATTACTCACTTATTCCTCGTTACATACAAGAGGTTTGATAAACTTATCATACTCAACAAGAATATCTGGAAACTGAGTCTATTTGATTTGCAGAATATCCTCGAGTATTCACCATTCTTAAGGCACTGCATCAGGTGCAATATTCTGCTGTTTAGGTGTGGATAATCGGTGGTGACGAACTACCTAATGAATAGGATTACACATAAGAACCCTTTCTTAATCCAAATATAAAGCACTCCTAGAAATATAAAAATGTTTGAGCTGCCAAATTTCTTCCTCTTATTTTATCTATAATGTCAATTGTCAAATAGATGATACAACTATGGCTGATTCCACATTTGATGTAGGTTGCAAGAAGAAATTCCGTGATATCAACTTGTTTGCAGTTGATATTTCAGTTTAGGCTTTTAATCTTAAACAAAATCCATCCTTTACCTGTTTATTCATATCATTTCAACCTTATATTTTATTTTATTTTATTCTACTTCCATTTGCAGTCTCAGTTGGACAAACAATAGATGTACAAAAGGGAGCAAGTTTGTTTAATCGAGCATGCATTGGATGTCATTATGCAGGTGGAAATATAATCCAGCCTGTGAGTCTTACCTACCTCGTGATTCCAGTAGTCATAGAAAATTTCCAGCTCACCTTAATTATCTTTCCTTTGTCCTGCTAGGGTGCGACACTCTTATTGAAGGATCTACAAAGGTAAAAAATTGAAATCCATAGAGAAGATTTAAGTTTTTCTTGTAACTTCTTTTAGCATGTCAAAGTTCCTTAGAACTTCGTGTATCTGAATGGAAACCAGAAGTTCAAAGAAAAGGTGCTTAAAATATTGACACTCCAGTAAAAGTATTACCATCTTGACTTTTCAGCTTTTAGTTTTAATTTCCAGTGCGGAGAATGAGAGATAGTAAGTGTAAAAGATATTCACAGCAACCTCTGTCTCGTATTCTATTAGTCGTCATTTTTTCTTATGCATAGTTGAAATGCAATTTGTCATATCATTATGCAAAACAACATGGCCAACTTTTAACTAGCTACTCTTCTGTCTAGAAATGGAGTTGACACAGAAGAGGAGATCTATCGCGTCAGTTACTATGGCAAAGGGAGAATGCCAGTAAGTTCACATTGTTCAGAACCATGTTTGTCTTTATGCTGCTATGTTCTGGACCTTAATGTGCTGTCTGGCTATGCAGGGGTTTGGACAGAATTGTACACCTAGGGGTCAATGCACGTTTGGTCCTCGATTACAAGATGATGAAATTAAACTCTTAGCTGAGTTTGTGAAGTCTCAAGCTGATCAAGGTTGGCCTAAAATAGAAAACAGTGGAGATTGAAAATAACTATTAGTACTTCACAATCGTTCAAAATGTGCATCATGTTTCTCCTTTCCTTAGTCTTTTCATCTCCTTGTCTCGTCCCATTCGATGTTCATGTTCGCACATCCCCACCTACCTGTGATGGCATAAAGGGTAGCTTCACTAGTTCTATGGAAAGTTGACCTTGTTTCTTGCCAACAATAGTTTCTAATTAGTTTTAGATATACCACATGCTGGACCTGCTAGAGCACATGCCCACATGTATCTGTTATTCTTAACTTTTTGTTTTATAAGTACTATAGTTTGACTATATGGTTGCTCCCTAGACAAAAAGTGTAACAGAAACTCTATATTTTTGCTATGTTGCTCGGACTCTTCAAAAATATCAACAGGTGCGTGTCGGATCCTCTAAAAATAATGTATAATTGAAGGATCCAACACTGATGCGGCAACATTTTTGGAGAGTCCGAGCAACTTATCATTTTGCACTTAACATGTCCAGGCCTTGTGCTGTATTTTGAATTTAAAACTTCTTGAATTAGATGATCTATTAAACTATAATTTTCTTGTACAGCTTTTGATCACAGCCACCCCACACACACAGAGCCTGACAAAAGGTTATCTGGTTGTTGGAAAATCATGTTAGATGGGTGCTTAGATTTTTTTTAAGCTTTTATCTGTTGAATGCTATTATCCTTAATTGATAGTTTAACGAAATGGCTTTTAGAATGGTCAAATGTTGGGTGCTGGTGCACTTTGGATCTAGCAGGGGATTTAAGTACTAATCGTCTATCTTAATTTGGATTTGTTGTACTTATAACCTTCTTGATGCTCCTATCGTCCCTTTTTAGTTGTCATGTTACGTTTTTCGAAAGTCAATTTGACTAATTCTCAAAGCTAAATTAGATTAAATTCATTTAATATTTTAATATAAAAATTAGATGTTTAAAAACTATAAGAAAAGTATTATTGATTGTAATTTTTTTCATATCAAAATAATTAAAAAAAATTACATCTTAAGATGTGAGTCAAAGTTTATTTAGTTTGACTCGAAAAATAAAAATTATGATAACTAAAAAGAGATGAAAGGAGTATATGTAATTATGAACAAAATGTTTTCTATTTTTTTCATTTTCTTTTTGGCCTGAGATTCTCTGCAAATCATCAACCTCTTTGCAAAAAAAAATGACACAGTGGAACAAAAAGAACTATGTAGCCTATACTAATTGTACGAATGAAAATGTTTTCTATGAAAATTGATTTTATAAAAAATATTTTTTTAAAAAATAAGTGAGTTTCTTATTTTTTAGTGTTCGATGGTAAGAATAGGGAGTGGGGGTTAGGGATGAAGCGTGGGGGTGGCAGGGGGTGGGATCGACAAAGAGTGAGGGTTTAGGTGGGAGGGTGGATGGGGAGAAAACTATAATTTGGAATTTCACTTAAATAAGCAATTTCTTTTTTACTTGCAATAGAAAAATTATTGTCCTCATTTCTAAGGAGTTTATTTTTCAAGAGAATATTTTTTAAATATTTTGATCAATCAAATATAAAATATTTTTTGAAAAAAATATTTTCCTTCATAAATATTTGATTGAGATCCGCGGTAGGAAAGACATAAATAATGAGGATTTCTATAGTTATCCTATAATTAGCATGGAATTGAGGACGACATATTAAGCGTGATTTCATAAGTGAGGTTTGAGACAGATAGGGTGTATGTTTGTTGAACAATGACAAAAGTTCCATATTGGTGGTTAATGGGATGTGTAGATTCCTTATAAGGCTTGAACAATCATCTTCCTCCATTTGAGCTAGTTTTTGGGATGTGAATTAGATTCAAAACCTAATTTTACATTGTGTCAGAGCAAGACCCATCTCACTCAATGTTGAGCCTCTGAAAAATAAAAATTACTCACACACCTTGCTAAGCACTAGGCATGAGATAGGGTATTGAAAACCTCCCTCGAGCTAGCTTTTGGGGGTGTGAGTTAGACTTAGTCTCAAGACCTAATTTTACAATGTTGATCTTATCCTACCTTCACGAGATAGAAAAATTATTTTCTATGGGTCTCTGGGTTAAAAAAATAATTTTTAAAGTAAATCTGAAAAATATAAAAGTAAATCACTATGATAATGGAATTAAGATGTAATAATTGTAATTATTGCCCGACAACAAATGAGTCATTTAAATTGTTAGGTGCATATAATTTGATCCTTAATTAAAGAGGTCTCTTTCCATGTACTAACTGGATACATAGTGATTAGAGCAGCTCTTGTGTAATTGCAAGTAGTAATCATGTCATTAGTCATTCTTGTCCTTAATTATAACTTCATTAATGGAAATCCAAAAACATATTTGCCATGACCATGACACATTAAAAAGGGAAATATCTTTGTGTTTGAATATTATTAAGTGCATAATTATAGAACACATATTCATTATCTACCAAGAAACATAATTTAGACATTATCACACAAGAGAGACCCCATTATTACTTGGATGAAAAGCAACTGGAATTTAAACATTTGTCCTAGGTTTCATCTACCTTACTTAATAGTTTTCAAGATAAAGTATACTCTCTTCGGGTTTCTTCTCATTCTTCTTTGACACCTACAATAGGGATCGGAGGTATTTGGCTCCCAGATCCTTGGGAAATATCTTTTCTTAATACCCTTATTCCCTTTTTGCTATACTCGCGTGGAAAGGAAAAATGAGCATTTATGCTTTAGTAGCTATCGTTTCATTGGGTCTAGCATTCACAGGCCTTCAAAAAATAAAATATTCTCAAGCATCCTTCACTATTTCGATTCGATTCAAATAAGTTAAACTTTTTGAGCATGACACACCCTTACAAACTAATTACACTAATTAAAGGACCATTTACCATACTATCTTCTTACTTTTCCCAAGCTTTTATAAAGTTAGTGTTGGGTGTTGAAAACCTTATTAGAGAGAAGAATAACTTTAGTAAAAAAGTTAATAACCTCCTTGAACATTGAATTTGGACTGGACATAGTAAGAAAGAATAATCATGATTTACTTTACGTGATACTACGATTATCATGATTTTAAGAGATAAATGAGTTTTGTTTGATCATATTATTTTGAATAATTATAGTTATTATATTTTTTACATAATTTCTAAATTCACACATAAGAATTTACATTCAAATACACACAAAAGAATTACTTACTAGTTAAATATTCAATCTTCATGTTATATCTGAAAGGAACCATTTATTAGTCTATTCTCAATGTATGTCGACATATTTATAAATCAAATAGAGGACTGGTGGCTTAAACTCGATAAGTGGTTACACTATAAATTAGAGATAACAAAAATCTAATGATATCCTAAACAAAAAACAAATGAGGGTGGACATGGTATGATATTGATATCTACCATGATAATATCATAATAAAATTACAATATCAAAATTTTCTATTTCAATACTGTTACTAGTTGATATTCCACATTACCATAATATATACAACCGTTGGACAAAACAGAACAACTCTGAAAAATCCTATCTAACAAAATAAATTTCCAAAAACTCGTATGTCCCACAAAAACATAGGGAATATGAAAAGGAAGACAGAAACACTAATTTTATTACATGTTTTTTTTTTGTTTATTTGTGAAAGGCAAATAAAAAAGAAAAACAGACAGGTTTATTCACAAAGGCCAGGCCACCTAACTCTCGAACCTTAAATGAAATGAAGATTATATTTCCACTATTTTCAACTACTAAATTACAAGGCAAAACCATGTGACTATGTATCTATATGTTTATCATAACAAATATTAAAGAAATTATATGATTAGGTATTAAAGGTTTTTGTGGTCCTTCACTTCCATTAGGGCCTCTCAATATATATTACTATTATCATGCGTATTGTTCGTCAATCAAAGAAGACACGAAGGAACCACCAAAGCTAAAGACAAAAGGACAACTTCATTAGATTCTACCAACCTGGCTAATAATAATACATACATGCATGTTATAAGATGTACCACGATAACAACATATTCAATCTAATTTTACAAAATAATATCTGAAAAAATAGAAGGTACGCACATACTTTGTTTATACTTCAGAGACAGAAAAATTATTTTCGATAAACATATGTTAATATTCAATTTTTAAATTGCATTTATGTGAGGCTAGTATTATCGATCACTATATATGTTCTTTCAATTATTTGGTATTTGTCACAATTAATCTAAATTTGTATTAAAGGGATAAAGTGCTTTATATTAAAAGGTTATGTATATATTTACAAAATGGAGGCTTGCCTACGGAGTTTTGTGTGATAAGAAGATACCACCTGAACTTAAAGGTAAGTTTTACAGAGCGGTGGTTAGACCATCTTTGTTGTATGGGGTGGAGTGTTAGCCAATCAAAAACTCACATGTTCAAAAGATGCAGGTCGCAGAGATAAGGATGTTGAGATAGATGTTTGGACATACCTGGACCGATAACGTTAAGAATAAGACCATTTGGTAGAAGTTAGAGGTGGCCCCTGTGGCTGACAAGATGAGAGAAGCGAGACTGCGTTGGTTTAGACATGTGCAAAGAAGAAGTACCGATGCTCCTATTAGGAGGTGTGAAAGGCTGGAGTTAGGGGTTACTCGGAGGGGTAGAGGTAGACCAAAGAAGTGTTGGGAGAAGGTGATGAGACAAGATATGGCGAAACTTTATCTCACCGAGGACATGACCTTAGACCGAAAGGAGTGGAGGTTGCGTATTAGAGTAGCGGGCTAATAGGTTAGTAAGGATAGAATGATGTCTGGCGTAGTGATATAGTAGGTTAGTAGGAGTAGTCGATTTTATCCGGTGTTGTCATTATCCGTCTTATATTTGTTACTTTTTTTACTGTTATTTTTTTTGTATTTACATACCATCATTTTCTTTTCATTATTAGTCCTTCTTCCTTTTTCTGTTCTTTTCATTTTTTTTCCATATCTAGTATTTTCTGTTTATGGGGCTTGATTCTTGAGTGAGGGTTTAATTTTTCGGAAACAATCTCTATCTCTATGAGGTAGTTGTAAGGTTTGCATACATTTTACCTTCCCTAAACCCCATTTTTGAAATCTCACTGAATGTGTTATTGTTGTTGTAGAATTCAAACTCGAGACATTTTATTAGGATGATTAGGATAATGAAGTCTCAATCATGCCACCTTGGTACTTGGGTATCAATTATGACTATGTGATAAATAAGTTGGTGTTAGCTATATCCAAATTAACTGGACTTTCATAATGTAGATAACGTGAAAATGTTGCAAAAATTATAAGTTACAACACATTCTTTTTGGTATAATATTTAAAACCTCATCGATCTCGACATTTTTATGTACTTTTAATTAGAAGGGTTAACCTTTTGGGTATAATTTGATCACCAGTTATTTTTACGAGTTAACTCTTTGATAATATGAAAAAAAATCATTATCCAATTCTTTCACAACATAAAAACCCCCAAAAGTTGTGGTGTTAGGGAGCCAGTGACTAAAAATTCGGTGTTTGAAATTTGTCTCCCGACAGATCCAAATCTACACTACAAAGATAATTACCAAGAATTATATTGTTTACCTTTTTCTAGAATTTAAACACGAAATTTTTAATAAAATGTCAAAGAATTTCATATATTCCATCATTGTATGTGACAAATTTAAAAAAATCATGTGCGTATATCAAAGATTTTTTCTTCTTGAAATCTTTTATTAAAGAAATCGATAAAAAAAATTCATCCGTCCTATCACAACGGGCACTATAGTTGATGATAATGTCATATAAATGGCAAAATCTCCCACAATTTATGAAATGGTCCACAAATAAAAGAGAAGAATTTTAAAAATTTGTCTTATGTTAAAAACCAAGAATGGACAGATTGGTGAAAACAACAATACAAGGACCATCCCCCCCATGTGCCCACAACCACGCATGCGCCGATTATATTCTCACTATAATTATAAAGAATTAAGCAGAAAGTGGGACCAAAAGTAGTTATATATTATAATTAATAAAAAGCACTTTTCTCCAAATAAGGAAGACTTTTAAAATTTGTGGTCTAAAATTATTCTTAGATATTTGTGTGGTTGAGAATCATTTCATTAAAGGTAAAAAGGAAATTTTGAAGGTAAATTGTTTCCACTTAGAGTAAGGTGATATTTTTGTTGTGACAGACTAAAAAAGAAATGGTGTCACATAAATGGGACATTGGGAGTACAATTTATAGCTATAGTTAGAGTTTTACTAGTTGCATATAGTTGGTATATATACCAGCTGCATATATGATATTATTTTTGACAGATATACATAGTCAATTCGATAAATATACATATATAATTCACCTCTCTACCCTCTCTCGCTCGTCTCTGTCTTCCCTCTCTCGATCTCGCTCACTTCTCTCCTCCCTCTCCCAATCTTATTTGTAAGATATACAAATACAAATATATATTAGCTATACATATATAATTATTTGACCGATATACACATATAATTTGATAAATATACATATACAATTTGCCCCTCTCCTCCCTCTCTCGATCTCACTCGCCTCTCTCCTCCTCTCCAAATCACATAGCCGAGGTTATGCATTATATAAAATATAATTATTTGACCATATAAAGTTTCAAATTTAAACTATTTATAAAAAATTCTTTAAATTTAAATTAATCGAGCTTTAACAGGAATACCAAACTTCGAATAGGAACCAAAAATAAAGGTCCTTTTAATATATGACTTGTTATTTAATGTTGTTTTGCATATATAGCTGGTTAAGGTCCTTTGGTATATGACTTGCTATTTAATGTTGTGTTGCGTATATAGCTGGTATATATTAATATTGCATTGGAGAGTACTGAACATAGTACACACACACCCTCTAACAGGGGCGCTAAAGCATTTTCTTGGCTTAAAGTCAAAATTAAATCAGATGCTTTAAATTTTTGAATAATAATAAATGAGATACTTTTTATTTAAAGTTTATTCTTTTGATTTCTTTAAAGATGTAAAGTTGATTAGTATATTTCATATAAAATTATTTCGAAATGTAAAATTGTATCTTTTTTTTTCTATGAAATTCTTTTCCTTTTTCAGTAAATAATATTTTTTTCTATTCAATTTATTTGTCTGATTTTGATTTGAAACAAAATTTAAAATTTAATAAAAAGTATTTTTTTTGAAAAAAATGTTACAATCCAATCTTAAGAGAAGATGTCTCACATCGGCAAAACATAGGAGAGATGTTGGGTATATAAAAGAATGGACTAGTTTATATATTTGAGGTACCTTTTGGGGTGAGCTCAAAGGGACAAACCTAGTTAATTCCAAGAAAATTGTAATATTAAACTAAATATGATTTTTACTCGATTATAAAAAATATTTATAATAATTTTATTATTGCTAAAAAATAAGGCCTCTCAAATTTGTACGTCTAAGGCATGTGCCTCGTTTTTTATTGCATAGAGCCGGCCCTTACAGTTTTATTAGCTAGGCGGCTAACTAAAAATATTTATCCATACTGTATTCTTGCCATAAACTTTTGCAAGTACAAAATGCATACGCTATTTATTCGTAAATTGATACATTTGAATTTATATACGTAATTTAAGAACACATGAATTAAATTGATCAGAAAATAATGTTACTCCTTCTGTTTCATATTAAGTTAATTGTTAGGAAATTTTTAATATTTTAAAATAAATGAATTGTTCACTTTTCAAGGGATGTGTTGGAATTTTTTTCCAATTTTACTCTTCATTAATTAAGTTTTTAAGGTTGAGTTTTGTATGAGAAATAAATGATGCATTAAATGAATGTGTGGAGTTTGAAAAGGATAAAAATAGAAAAACATGATTAAATTTTATCTTTGTTTCTTTTTCTTAATATATGTGAAATGGCTCAACAATTCACTTAATATGAAACTAAGGGAGTATGACATACTAATTTAAATAAATGTTTCAGTAAATATTATAAAACAATTGACGTAGAATTGATTAATATATATCTATATATAGCCAATTGAAATTATTAATCGTCCTTGTTGAGACAATATTATTGTTGATGATATTATTATAATAGATTATTAATTTAGAATATTTCACGATCGATAGCAATTAAATCTTTTGACTTCATCACATGCATTTTGTTGGCTTGTCTTTCATTTGACCCTACTTGTATCATCTTAAATCATAATTTAATTTAGTCAATAATTTAAATCAATTTTTAATTAAAAAAATTATATATTTATATGTTAATCAAAATTAATATAATTTTGAATCTCGAGAAATGAAATCGACGTGACAATATTTTTGGAGGAGCTAGGGAGTATTATGTGTTCATTAAACAAGTGTCATTAGCATGATAGTGAAATTTAATTCTAATAGTACGTTAATTAACCAAATATCCCTAAATGTGAAGGGGATTAACATAGAAAATCCATAAACTTCAAACAATAACATTTTTAGTGAAATTTCATAAATGAGATTTAGGGAGGATAAAATGTACGCAAACCTTACCACTACCTCATAGAGATAGAGAGACAGTTTTCGGGAAATTCTTGTCTCAAAAATTAAGCCCCATAAGCAAAACATATATACTAAATATGGAAAGGGGGTGGGGGGAGGGGGGGAAAGAAGGAAGGAAGAACGACTAATAATGAAAAACAAATGATAATATGTAAATACGATAAAAGTAACAAATATAAGACAAATAATGATAACTCATGATATAAAACACGATTAATCCTATCAACCTACTTTATCAAAAGGCTAGACATCAATCTATTCCAAGACCAGTTTTTTTTAGTTTAAATCAAATGTGGACCACTAAACTTAATTTAAGCAAGCTTATAATTAATTATAGGAATTATGGGTAGTTTTATGCAAGACACAAAAGCTTGTGGTCCCTTTTCCATTTCTTTTAAATTAAATAACTCAATTAGAAACTAGACAAGGAAGAAGAGGACGGAAAAAGAAAAAATATTAAGGCAACGAGGCAATAAGTCAATATCAATAGCTGTAAGAAAATAGCCAAAACTAGCCAATGGTCAGTTGAGTTCTCAACTTCACGCAAATTATTAGTTTAATTTATAAATTTATTTTTTTACTTAACTAACTAAATTTCAATACATTC
This sequence comes from Solanum clarkiae, assembly GCA_011800125.2. Classification (NCBI taxonomy): domain Eukaryota; kingdom Viridiplantae; phylum Streptophyta; class Magnoliopsida; order Solanales; family Solanaceae; genus Solanum; species Solanum clarkiae. The sequence goes on along the minus strand of JAABOM020000049.1, from coordinate 12,923,364 downwards.
TCGATTTTGCAACATGAGTAATAAATTCACCCCTAAAAATTCTGGTCATGTTTAGGTATTTTCAATACTTTTCTCGATCTTTTAAAGGTCTCATGCTCCTACAAGAGTTTGAGACCACTCGTGATGTCGTGTGGCAGATCGGGGCAAATCGAAAGTGTATTTAAGTTTAGTTAGTCAAATAGAGAGGCGTTTTTAAGATTATCAATAGCTCGAAGACGAAATTAATAATCTGCACCAAGTTTGTTGGTGTTTAAAATACTTGTATATATATAGGAGATTAAATTGATGAGAGGTATCCATCCATTTTCTGCAAAGCCCTGCATGGTTTTTCTGTGTGTTTTATGTTGTGTTGCATAACCTATAGGGCATCTTGCCCCCCCCCCCCCCCCCCCAAACCCCCCCCCCCCCCCCAAAAAAAAAAAAAGATATTTAAGAAAAAATAGAATTTTGAATTATCTTTTGATGAACTCGTTCATTTTATATTTGTTGAGAAGTTGTTATTAATATAGCTTTTCCTTTGATTCCTTTTATGTCTAGTATGCATCATATTCAAATTCTTGATTAACTCCATTGTCTCCTGCTCAACAAAAACAAGAAAAAATAAAAAAAAAACATTGGGTTTTTGATTGTTTCTAGGGTCTCAAATGATATACAACATAGTTGTAAAGATCTCTATTATTAAGTATGTTTTACAAGAAATTCTCCCTAAGGTTAATTTAAGTCCTTGAGGGCATTTTCATACATAAGATGAATATATATGAGGACATTGGGTTCTCATATATAGACTCTAAGGATTTTTTTGTTAGTGTTTTCTAGACAAACTTTAAGGATTGTGTTAATATTTTCCCTTTCATTTTCAAGAAATTAGTCATGATAATTTCTTGTACCACTATTGCATTATCTTGGCTTGTCTACTTTTTAGATAACTTGATTGGCATGAGCCTATTATCAGCAGTGGCGAAGCCAATATTTTTGTCGGGGTGTTCATACTTTAAGAATATGGATGCCTGATCTTTGTATCAAGGATGTTCAACAATTGATATATATCAAAATATCTAAATTCAACTTATATATTTGAAAAAGTTTTCCGACGAAGGGTGTTCATCTGACCACCCTTGAATGAATGTAGCTCTGCACCTGCTATTATGTTGTTCATTATAGGCTTAAATCTATTTGAAAATATCTAGCTACTAATTTAAGTCTCCCTTTTTCAAGTATTGATTGCCATTTCTTATGATTTTCTTCCCCGATTTTATCAACAACAACATACCCCAGTGCCTCAAAAGGCTCCCGCTCATTGCGGGGTGAGGGGGGGTCGGATGTACGCAGCCTAACCCCTATGTTTAAAAACATAAAGCGGCTGTTTCCAGATCTTCCCCGATTTTATCGAGAAGTATTTTTCTCTTTAGCTAAAATTTTGTAGTAGACAAACAAGACTCATTATCCAATTCAAATTTTCATATATATTAACGAGGTTTGAATTTTAATACCTATCGATATATAAATAATTAAATATAACTTATAACATGTAGGTGCATTTGGTGTAGATGAAGATTGTGTTACTAAAATAGAAAAGACGAAGCTTGAATGTTTACAAAATGAGTAATCAACAGCAGAAGTTATTCTACATCATGCATTATCTATTTTAATTTGTGTACGTACGTGTAGATATTATATAAAAAGATATGACATACATGTGCAATATACGTGCAATAAAATTAATTAAATAATAAAAGCACATATGAAAGTAAATATCTAATATTTATTAATGTGATGTGAATATACTTAATGTTTTTTCCCTAAAAATAATCATCATTCAAATATAAGGGCCATTAAAATATTTAGTTTGAATATTATTTTGTTTATTTCCTGAAAATAAATGCTGGTCAAACTTTAATATTATTACAATCCTATTCACTCTCCAAACACTACTTAAAACAAAGGAACTAATTAATTCTTGAGATTTTGCAAATAATTAATTTTTAATTATCTTGTTTGATGAAATTGATCATTTTTATATTATTTGAGGTGTTGTTATTGATATTTTTTCCTTTTGTCCTTTCTATATTAAACCTTAACCATTAAGATAATCATTTAAGGTATTTGATTAACTAATCTTTGTTTAAGTGGTGTCAATAAGAAAATTAATATGTGTAATATTTATATTCTTTTTGGTTTTCTAGAGTGATAACCATTTTAAAATTGCTAATCATGTCCTGAATGGATTTGAACACTCAAACACTTATTTGCATAATTTATATGATTGATGATGAGAAAAATGTATTGATTAAGTAGCGTCTGGACAAAAGAACATAAATACTTCAAGTGTAAATGTTATGATCTAAAATGGACCATGAGTAGAATCTAGACTTATTTTTCTAAGTGGGTAAATCAATGATACATTTTCAACCTACATTATCAGTTTAATTTATGAAATATAGTGATAATACAAAAGCTCAAAAAAGGAAAAAAAAAAAAAACGAAATAACAAAAACTACTAGGTCTATTACATAGCATTTTTTTAAAACGGGAAAGTCTATTATATCATGAATATCTAATCTCAAGTACTAAGTCTAAGAGTAGCAACACTAAAATAGATAAATAAAATAGTTTATGTCCGAAAACTAAGAACATCATGCCATAACTGATAAAATCCAACACGAGCTAGAATGTTAGCTCACCCTGAAATCTGTTATGCTAGAGACTGGCTAGAGCAGAGGGCGAGTCGAAGTTGATGGAACACTCGTTGCACTCCACAAAAAAATAGAGGAAAATACAAGTAGGGATCAGTACGGGCAACATTTACTGAGTAGGTATCATTGGCCAACTCCATATCGTGTTGAAATGAGATACCCAATCCAAATATATTCAATTTCATCATTCTTTATTATTACTTTCCACTTAATTAACAATATTTCGTCAATCCTTTTTTATTCAAGGCATAATTTTTATAACCATGTAAATTTGCAGCTCATATTGAATATAAGGCAGCATATATTAGTGCTTTGATAACATAACTCTTGCTTATTAAATCTATTTTATTTTTTTAGAAAATTTAACATATATTGTTGAAAAAAATTAAAAACCATATCCTTGATAATAGTAGGTTATTCTTTACCACTGTTCAAAAGTTGTGATATTTGTGTTTTTTAAACTTAGAAAAGAAAAAAATAGTTTAATTCTTCTGAAATAAATTTTTTCACATCCAAGTATATATACACTACAAATATTGTCTTAATAAAATCTTCCTTCACCATTAATCATATTCCACAAGATTTAACCAAGAATGCTTATACATAAGACCATTGCTTTCTGATTAAATAAGGAATTATTTCAATGATTCAAAGTGATATTCAGATAAATGAGATAACATTGCTATGATAAAATTTATGTGAAAAAATTGTGGCCATGGAAGATATCAACCTCTTGTATTCTTTTTTGAAAAATAAATTAATTTTAAACAAGTTTATCACCTATTTTTGTAGTAGACAAACAAGACTTATTATCCAATTCAATTTTTCATATATATTAATGAAGCTTGAATTTTAATATCTACCAATGTATACATAAATACAATTTATAACTTGTAGGTGTATTTAGTGTAGATAAATAATTTCACATGTGCAATATACATGCAACAAAACTAAAATAATAAAAGCGCACATCAAAATAAATATCTTATATTTATTAATGTGATGTGAATATACTTAATGTCTTTTCCCTAAAATAATCATCATTCAAATATAAGTGCCATTAAAATATTTTGTTTGAATATTATTTTGTTTATTTCCAGAAAATAAATGCTGGTCAAACTTTAATATTATTACAATCCTATTCACTCTCCAAACACTACTTAAAACAAAGGAACTAATTAATTCTTGAGATTTTGCCAATATGATACATTATATTTAAAAACGGTCTATTAACTTGGTAATTCTATTCCCTCTATCCCCACCCCCACTATATATATCTCATATTCGTGTTCTTCATTTCAGATATCTCATAAACTTAGTTGAGTTTATTCTTATATTTAATATTAGTCTATTAATTTAGTACTCCTATTCCCTCTATCCTCATCCCCACTATATATATCCCACATTCCTATTCTTCATTTCAGATATCTCATAAACTCAGTTGAGTTTATTCTATAAAAAAAATGACGAAAACAAGTCATAGCAAGCCTCCATGGAATTCTGAAGAGGACGAGCTATTGCAGAAGCTAGTAAAGGAACATGGAACAAAGGGTTGGTCGCTTATCAGCAAATCGATTCCAAATCGATCTGGAAAATCGTGTAGGAATCGATGGTGTAATCATCTTAATCCTGAAGTGGAGCATCGACCTTTTACTCCTGAAGAAGACGAAACTATTATCAAAGCTCATGCCAAATTAGGTAACCAATGGGTGGTGATAGCCCGTTTGTTACCAGGTCGAAGCGATAATGCTATAAAAAATCGTTGGAATTCCACCCTTAAAAGAAAGTACACTTTCATTGAAAATTCTCAGCCTCCATTGAAGAGACTGTTTAGTATTGAGGCAGGTATAAATTCAGGTGGTCTATATAGATCTGTCTTGAATGATTTGCGTGTTTCTAGGTTCCCACAGGTGTTTCTTTATCCATCCACTTCACTAGATCGAGTTTCACCTCTTTCAATATTTTCACCGGTAAATCCCAATGCAATGAGTCTAAATGGATCTAATTTGAGCAATTTGAATTTATCTAGGTTACCTCAGTTGAGTCTTTATCCACCCACTGCCCCTCAAGGTGAAATTTTTCCTCCTTCGTCAGTTTCACCCATACAACCTAATTCATCAACATCTCTTGGTCCATATTGGTCAGATTTAAGCAATCTGGGTTTATCTAAGTTCCCTCAGGGAAGTCATTATCCGTCCATAGCCCCACCAGATGAAATTTTGTCTCTTTCATCAGTTCCACCAGTAATGCCTGATCCATCAACATCTCTGAGTCTCGGTTTACCTGGATTCAGATCTAGTAAGAATTCAAATTCGATGAACCAAAATTGAGCAAGTAGTTAAAGCAACACCTGTATCGGCATATGAGCCCACTCCATCAAATCTTACGCCCCAAATTCCGATAACTCAGGATGACAAGGTTGGTCTTACAAATATGGAGAAGCAATTGTTGAGCCCAGAATTTTTGATGGTTTTGCAAAATATGATATGAAAAGAAGTTAAGAATTGTATGTCAGAGTTTGTGAATGAAGGGCTTCAATGAATACAGAAGCAACAAGGGATGCTATTGTTAACAACAATGGCGCTAGCAAAGATTGAGCATTTTGGACAAGGAGGAGGAAAAAATGGAGAGATCATAGTTATCATTTTCTTTGAACTTTATTTAATGTTTTCATAGTATCTTATTAGACTCTTTAGAAATATCTATATTCATAAAAAGTGTATGGAAGGCCCAATCACCCTCACCCAACCCTCCACCCCCACCCCC
>JAABOM020000049.1:12885653-12914990 GCA_011800125.2 Solanum clarkiae | reverse complement strand
AATCTGCAAAGAGTTGAAGATAGACATCAAAGCTCCAGTTGAGTTGTTCAGTGATAGTAGAGCTGCGATTCAGATTGCAGCAAATCCTATTTTTCATGAAAGAACTAAGCATATTGAGATAGATTTACACTTCATCAGAGAGAAGATCCAAGATGGAATAATTAGAACACTTCATGTGGCATCAAAGGACCAAGAGGCAAACCTGTTCACCAAGAGTCTGAACAAAGCACAACACACATACCTATTATGCAAGCTAGGAGTGTTAAATTTATTTACACTACCTAGCTTGAAGGGGAGTGTTGAGGATAGTTAAAATAGTTAGCTGATTAGTCAAATAATTAGTTAACATGTTAAATGTAATTAGTTGATAGTTAGAAGTCAGTTAATGATAGTTAAAGTTGGTTAGGTAGTTAAGTGATATGACTGTGTATATATACATAACTTGTACAGAATTATTACTTCTTCAGTTAGTTGAAATAATACATTTCCTCTTCTTCTCCCTCACAGTTCTCTATCTCCAAAAACTGATTCTTCCTGAGATCTAATAGATTGTTCTCTGCATGTTGCCCTATCTCTCCAATGCCAGATGTTGAGTGAATTTCATCAATGTCACGCAAGAGAATTTAGAGACTTCACTCGTTCATACTTGAAGAATATTTCTGGTGGAGGTTACCCAATTGTACATATCGATGAATTCAAAAAAAAATAAAATGTGTTGATATAATTAATTTGTCAGGATATGTGACGTTGCATTAGACAATAATATGAAATATTGCGACTTCAAAGATATTTCAAAAGCTGGATTATTGATCGCATATTTTGATGGGGAAATTACACATATATATATATATATACAAAAAAAGTAAAAAAATTACAAAAAAAAAGTAGCACATGTTTTATTTACATAAAAAAAATAGCCCCAAATTAAAGAAATTATACATGACTATTTAATAAAATTTGTCATTTAATAAAATTTGTCAAAGTTATAGAAAGTATATACTACTATACAGTGTATATTACTTATACATAAGTTATGCACTAAATATACAGTATGATACACAAATACACACTAACTATACATGCATATACAATGAGAGCTGAATGACAAAATTGTAGCAAATAGCCAAAGGTCAATCGAGTGACTACTTTTCATAATTAAAAAAAAGTGGGTTATTTTTAGTATAAATAATTTTTTGCAGTGGCTTATGGGTGTAATTATCCCTATTTTGATTAGGAAGATATTGATATGGTTGTGCCAAATGTTGATGGTCATGATTCAAATGAGAACGATATATGTAACATGCATGAGTTGAGCCAAGTTTTATTATTTTAACTTTATATCATATTTTTTATTAAAAATTTGCATTGTTTGCATTCTTATTTTACAAGGTTACGTATACTCTACCCTATTCAAATCTCACTTGTAGAATTACATGGAAATATTATTATTCCTCAATTTAACTATGTTGACTAACAAAAAGAAAAAGAAAAAAGAGACTTCTCTATAAAATTTGACTTTCGATCTTACTTTTATGAAGACACTCTTACTAGATTTGGCTATAATAACTTTCAAAAATAAATTTAAAAAGTATTATAAGTGAAGTTTTTGACGGATGACTTATAAAAGTGGCTTTCGAAATAGGTAACTTAAAATTTTTAGATATGAATCAAGTCGGATATAACTTTCTGTTTAACAAGTTTTTGCTTATCATGAACAATAATCATTTCTAAAGTTATTGATTGTAGTTTTTTTTTGAGTTTTGACTTTAGTAATCTTATAAGTGCGACATATGCATATACTTATGACATTATTATTTTTAAAAATATAAAAATTATTTTATTGAATAATTTTCATTATTTGAATGTAAGTTTGCTCAACATTAAACCAAAATTAATAATTCAAAATAAAAAAAGTTGTTAATTTATTGATAATGACTTATTGATAGTAATTTTGTAATGATTTTGATTTTTAATATTTTAAAATTTTTTTCGTAATCAATTAATTAATAGTTTGATAGTAAATTAATAAATTACATTTACATCGATCGGTATATTAAATCTTTGACTTATAATTTAGTTTTATATATGTATTTTTTTTTTGAAACTTTCAAACTCTTGATTATCTTATAAAAAGTGTAAGTGTTTGTTTTTTTATGAGAAAGATATAATATGTCAGCTCATGTGCACTTATAATTTATTCCATCTATTAAGTGATTTTTTTTGGTGTGAAATCTAAACAATTAATGAATAACGATTATAGTCGATGACTCATTAACTTAATAATTTTATACTAATTTAGTTTATTCACGAGTCAATAATTGAATCGCTCCAACCGTCTAATATACTAGTATTGTTTTGTGACATTTAGGGGTATTCACTGATAAATTTGGATCGGTTATTGATCAAAATCAAAATCAAAATCAAACCAACTTAATTTGATTTTTTAATTCTCAAAACCAAACCAAATCAATTATAATGTACATTTATCGATTTATTGTTATCGGCTTCAGTTTGGTTTGGTTCGGTTCGGTTATTCGATTACTAACCATACACAAAAACAAAAGCAATGATACATCCAAAATGAAGAAAAAATGATAACGATCTATTCAAAACGAAAAAAAGTTAGAACGACTGATAGTATAAAACTTTCAATTACTAAATTTACTATGAAAAAAGTTTTAAACTTTACCATTTTGGCCTAGAAGGAAGAGATATTGACATTTTTAGTGCCACCAAGAAATTAAAATAGACATTAATATACATAAAATCAATAAGATAAATGTTCTTGTCTTGAGTATTTATGTTTTTATAAGTAGATTGAAAAATAAAATTTGATGAAAACATATATAAGATCTTTAAAATTGTTTTTAAAAGTTATGTATTATATATGTATAATTATAAAATATACGAATATAATTTGCCGGTTCAATTTGGTTATTTGTTCAGTCTTTCCGAACAAATCTAGACCCAAACCAAACACTATCGATTTTTAAAAAACTAAAATCAAACCAAATTCAAATAAAATTAATTTATTTAATCGGTTTGATTTGGCTTTCCAATTGGATCAGTTTTTATCCAAACCATGAATACTCCTAGTGACATTTACCATAGACTAAAGGAAATAATTTATATTTTCGTCCCTAATATATTTTTTGAATGTTGAAAATGAGAGAAGTACTAAAAACACCTTCAAACTTGGCACGAATTATTAGTTTCATTCTTAAACTATTGGTAGGCTTAAAAACACTCCTCAACTTGGCGAACTAAGCTTAAATACACCATCGAACTTAACACGAATTATTAGTTTCGTCCCTAAACTATTGATAGACTTAAAAACACTCCTCAACTTGCCAAACTAAGCTTAGATACATCCCTTTCATACCACGTGATATAACAAGTGCGTATAATTATTAAAAACGCGTGAAAGGTTAAAAAAACCACATCAACCTTAATTTTTCCTTTTTTAAAAAAAAAAGTTCCTTCAATGTTTAATTACCAACTACTAGAATATCCTTTTTCTTCCTATTTAACCCTTCCTCCTTTAATGGTGACCTTAAGGTATCTCATTTTTAATTGCTTGATTCTCTTTTTTTTTCTATTTTGTTTATGATTATTTTTGTCAGTGTGAACTTCCAGCAATGTTAAAAATTTCATTAGCAATGTTAAAAATTTCATGGTCGGATGATAATCTCGTAAGAAGATTTTGGAATTGTAAAAATATGGCAACAAATGAAACTCTATAAAATTTCAAATCAAAATTTAATAAGTTATAGAAACATGAAGTTGAGAAGCATTTTTAAGCCTATTTTAGGGACGAAAGTAATAATTCGTGTCAAGTTCAAGGGTGTATTTAAGTTTAGTTTGCTAAGTGATGGTGTTTTTAAGCTTATCAATAATTTAGGGGCAAAGCTAATAATTCGTGCCAAGTTTGAGGATGTATTTAAGCTTAGTTTGTGAAGTTAAGAGTATTTTTAACAAAATTAATAATTCGTAGCAAGTTGGTATATATTTTTAGTATCCTCTCTTTTGAAAATCATGAAACACGTGAATACTTTTCTGATACCTTTGAGGTTAAAATAGTAATTCTTTCAACAATAATATAATGTAAATAAATTGTAGATAGACGAGTTTCTCTGGTAACTTTCCGTCAACTCCACGGCTCTTCTCCGTCATCGACCTCCGCCTTATCCAGAATAAGAAAAACCCAAATTTCCATTTGCCCTAAAGTTCATCTGATTTCTTCATTCAATTTCATTGAATCAAACACTAAATTTACCCTCTCTTTGACTTTTTTTCTTCAATTTCTGAAATCTGCAATTTGACTTTTGGGGGAATGGCGATGTTATTAGAGGAGCTGATAAAGTCAATGGAGATGTGGCTGAAGCTGATCAAGAAGCCTCAGGAGTATATTGACCCGACCCTTGACCCAGTTCTGTTAGTTCCCGGTATTGCCGGGTCGATCCTCAACGCTACTGATAAGAAAACGGGTCGGACCGAACGGGTTTGGGTTCGAATACTTGGTGCCGATCATGAGTTTTGTGACAAGTTATGGTGTCGATTTGACCCTTCTACTGGTAAGTTAAATTTAGGATTTTTCACTAGCTATTTTTGTAGTTGTTGATAATTTATGTTGCTGTGCTCTTAAAGGCTGTATTTGATTTAATTTATCTTATTTGTAAATTAGAAAAAGGGAAAGAAGAAGCTGGTTTTAGGTGTTAATTTCCTGATGATTTTTTTCCCTTTTGGGTGTTATGAAACAGGTAGAACTGAAAATTTAGACCCTGATACAAGCATTGAGGTCCCAGAAGACAGATATGGACTATATGCTATTGATAATTTGGATCCTGATATGGTTAGTTGCCTTGTAGATTATACTTATGTGTAGTCATTGTGTTGAAATTGTACAAGTTAATTCATTGATTCATTAGTATTTATCATTTGGGAACACATGTATATAATCGGACTGGAGCTGCGCTGAAATTTGTGCCAATGATAAAATGAAAATAGCTATTTTATCTTATTTCAAGAGTGGCCTCACAAATTAAACAATAAAGCACTAATAGATTGTGATTTTACATGCTGAATCAGTATTAGGAGGGATGGAAATTGGAATTTACCAAAGAAAGGAAAGTGCCCAAACGACTTTTTGCTTCTAAATTTTTGCAAGATCCTAGTAGTGAAATCTCTCTCTGAAAGTTATTGTGTTCGAGCATTTCATTGTCCACGTAACATTTATTTTGAATAGTGGAGTATTCTTGTAGACTGTTATATGTATTTAAAGGTAATGAATTGGATAGGTCAGGTGTAGTAGATCTTTGACTTGCTAAGAGATCTCCAGTAAATTCTTTGTTGTTAGAGATGCAGCAAGGACAACTAAGTTTCTTTCAACTGCTAATCATGTACTATTCAAGGGTGGACAGAATACAGTTTTTAGAAATGCACAGTAAACAGCATAGGTAATTCATTGGTCAAATCAGTGTGATTTGTTTCTAAAAGAGAAGTTATCACAAAGAGGAACCATTTTATATAGTTATTACCATTAAGGTGGCACGAGGTAGAATTCAGTGCAAGGTTAAATCCTTCTGATGTATAAAGTAAATGATCAGGGTGACTGCAACAGATTAGGGGGCTGGACAAAGGTGTTGTAATGCTAGAACCTTCGAATACAAAGTGAATGAAGGGTTTATGTCTGGAAACCCATAGATCTTCTTATTAATGATTCAGTTGTATGTGCTAAGATATTAAAGTCTATGTAGTCTTTTATGAAATCAGAAGTTTGACTACTTGACCTCATCCTCTTTTGCAGATTGTTGGGTCTGATTGTGTCTATTATTACCATGATATGATCGTTGAGATGCTCAGCTGGGGTTACCAAGAAGGAAAAACACTATTCGGGTTTGGCTATGATTTCCGGCAGAGCAACAGGTAGCTGCTATTCATTTATAGATGTTGAGCATGATTTCCAGTAAATATTTTCCCTGTTAACTATCTTTCAGCTATTGAGTTCACTAGTTTTATGTGTTTCTTAATCCTCCTTGAAGAATTGTAGAGATGTCTTTTACAGATTTAATCGCTTGCTTAACAATATGCGGGCGAGGTTAATAACCACATGCTGTTGATATGGTGTTTCTCCATTATCATATCTTAATACTGTTTACTATCTTAATTTAGCGGGTGCCTCACTCAGACATTAATATTCCCTGTGCCGAACAATAGTTGTCCACTACTTTAAAAATAAATGTCCAATAATACTTATCCAATTTGTGAAATCAAGAGGCAATTTTAAACTTAGTTCCTACTTTACCCTTATCATTAATTATATTCATTTCCCTATTATATTTTTCAATGGGTGATATAGTAAAATTACCCTTCTATGTATAATTTCTTAAGAAGTGTGCAAAGTAAATAGTGGACAATCTTAAGAAGTGCAAAGTAAATAGTGGACAAGTATTGTTGGAGGGAGGGAGTATTGACATATGTATAATATTTTGTGTTGAAGACTTTTCCATATGTTAATGCTGAAAAATTTTTCTTTTACCCTTTTAAATTTTTCTACAGGCTTCAGGAGACAATGGAGTGTTTTGCTCAAAAGCTAGAATCCATACATACTGCGTCAGGAGGCAAAAAGATAAACATCATAAGTCATTCTATGGGTGGTCTTCTGGTTAAATGTTTCATGGCTCTCCACAGTGATGTAAAGCCTCTTCTCCTTTCTCTTTTGTACTGCTTCCTTGCTACTTCACTTCCTAACCACTCTTTTTGTCCCTAAAAATATTTGTTGTAGTTTTAATCCTTGTAATGATTGTTGTATTTGCAGATCTTTGAAAAATACGTGAAGAATTGGATTGCAATAGCTGCACCATTCCAAGGTAAGCAGCTGTTTTGTTATTTCAAGTAAGCTGCATTTTATCCCAATGATGTTTCTAGTATAGGCAAGTTATATATATTTCAGATTAACTTTTCTAAGATTTCTTTCGGAGTGTTAACTTTGTCTATTTTACAAATACACAAAAAATCTCTATACATGTAAAAATAGACATTATTTCTGGCTGTCTCCCTTCACCTCTTTTATTTTTTAGGAGGTGGAGGGACTACAAAAATAGACTTATTTCTAATGAAGTCGTATTCACTGTGGTGTTGAGCTTAAGAAATGTGTCATGCTAGGTTCCTCATTACATTGTTTAAATTATGCTGGAGAGTTTTAAAAAACTGGAACATCCATTTTTTATATCTCAACTCATCTATATCAACAACTTTTTCTTTCGTCTTTTTTTCTCTCTTATCAAAGAAAGATGATAACTTTTCCTTCAGTTCTGCTCTGCACTTGGAGCCCATCCAGCAGTATAAAGATCCTTTAACAGTTAATATCATCAACTTTAACCCCAGGCATTCAGAAGCTAGCCCTCCAACTGACAGTTCAGTGCCAAATTAAAAAAAAAAAAAAGGAATGTCTGTGTTCTCTTATCTCCTTAGTTCACAAAAAGAATCTGCTGTTAATGTGAAGCATCTTTTTGAAAATTTGACTGAGTTAGCCCAGCATCCAGTTTAAACAAGGTACCTTCCAGGGCCCTTTGCGTCTCCAAATCATTTTTCAAAGCTATTGTGGGAAGTTGCAGAATCCAGTGGCTAGACTCTTGTAACATGACTTCACATACGAGTTTTCACTTCTACAAAAGCCGAAAGCAATGAGCCAACACCATCTGTAGCTGAAATTTGAATACACCTCTTTCCTTTTGAAGTATAACAGATATCTGTTCTCAGATGTACACTGAGCTATCATTAGCTAACCGTTAAATGGAAAATCTATAGAAGAATCTTGCTTTTACCCTTTGTTGGGATGGTGGTTTCTCATGGTTTCATAATGTACGGGATTGTATTGTATAGTATGGTATAGTACTGTACAATACAATGTTTGGATAAACAGTATGGTTTTCTATTTTGTTGTTTGGTTTGACTGTATGGTACTATATCGTAACTGATAATTTACAAAAATATCCTTAATTATTATAAATATTAAATTTATCAATATTTTTTAAAATAAAAGTAATAATTAAAAATAGTAGTCAATTACATAAACTTATAGCCCAAAGCGGGAGTAACTTAATTTATGTAAAATAAGAGAAATAAAAACTTTTAAAAACGAATGTCAAAAATAGATTGAATCGTGGGAGAGAAAACTGGAGGCGGAAGAAAAGCTTGAAAAGTTGATGCGTCGGAGAATGAGTAATATGACTATGAAAACTGTAGATATATTAGGGTAAAGTTTAATAAAGAATAAAGGATAAATTAGAATTATTTAAAATATAGGGTATAATTGAAAAAAAGGGTAAACAATAGGATACCACTAAATTGTTGGTTTTAAAAAGTAATGGTTTTCATGGTTACCAAACCATAAACTAAACCATCCCATACCATGTAATAGAAACAATCAAAACAAACGTGGTTCTCTTACTAACCATACATAACATACCACGAAAAACCACCATCCAAACAAGCTGTTAGAGGTGTGTGATCTAGCCACAAGTGTTTCCAAAACTTAAATTTCTTTCATCTCCAGCTTAGTTTTTTGCCTTCCGATTGAAGTAAAGAGGCCACAGTTTTCTGTCAGCTTCCTGACACCTACCCATGGGAGATTATTGTCTATTATTAAATTGGATACATATTTTAGTAATGCTGAAAAAGAAAACGTTTTGTTCTACTCCCTCCATACCCTATTAATTGTCCCCCTTACTATAAAGAGTTGTCCCGAATTACTTGTCAATTTACAAATGAAGAAACAATAATTATATATTTCCATTTTACCCTTACAACTAATCCTTCTTTTCAAGTGTAAACAAGTTTGTAAAGTTCCAGAAAGATTTCTTAAGGGGTAAATTAGTAAAACTACCCTTCTTTACTTATGATTTCTCAGGGGGCATGTAGAGGAGAAAGTGGACAACTTATATGGGACAGAGGGATTATTTTTCAATTTTCAATTTCTAGTTTAGTTTCTTTTAAAAAATTCTTAATTTTAACTTACAAAAAATCAAGTTTTAAATTTTATGTAAATCTTTATGCCTAATTTCATGTATGCATTATCTTTTGGCACGATTGTGCAACTCTCTATAGAATGAGAAGACTTATCGACATTGATTTGCAAAGAATGATGACGTAACGAAATAAAAGTAATCATATTCCCAGTAGTCAGTAAGTTGCCCAGTATTACTATCAAAAATAAAGGTTAATCATATCTGCATATCGAGGCCAAACGCCATGTTGTCTAGTATTCCGGTGTGCATTGACTTTAGCTTAAGCTTTGAAGGCTTGAAAAAGTTCTTGATATCAATAGGTGAGATTGGTAAATGAGACTCAAGTAATGCCTTATCTTAATTCCTATCTGCTTAATGTAGCCTAATCTTGGTAAGTTTATCTATCATTCTTATCGAGTAAGGTATTCTAACATATAATAAGGCCTTAGGCAATCACAGGAAAGATATTGGTAAGACAACAGTACTTTAGAGCTCGACTGCATACGTATAGGCTTAATTTGAACCTGAGAGAAATAAACCCAAAAGAAAATTGAAGAAAAGGATATTATATGCAACATATCTTGCATTTGATCTTTGAACATTTGGAGGTAAAAAGTCTAACAGACTTAATTATGCTTTCCATGAATATCTAGATAGGATTGTACTGAAAGCACAGATTGTACAGTTCTAAGATTTCAGATCTAAGTTACAGCAGCAATATTTCAAGATCTGAGCTTACATATCTACTTTGGTCTGCCTAAGAATGTTTCTACTGCTTCTTTACTCCAAGGCTTAGTCTTCTTTGAGAATGGTAGCTTTTCAGGATGCATATTGGAGGAGAATTGGCATCTTGTATAATTATGCTGTAGTCAATTTGGTGTGGAACCTTAGATCTGCAAGTTATAATATTCAATCTTAAGGACATAGTTTTGGAGTTAATATTTGTGATTTTGATTCTTAAATAATCACATTCCTAATTGTTGTGACTTAATTCCTATGTCCCCTTGTTTGTCCTTTTCTCTGACAATAAGCTAATATCAATTTGTGGTACCGGTGTTGTTTGTGGTGTTCGTCTGTGTCTTACTGTTTTTCAATTGATGTTCTGATTGATGTGATTCATCTATATGGTTGATCACGTTACAGGTGCTCCTGGATATATTACCTCTTCATTATTGAATGGAACGTCATTTGTGCATGGGTGGGAAGCGAAGTTTTTCATATCCAAATGGAGTATGCATCAGCTGGTTTGTCTTTTAAATGCCCACTAGAATTGCACCATGATCTATTCTCCCTTTTCTCTATTTCCTCCATCCATTTGCATACTTTGTTATCTAGATTTCTTGATCTGTTTTATTAGCCAGTGCCCAGTTCAGTCCGCTTTTCAATCATTATGGAAATAGTTGGCTTGTCTTCTTTGTTTCTGCCATCCTGTTAAAATTTGTGTCTAGATTTTTATATATGTTGGTCAATGTATAACTGTAATTAATGATAAGGTGGGGCACAATTTTGCATTTTTTTGGAGGCTCTTATGTTTCTTAATTTGATTTAACTCACCGGCTACTCATACATTCATAGGGGTGTTTTTGTTGATGATATCTTCTCCATTCTGATTATTAGGTGTGCCATTTGTCTTTTCTCTTGGATAGTTTCTTTGGTCTATTTATTGGTTAGACTCAGTTGCATATTAAGGCAGCCATTATTGGGAATTTGTCTAGCAACATGGACAAGAAGCTTGTTCATTTATAATTTTGTTAGCAAAATTTTACTTCTCTTTGATAGATCAATTACATCTGATATTTGGTCTTGCAGTTGATCGAGTGTCCATCTATATACGAATTAATGGGGTGTCCTGATTTCCAATGGGAACATGCACCACTTCTAGAAATTTGGAAGGAAAAATCTCACAGTAATGGAGAGTCCACAGTTGTACTCGAGTCTTACACTCCACTGGAAGCTGTATCAGTGTATGAGTTAGCTCTCTCGAACAACAAGGTGAGCTGGCCATGGAATAGCATGTCAAATAATTTATACTGTACACTGGTCTTCATGAGTTCTCCTCATTGCAGGGTTTCTGGATAGGTCTTAGACTTATCATTTAAGTAAAAATGCATTTCCATTTTGCCCTCTCTTAAGCTGTCTGTATATTGACCTTGAACCATACACCTTATTGTTGTTTTTGTTTCATCTCTTTGGGAGTTTAAGGGCAACTATAAAATTCATTCATCTGTCTTTGCAGGTTACTTATGATGGAGAAAAAATTTCTATGCCATTCAATCTTGAACTCTTGAATTGGGCTAATAAGACCCGAGAGATTTTGTGCCATGCGAAGGTTCCTGATAAAGTTAAGTTCTACAACATCTACGGGACCAATTACGAGACGCCTCACAGTGTCTGGTACTATTTTCTTTCTTAAAATATTTGGATCTCAATTTTTTACTTGTCTGAAGATGGTTGTGAATAATGAATATTTGTAGTTTATATACTGTTTATAGTTCTCTATAAACAGCCTCTCTACCTCTATGAGGTAGAAAGTTCTGCATACATTTTACCCTCCCCAGACCCCACTTATGGGACTTCATTGGGTTGTCGTTGTCGTTGTATACTGTTTATAGTTCTGATTCATGAGAATCTGGTCACTGAATTGGCACTCTTTGCAGTTATGGAAGTCAGAATGCACCCATTTCTGATCTTCAACAATTACCATTTGTCCAGGTACCATTGTTTTATTTGACTTTGGACTGGTCTGACAAGATACTGAATTATGTATCTTCATTTTTCCCTGATTATCTTTTCACACTTGTCTCTCTGATTAGCATATTTTATGCATATTCACAGTCTAACTACATAACGGTTGATGGAGATGGTACAGTTCCAACAGAATCTGCGAAGGTATATGCTTTACATTTAGAGAGATTTTCAATAATACTTTAGACCATCTTGTATGTTCTCTTTTGCTTGCCAACTTGGAATCAATGTATCATGGCACGTGGTATGCACTGTTTTTAAGTTTAGAGGCGTCACAGTTCTTTTCTTGAACTAGTGTTATATTTTCTGCCTGGACTTGGGATGTAGTAGGGGGAGAATGGATGGAAGGAGCGTAAAGCGTATATTTGGTTATAGCAGATTCTTTAGCCTAGGTCCTTTAATGATAACATGTTGTGTTTAGGGTTAATGTGGAATTTTTCATTTTTGTCATTCTTGCCTCGCTAAATTGATCTTACTGTTAAGATGTTATTTTGCACAAGATTTTAGCTTTTGTTATATGCCTAGTTACATCCATAAAGTTGAGCATCTTAGATCTGTGTTGTGTTGTTCTCTCTTTTATTTTTTCATTTTTTACTTTTGGATGTTGGAATCCGACCAAACTCCAAAATTCACTTTGAATAAGAGCTCTGTAGAGAACTACCAAGTACCTCCAGGGACCTTGGTGTGGGTCGCCTTTTATCCTCGATAATGTGAAAAAAAATAAAAAGAAAAAAGAAAAAGCCATTCAGACGGTGAGGTGCTTACTAGGAAGATCTGGATTCTCGATTTTTTCCTTTGTTGCCTCAGAAGTTTGAGCTACTGCTGGGCTGCCAGCACAAGGCTCCTGTCAAAAGGAGAAAAAATTTGAATTAATTTATTTTTTTTCTTTAAAGAAAAAAAATTCTTCATCAAAAAGTGCATTTAAATTTGAAACTATGGCCACCATTGGATTTTTCTGCTAACCTACCCAGCACACTAATGTTAGAAGTGTTTGCTTACTCTGCTTCTATAGCTAATCTGATCCTGACATAAGTTTTAAGTTATATGGTTTAATGTGCCATCCTTCTCAAAAAGTATGGTTTAATGTGCTATACTTCTTGGCAGGCGGATGGGCTTAATGCAGAAGCTAGGGTTGGAGTTGCTGGGGATCACAGAGGAATCATCTGTGACCGCCATGTGTTTAGAATGGTCAAGCACTGGTTAAGAGCAGATCACGATCCTTATTACAATCCAGTCAACGATTATGTTATCCTACCCACTGCATTTGACATCGAAAGGCACCACGAGAAAGGCTTGGATGTAACCTCTGTTAGAGAGGAGTGGGAAATTGTTTCAGAAAGGCAGGATGGCAAAGAGAATGCAGCCAGCGGAAAGACAAAGGTGGGTTCTATATCAGTCTCTCATGTTGGAAGCGTCAATACTACGTTTGAAGAAGCCCATGCGACTGTCATTGTCCACCCTAAAAGCGAAGGTAAGCAGCATGTAGAGCTAAATGCCATGTCTCTCTCTGCAAGTGCTTGAAATTTATTTTACCATGAAGTCGTAAAGGGGCTCTATTGTTGTGTATACCTCTGTTTATTCTTGGTGATTTCTTCTGTATATACAAACTAGTTGTGTTCCTGAACTCTCAAGAGATGAAAAAAGCAAAGCAGCACTGGACAGAACCACTATGTGCATGTTAATATTATCAAGTATGTACGGATCAATCAAATAAAAAAAATTGGTTTCTTGTTCATCACTTGTTACTTAAATACCAATGTCAAAATGTGAAACTAGGCATGGCAATGGGGCAGGTTGAGTTTAACCTGTAATTTTTTAAAACTGCCTCACCCTGCCCCGCATGATGACTTTTTCCGTTATCAACCCTCCCCGTATAAATCCTCTCTGCATAAATTCGTCCCGCTTAAATTTTAAAGTTCTTTTATTTTTTAATTGAATTTAATTTTTTCTGGCTAATTAACGTTTCAATAATTAATTAATTATTTTTAGTTGACATTTTAACAATTGTTTCTTAATCGTTACTTAAAAGTTTCTAATTATCATTTAACAATAATTTATCAGACATGCCTAGTTTAAATTTAAAAAAAAAAGAAGATAAAATTAAAGTCAATGTTTAATATAAAAAGTTTATATCTTTGATTTACTAATTATAAAAATTTAATTTCTTTGAATTCTTATTTGATTTTTTAAACTCGCAATTCATCTTGCCCTGCATTAGTTTTAAAAATAACTATTGCCCTGCATAACTCAAAATCCGTTCTGCGCTCGCCCCGCGTTGCCATCCCTGTGTGAAACCACAGCATATGTTGATGATGCTAATTTTAAAAAATCAACTAGGAGTTCAAAATTCAAGTTGTGAATGAGAGAACTGAGAATAAGCAAAGGCATAAGAGGATATTGGTTAAAATAAATAAATACATATGGCTTTGAGGCTGGAAGCAGAGACTTAGGATGTTTTTGGTATTGAGGAAAATATTTTTCATAAAATATTTTTTTTGAAAAGTAAGTTGATTTTTAACTTATTTTTCATGTTTGGTTGGTGACTGAAAAATATTTTCTATTCTTTAGTTGGTGAATAAAAATATTTTTCAGGAAATATCTTTTATTTTTGACTGGAGAGTAGAAAATATTTTTTAGCAAATTAGTTTCTAACATGAAATCAATCCACTAATTAATTTGGGATCTAATCTCAACACTCAAATCGAAATTTGATCCTTAAAACTGATTCAAAATTCAATCTTGAGATCTAACCCAGAACCTGACCTTGACAATCAAACTTGGATACTATTGACCATTTTGGGATTCAGCCCTAACACTCGAAATCTGACTTTTTAAAAATAAATATATTTTTTTAAAAAAAAAATTTGGGCGGGAGAGGGGGCTGGTAGGAGGGGTCGGCGTAGGGTTGGGATAAAAATAAAATTTTTAAAATTTGAAATAATTTTTATAAATAAATTTTTAAAATTTTGAACTTTTTGAAGGAGGGTAGTGCATCAAGTTGTTAAGTCACACTATGAAGGTATGGGAGAGAGTAGTGGAGATGAGGGTGAGAAAAGTACTGTCTATTTCGGAGAATCAGTTTGGATTCATGTCGGAGCGATCGACTACTGAAGCAATCCATCTTGTTCGGAGATTAGTGGAGAAATACGGGGAAAGAAAGAAGGGCCTTCATATAGTGTTTGTTGATCTCGAGAAGGTCTATGACAAAGTTCCGAGGGATGTCTTATGGAGGTGTCTAGAGGTGAAAGGTGTCGCAATGACATATATTATGACAATAAAGGACATGTATGATGGAGCCAAAACTCGAGTGGGAGGAGACTCAGAGTATTTTCCTGTTGAAATGGGACTTCATCAAGGATCTGTGTTGGGCCCTTTTCTGTTTGCCTTGATGATTGATGAACTGATGCGATCTATCTAAGAGGAGGTTCCATGGTGTATGCTACTTGCAGATGACATAATACTGATTGATGAGACTCGAATTAAAGTTAATGATAGGTTGGAGGTTTGGAGACACGCCTTGCAGTCCAAAGGATTCAAACTGAGTAGGAGCAAAACAGAATAGTTTGAGTGCAAATTCAGTATTGCGAGGGATGAAGTAGATATTGATGTGAGGCTTGCCACTCAACCTATCCCTAAGAGGAAAAACTTTAAGTATCTAGGGTCCGTCATTCAGAGTAGTGGCGATATCGACGATGATATCACACATTGTATTGGGGTAGCATGGACAAAATGAAGGCTTGCCTCTGGAGTATTGTGTGTTAAGAAAATACCACCTAAACTCAAAGGTAAGTTGTACAAAATGGTGGTTAGACCATCTTTGATGTATAGGGTGGAATGTTGGCCTATAAAAAATGCACATGTTTAGAAGATGCAGGTCGCAGAGATGAGATATTGAGATGGATGTGTGACCATACCATGAGTGATAAGATTAGGAATGAGACCATTTAAGAGAAGCTAGAGGTGGCCCCTGTGGCTGCTAAGATGACGGAAGCGAGATTGCGATGGTTTGGACATGTGTAGAGAAGGAGTATCGATACTCCTGTTAGGAGGAGCGAGAGGTTGGATTTGGGAACTACATGGAGGGGTAGAGGTAAATCGAAAAAGTATTGGGAGGAGGTGATCAGACAAGATATGATGAAACTTGATCTCACCGAGGACATGACCTTGGATAATAAGAAGTAGAGGTCGCGAATTAGAGCAGCAGGCTAATAGGTTAGGTTGATGTCTGGCTGTGGGATATATTAAGGTAGCAGGAATTGTCCGGTGTTATCTTTATCTGCCTTATATATGTTTATTGTCTCGTATTTACTTACTATCATGTGTTTTTCGTTATTAGTCGCTCTTTCTGTTCACTTTCTCTTCCTTTTCTGTTTTCCATATCTAGTTTATTCTGCTTATGAATTTTTGTGACGAGAGTTCCCAAGAAACAACCTCTCTATCTTTATGAAGTAGTGGTAAGATCTGCGTATATTCTACCCTTCCCAAACCCCACCTGTCGAATTCCACTGGATATGTTATTGTTGTTGTATAGCTATAGTTTGAATTAATTACGACTCACAATAAATATCTAGTTATAATTATATTTTGAGTATTGTATAATTTAAGCGATTTAAACAAACGTTGTGTGCGATTATACAACTTTTGCGCGAATCAAATTGCTATAGCAAAACATACAACACTATGAATTGCATAACAAATTATGTAGACGCTATGCACAAATTGTATAGCAAATTACACAAACATTATACACAAACTACAAATTGTATAGCGAATTATACAAACGTGTACAAATGTTGCGCAAATTATACAAATTTTGTTGTAACTACAGCTAAGAAATGTAATTAACAAATTATAGCTATGGAGTATAATTAAAGTATTTTTGAGTAGCTATATGCGAAAATTCCTCTCAAATCTACTATTGTTATACAAACCAAAAGTGATTGGTATTTGAATTTGCAACAACTACAATATGAACAACATACCACCCAGTGGAATCCCACAAGTGGGGTCTAGGGAGGGTAAAATGTACGCAGACCTTACCACTACCTCATAGAGATAGAGAAGAAAATATCGACTGCATTAGGAAAATGTTGATAGAAGCTGAGATTCATATACAGTTTCTGCTGAATACATACAAACATTATTTTGTATTCCTTACTTCCCTGGGAAGTTGCACATTGCCTCGAGTCAAGAATACAAATTCCTCCACTTCATAGATTTTGTATGACAGCTTCACAGAAATGATACAACCAGATACAAATACATACACTTCTCTTCTAAACACATTTCTTACATATTATACAACTTAATATCTAACCTCTATATGTAGCTTCATGAATTAAAACTGAAAAGAATTATCATAATAATACTCATACTGCTGGGAGGCTGAAATAATACTCCCAAGTCCTCCCAGTTCAGTGCATGACTGAGGCAATTCACTTCTTTTTTATTTTGGAAAACGGATACTCATCATTGTTACCTTCTCTTTGGTTCGCGCTGCTCCCCTAACTGTAAGGAAACATACATCTCTTCCGACCCTCCCATCAACGAGTGTCTTTTCAATTCCTTATTTCCATGTTGAATCCCAGAGACACTTGGGATAAACTGATGCTCAATGCAGGGAGTTGTTTTATTTCCATCCTGAATGTGGAAGTGTTTATGCTCAAGTGGTGGAACTATCCCTTCATCAGATTCATCATCAATGGGGTCTTGTCGGATGTTTAAATTGATTGGCTCAAAGTTTTCATCAGCTTTTAATTGAATCCGGTCTGCTGGTGACAACTCTCCAACAGCAGAACCAATGCCCGCAACTGATGCATGTATTTGCTCTTGCAATGCAACTAATTTAGAGGAAGTGAATAGAGAAGTAGAGACTACAGAGATGAAATAA
The DNA here is from genome assembly GCA_011800125.2 of Solanum clarkiae. Taxonomy (NCBI): domain Eukaryota; kingdom Viridiplantae; phylum Streptophyta; class Magnoliopsida; order Solanales; family Solanaceae; genus Solanum; species Solanum clarkiae. The sequence continues at coordinate 12,897,347 of JAABOM020000049.1, read as the reverse complement.
TGAAAAGACGAGAGAACTAGAAAATTTGACAGCAAAAATTAGATATCCAACTTTTTTTTTTTTTGAGAAAAGATAGAAATCCAAGGTTTTATCAGACTGAACACTAATTTTTTGGACTTCTATCTACAATCTTTTTGTTCCATCATATTACACAAATATTTCCTCAAAGACCAAACTGTAATCAGTGGCATAATGAAACTATATAATCTTTTATATAGTTTATCTATCCTTCCATACTGGGTTACACCTTTTAGAGAGCTTATAATATTTATACTTTCCAAGGCATTTATAATTTTAAGCTTGCACTTACAACAACATGACCCTGCAAAAAGTAACCACATATTCAGCGAGTCCTCCCCTACCAGAACGACACTCCGTGTATAACCCTTTTCATGGAAGAGGAAACGGGCTGTGATGTCCTAGAGTAAATACAAATATCACGCTAAATGCACTTAGGCAGTTAGGTATATTTGTAGTCCCAACGATTTTGCATTATTATCGTTCATAATTTTCTCCAACCACCATCTTCACAAACCATAGTTTATCTTTAGTCCCATATAACGTCAAAATTCAGAATTTCATGACAATTTTTAGAATGGAAGTAACGATACAGCCTACCTACCCACCCCAAACTAAAGAAAAAGAAGCTTCGGATAAAATTATTAACTTATTCAAAGTTCAAAAAGTGGAAGAGATGAGATTCAAATGTAACAAGAGCTCATATATGACTAAGGAACATAAGATGCTTAGAGATACCAACCTTGGAGACTCTCGTTGGATGTAATGAGATCAAGTTCAAGAAGATCAAGGAGACGGCCCAAGTCAACCCCACTTGTCCAATTCTCAGGAGGTTGGCCAACTTTCAATTTTAAACGACCTCGATTGGCAGTTCCACCCCAAATTATTCCAATAGGTCGTGGCTTCTCCCCATCTGGGCTAGTCAAGAGAATGAGGCTACCACTGTCACCTTCAAGATCAAATGTCTGTTGGTTCTCACCAACAACTAGAAAATCTGTAAAGAAACAAATTCCTTTTTCATCATTATACTCCAGCGCATAGGCCATAATGTTCCCAGTCGTTAGACCAGAGCTCCTTCCAACTTTCACCACTTGCCTACCAATGACGCTGCCAACAGGAGACTGTAAGTCTATTTTATTGACATCACCTATGTCTCCTATTCCTTTCACAGACGTTGTTACATTCAACATGTTAAAATCTTCTGCAAATGGAATAAATGCTCCATCAGCTCGAACAAATGTTTCTGCAAGATTACAACATCACAACAAGAATACATGGGTGTCAGGATCCAATTCGAAACACTACTATTGTTTAATTGGGCAAACATACGATACAACAAACTGCATTTACATTACCTGGGTTTGTACCAGCAAATATGCCATACCAAAGATCATCTGTTATGAAGGATGTAGCCCTCTCCACAGCACCTAAATACACCCCAGGCCCCAGGCTAGGTGGCAGAGGATGAAACATTTTCTGGCTTGGATAATCCAAGTCAACTGCTACATGACGATTGGTAAGGAAACCAACCTGCCTGATTCCTGTCCGACTTCTAACAATCGCACCCAAGGTTCCATATGTTTCCTGACTAGCAACCTAGGACAGATGAAAGAGAAATGGTCACTTGAGAAAGTAATGTTATGTGAAGCCCAATCAATTAAGACAATAAATCTGCAGGATCAAGCAAAATAATTATTTGTAGCTCTGTTTCCTTTTCAGGTTGTTCAACATGGGCGTGGGGTCAACATTCTTAGAGGATCTTTGTTTTTATGTTTACCTTTTAAACTTCACAAGTTACACTTCTCCCACTGCTAAGCATATAAAATTTCCAATCAATAAAAGTACCTCTGTTACCAATTCGAGGGTCCATTCTCTTCAATTACTTGCACTTTATCTCTAGTTAATAAATGTTAGGTCCATCCAAAATAGGGAAAAAATGAGATAAAGAAAGTACAAAACTTAGTGCTGTAATACATAGTGTGATGGAAGAAAAGGCATATTTAGTGTGTAATCTTGAAGTTTTTGTAATATAGAGTGTGATGGAAGAAAAGGCGTATTTAGTATGTAATCTTGAAGTTAAAAATTTCTCCACAAAGCATAATGGAGGTAATTGCAAATGTCAAACATTTTGAAGTCAGATCAATCGATTTCACAGTATGCTCACTTCAAATCCACTTTTTATCTCTACATCACAAAAATGACTAGGATTATATATACAACGAAAAGAGGTGTAGAAGCACATAAATGGCATACTTTGGTAAGGTTAGAAAAGCAATCCGTCTTAGATCAATCAACCGATAAACCATTTAGCCTCTGTTTGCAATAAAATTTCACATTCTCAAAATTAAGAACTTCTTAAGATCAACAACACTCCACATACATATATCTTTTTATTATCATGTTCAACACTATTATATAGAAAGAAACAGATAGAGATCCTTCATTCATGTCCCCCTGCCACCATTACAAATATATTTTACGTGATAGGTCCAAGAAAAAGAAATAGTTTAACATGTGAAGGGACATGTTATAGGGATAAGGGAATATACAAAAGCACACTCCTTGAAGTCAACATTATCTTCGGTAAGAAGTTCATCAATTGCATATTTGTGTGCTCGTGTAGCCCAACTTTTTGTTTATTTTTGTGGGTTCCATCTCTAGGATTGCCTTTCTAGGATTTGTTCCGAGTTATTCCTTCTCCACTACAACCCAGTAAGAATAATGTCCATCTACGATCAGAATAGTAAAGAATTCACCACAGTTTCACCCATCTTTGACCAGATTTTGACCTTGACATGTCAAGATCAACTCCAAGTAGCCTCTAGAGCATCACCAATTTGTCAAAACACATTAAGACATCATGATGGATTGGCAAACCCACCAGCTTTGGATGACCATCCGTTAAGCATTAAATAGGCGTTATTTATCCAATGGTGACATGTCTGTGACACTAGATTAGCTTCCTTTTGACGGCAACAAACTGCCGACAGAGCATTGCCGAATTAGGCCACTTTCCACCATTACACTTAAGCTCTCACAGCCGAGATGACCATTACTCGCTTCGACCTTGTTTGGCAGTTAAATTGTCACCAAACACGTTAAATAACTCCTTTCTCTTCTCCAATCCTCCACTATTCAGACTGAACATCCTTTAATTATCCATTAAGCTCCTCTGGAAGATCACATCTAGCATGAGGGACAGTCTAGGTGCTACGTCCTTGTACGATTTCAAGCTCTACATCTCTACTCATTTGAGAAGATTTAATTTCTTTAAGTCTAGCCGGCATTCTAGATAGGAGGAGATTCTTTCTAGAATAGATATGTGCCTTTATTTCTTGTTGAATCAGGAACGTATATAAAATAATTCTTGATTCGTCAAAGATATGACACTAATGAAGATAGAAGCAAATGACACAAATGAAGATAGAAGCAATCTCATATTTAGCTATAAGTAATAACTAACTACACATGAATGACAGGATTCATGAATTAGAAAATCCTCTACTGAGTACCAATGCCATCCCTTGGAAAAAGGTAACCACAATAATCTTCTAATACGCTTCCAATAAAAATAAGAAAAGTACAAACAAACGGAGGTAGGAAAACGGGTTTCTCTTTCTAACTGATATGGAGAACTCGAATAATAGGTACTCAAAGATTAGAATAAATAATATTTGCTTAGTTTACATCTTAATATCTCAATCGGATAAAATGCATTTGGACAAATCTCTTTATAATGTAAATTGCTCACTAGGAAACCATTTTTTGCCTGTTATACCACTGATAAGGAAATTGTACCACCCAAAAAAAGGAGAGGATCTTACAGAGGTGCTTGGCGTTTAAAAAGTTAAGGTGTCAAACCAGTCTTAAGATGATGGGTACTGGATAGGCTATAGAGAAAGACCGAAATTTTTCATAGTTGATGATTCTATGCAGGTAACAACTCAAGAAAGAGACTAACGATCAGATAGATTTGAATCAAAAAGTTCAACCTTTGGTGTTGCAACGATTGATACTCAGCTCACAAAGGTATTGGAAGATTCGCACAGAAGAGAGATAGAAAATGATGCTTTTGTCATATTGGGAAATTAGTGATACCAGTTTGTTGATAAAAACTGTATACTCCAGAAATACAGAAAGACAAAAATCCTCCAATTGATGCCCTTGATACAATATTTACAATTTCAGAGATGTGATTTCACTAAAACTTAATTTAACTATTTCACCATTTACAGAAGAGATAAATCCCCCCTAGTTAGTTTCTTTATGCTGATAAATACAGGATCTATTGATATTACTTGGATAGGAAAACAAATAGTGCCACAAAACTTTCTACGTTTATCAGACCATTTTACTCTGATGGGTGCAGCAGGAGTCAAGTTCACCACAATGAAATAAAGAGCTACATACAAGGAAAAATGCATCATAACCAACAAGCAACAACGAATGGATGTACAAGGATAGACCACGAACTTAGGAAATTTCCAAGCTTGGGAATGGGATGAGGTGAAAACCTTGATAGAAAGTTAACAACATTGAAATTGTAAAGGACAGTGAAAGGATGATGCAGAGAGAACAGGCGGTAGAATGTTTTCTAGGATATCATATTACACAACAAGGTAGGAAGTTTTGTGGGAGTGTATTTGAGGAATAAGGCTCCCAAAAGTAGCTTTCTTGGTAAGAATGCCACATCGATGTGACTCTAACAGCACATAACATGAAGAGAAATGAGCTGTCTAAAGGTGAATAGGTGTTGTATGCGCAAAAGGAACAGGGACGACATGAATTATCTACAATCCTTTGTTGCGAATTTGCAGTAATGCAATAGAGTTTAGTGTATTCCTTGTGTTCTTCTTCTTACCAAAAACAGTGGAGGAGACCCTAGTGGATGGAGATTGAACAAAATAGGGAAATAGAACACCCTGAAGAAGCCAATCACCTTTTTCTCCATTGCAAGATTATATCTCAGCCATGGAATTTAATTTTTGCTTTACTTGGTGTGTGTTGGACTATGCATTTCTCCAGTCAAGACTATCTTATGTGCTGGGAGTCTGGTATAGAATCGGATTACATAAAAAAAGGCCTCAAAATTTGGAATACTATATCCCAAGCTATATGTACTGCCTGGTTAGAAAAGGAACAATAGAATTTTTGAAAGCAAAAGGACAAACGTTCTTAGCCTTAAGTTTAGAGCTATTTAGAATTTTCGTGTAAACTATTTTGTACAGGATACATATGCCTTGTCAGATATGATTGAGGAAGTGCACAACTTGTAACTATGCTTTGAAGCACTTGCTTAGTTCTTATTCACTTTTAGTACAACACCTTATTACTTTTTTAAAAAAACGGATGAGGAAGTTCGCGCAAGTATGCATTATTCGGACAATCTAGGGGAAAAAAGACAAAGGAATATCTGGTGCAATTGGGAAATAGACATAATAGTTTAATATTTCACTTCCACTTTTGTGAAAGGAAACATTCGTACAGTAGTTGGACAGATTTTCAGGAAGCTCAGTGCTAAACACTTGTAATGCTTTTTACACTATCTTGATGCATAGTAATGAACAGACATTCTGATCAAGAAGTCAATTACCTGGGAACCAGAACCAATGCATGGATCACTTCCCCGTAAACCATCAACAAGTTCAGTATATAGCTGTTCTTTTGGAGTTGCTGCCGGTGCCCCAAAGTATGAGAACTCCACAACATCAACATCACACCAAACACCACCCGGTCCCTGCCCAATTACAAAAGATTCTCAAGCCCAAAAGTATTGGCAGAACAGTTAGACTTCAGAAAATTCAATGAACCAAAGCTGGCCCAAACACCATCATTATAAAAAAAAACAAAAAAAAAGTTAGTGAATCTGCTGAACTTTAGTGCATGTTAATGTAACAGATCCTATCCGTCTTAGACATGGGAATTTCTTATTGTTTGGTGAAAGACTTTTACTACTTGACCATGTTCCATGAAGAACAAGGACTGTTAAGAGAATAAACACAAAAGGTTAAAGAGAAAAAATGATAGTACAGGTGTTTCAACAATATTAAACCTCAAGAAAAGCTGGTAGACATTGGACATGGTTGAGCCACTGCCTGTGAACTTTTCTGGCAACAAAGACAAGAATAGCTGGAATCTCTGTCAAAGCACCTCGACGGATACGAAATCCGATTGCTGTACCAAGACTAAAGCGTCGCAAGTTTTTGCTATGGAATGCCCTAATGGTCATAACTTCAAGCAATGTTGTAGCTTGCGGTCCCGTGGGACGTCCCCCCAGGGTTTCAGGTAAAACCCCCTTCTGAAGGTTACCAAAGTAATTGGCCCGGTCCTCAGCAGCATCCAAGCGGCAAGGCCATGAGAAGTATGCAGCATTGCTCTCAGCAACCTGACAACCTGATGCAAAGGCTTGCAGTGGTGGTGGACTTGACAAAGGAAGGTGGTTGAAATAATTTCTCTCCAAATCCAGGGCTGATTCCTCTGATTGCGCAGATCCAGAGTGATTGAATCCTAAATCCAGTCTATCCATATTTTGAACTTTCCTGTCTGGTAAATCATTAAAACATCTGCTTAGCTGTGAAAGCTCCCCCTTATTCAACCTTGAAAGGAAATGTTCTATATGAAGTACTAGTTCCATTGATTCCAATAAGCAACATAAAAAACACGAATAAAATAGGACAACATAATTAACCTTACCACATCCATACCGAGACACCTTACAACTTTGTACAAATGAAAGCAATCAATAAGCTGCACCTGCAATTTACATTAACATGAAGAAGCATTAGCAAGAACAAAAAGAAAAAATGCTAAAAATATCCCAAAACCTACAGAAAGAAAGCAACTTGCGCATTTCTATAGGAAAGCAAAGATACACAGAAACAAACAAGCAACTTTGCTATCAGTAGATCATGTATATAGAGAGAAATAAATGCATTCTTTGTTCTGTTCTCACCTCCATATGTACCCCCATAACTATGCTAGAAGCACACAGAATAATAAATACAGAAAAAAAAACTACATAAACAAAGAGAATATCTTACACACAACAGTAAAAACTCTAACTACCAGAAACAAAGAAGTCAATATTGAGCAGGAGAAACCCCATGTCAAGAAAACACATAAAGATTGAAACTTTAGACTTAAATTCAAAAGAAACCTCATCTGTCAGCAACAATGGAGCCCCTGAAAATCCCCAGAAAAAGTACCCTAAGACAGACTTGATGAAGAAGAACAAGTCCACCCCCTCCACGGTAATCAAGCAGATTAATCCAAGAAAATCTGTTCCCTCAATTGATTAAACCCATTATGCAAAATCTGCAGTAGAATCACAATCCAATGCGCTATTTGTCCGTACTGGTGCGCGCGTGCCTATGAGAGTCGTCACTGTGTGTGTGTGAGAGAGAAAGAGTGTATGTCAGAACAGAAAAAGAAAGAAAACAGGAAAAAATCCAAAAAGAAAAAGAGGTTATTTGAGAAAATGAGAAAAAAATAACCAAGTTTATTTTAGTTTTTTATTTTCACTGGAGCTCAACTATTCTGGATTAGCCTGGTGTAAAATTTTCTATCAAAGATTTTTTCATACACAGGACTCAAATTTGAGACTCCCCATAAAGAAAGGGGCAACTTCATCCCGCATCCTTTGGTAGTATCAAGTGTATTTTTTTATATCACTCTCTTCGTTCATCTTTACTTGTCTACTATATTATTTTGGAATATCCAACAATATTTGTCCATATTATGAAATTAACAGATAGTTTTGTCCTTAGCTTCTAATTTGTCCTTATCATTAATTATAATTATTTTTTATATTGTATTTATTATATTTAAAGGCTAATTTAGTATAATTATTCCTATCATTTATTACTTTTTAATCTTTGTATCAAGTCAACAGATGATAAGAAAAGATGGAGAATGAGTAAGATATACTTTGTTCCTCCTAATTTATCTGGCATAACTAAAATTTTGAGAATTAATTAATTTTTGAGTAAAAATTAATTAGTTTTTGAGTAAAAACTTGGATTATCTAGTACATTATTTTTATGTTTTCTATTTTTAGCAAGTGTATCCAGTAAGTAGTATGTATTGATGCAAAAAGTACCATTTGTTAATGAGATTTTTCTCCCAAACCCCCCCTTCTTTTCTATTTCCTTCTTCACTTTTTGCTGTCACTCTCATTCTTTCTTTTCCTTTTCTCAGCCCTTTTTCATTTTTTGTTGCCACTCATCATTTGAATAATCACTGCTCAAAACCTCTCCTTTTTTTTTTTTCCAAATCTCTTTTATAGTTAAAATTTAGTAGTACAAAATATCTGGCATTATTATTATTTCAAGGATAAACTGAATCCCAACAGATAAAAAGTGAGTACTGATAAAGAAAAAATTATTGATAGTCTTAAAAATATTTTTTATTTGACTAACTAAATTGAAATACACTCTTGATCTATCACAAGTAATAAAAGTATTCCTTAACTTGACAAGAATATAGAAGTATATTTTACTCTTGTTACAAGATCAGAGGTGTATTTTAAGTTCAATTAGTCAAGTAGAGGATTGATTTTAATACTATCAATGATTCGAAAATGAAACTAATAATTCGTGTCAAGTTTAGGAGTGTTTTTAATATTTTTCTCTACTAATAAATATTTCTATCTTAATTTAAGTAGCATTATTTAAATTGATATAAAGTTTTTTAAAAGGCAAAACTTTGAAAGATTATAATCTACAACACTTGTTGATCTTTTGTGTAACTATAGATTTTTTTTATTAAGAAAAAAAGTTTAAAATTAAATTATTTATAATTATTTAACCACTAACAAAAATATCATATAAATTAAATAAAAATTATTTTTTTTTTTATAGATTAATGATCTATATATCAGAGGAAGACCATGCTTATTGCTCACAAGGCTCTTTTTCACAGTTCTTTTGTAGTTCCATAAAAAAGCAGAAGAGCGGCGACTACCCGACAAAATACTACTCATTTCATTTCATTTTATGTGACATCCTTTAATTTAACATGATTTTTAAGAAAAAAATATTTTAAAATTTATAGTCTAAAATCATTTTAGATATTTGTATAGTTAAAAATCATTTCATTAAGGGTAAAAAAGAAATTTTTAAAGGCAAATTGTTTCCAAGTAGAGAAACGTGACATTCTTTTTGGGACGGACCAAAAAGGAAAAGGTGACACATAAAATATGACATATTTGACTTGTTGATTAAAAATAATTATATTTTCTAATTAAAAGAAATTCACTGTTATGTATGTTTCATATATATTATACGTTAATATAAAAAATAAATATTATTCAACTATTATTATTTTGATGAGCGAATATGTAGGATAAAAATTTCAATTAATAAATTACTATCAAAAATTAAAATTTTATTCTTTTCTTGATAGACAAATTAAATAATTTTTTTTTTCTGACATTAGGTTAAACTTATTTGCTTATGCATATGATTTTGTTATTAGTGTTAGTTTTTAAGTTCTATTACCCAATGAAAAGAGTAACTTTAGTTTCCAAGTGTTGAAGATTCATATTTCATGTCCCAAGTTCTCTTATGAGAATTTTCTTCTTCTTCCTTGGGGCTTGGGAAATTTGAGCGGAAGATTTTTTCGGAAATAGTCTATCTATTTTTATGAGGTAGTGATAAAGTCAAAGTACATTTTATCTTTTTCAGACTCTATTTGCGGGATTCCACTGAATATGTTGTTGTGAAAAAGTCTATCTTTATGAGATAGTGGTAAGGTGAAAATACATTTTATCTTTTTCAAATATCATTTATGGAATTTCACTAAATATGTTGTTGTTCTTCTTTTTTATGAATATTCTTCCTACATGAAAGAGTGATTAATAATTATTTCTTGATAGGAAAATAATGGAGTTTTATAAGATGTCTTGGATACCTTTGTATTGATTTTTTAAAATTTATTTTTGTGGGGTGAAATTAGTGTCCCATCCTTATTTGCTCCCCAAGATTTGCACACTCATTCATCTAATAATTCAATTCCCAACTTATCAATCAGAGAGGCATGGTGTGGGGGTCTGGTTTAATTTTGTACTCTTCCTTTACATTCTATCATGGACAAAATAAAATAAATACTCACTATATATTTTACTTAAATATAGTGTAGTGTGATCATTCTTTTTTGCTTCTAATGTCAAGTGACAATAAATATATATAGATATATAAAATTCAACATTGCATTTTTTTGGTCCTTTCATGAAAAAGGTGAAAAGATCATGACATTTTGTTTGAGGATCCACACTATCACTCAAATTTAAATATTTGATATTCCACCTTACCTATTTTTTGTACTAGAGATATCATATTATAACAAAAAACTACAATCCATTACAATACTTGAAATAATATATTAAAATATAACTCCTTCATTCCAATAATGAGAATTTTAAGTTCCTCTAATGTCTCTAGATAAAAGAAAAAGGAAATAATAAAATAATATTTTTCATATTATCCATTCAATCTCCATATTTATATTGCAGTCTAACTAAATCAAGATTCATATGGAAAATTTTAGCATTAGGGATAAAAAGTTTTCTAATTTAAATAATTTTGTGTTACTACATGATTCAATGTCAATTTAATTTTGGTCACTATTAAAGATTGTATGGAGTAAATAGTTATTGAGAAAAGTTATTGGATTAAATCAACCCTTAAAAGTTAAAAAATTGCTTATTAGTTCATTAGTTAGTATTTCTCCTAAACTTTTTTTTTAATTATGTCAGATGTATAAATACCATCATCAAGTATCAAAAAATACAATCTCTTCATTCTAGATGACAACTCCTATAATTTATGAAGAAAACTCTCTTAATAGATGTTCAAACTATGAAAATTATACTTTCACTTATCACCTAACTCAAGTCATGATTGTTACATGAAATTGCAAATTCAATTTATCAAGAAGAAACTCATAAGTTTCTTATATTAGTAATTTTTTATTTTTATATTAAATATCTTTCATACTTCATCAAAAATTTTGCTGAAAATCCTAAAAGTAATACTCCTATTTTAACCTTATAGTTTATATACAACTCCAAATTAATTGAATATCAAAATAAATATCCAACATACTTAAATTTTTTATTTTTTATTTTAAAAAGGCACTCCTAATTGATGGAAATCCAAAAAGCACTTCCTTTTTTTCACCCTCTATTCTCTCTCTAGTACACATGTCCATTAATATGCTACATCCATTATACCCCTTTGCAAAGCCTATCACTCACCAATTGTTGCTAGTAGACATTACTTTTTGACAAAATATATTTCCAATTTCTAGAAGGTAAAAGTTATTATTCTCTCTATTTAAAAGATAATAATATAGTTTAACTTAGCATAAAATTTAATAAAATAAAAAAATTTTATAGTTCTAAATTAAAGTGATATTAAATGTATCAAAATACTCTTGAATCTTGTGATCCTAAACATGTTAAGTAAAAAGTTAAAATTAAAATTTCATCAAAAAATAAATTATTTTTTTTTAAATAGATCAAAAATGAAAATAGGTATCTTTTTGGAAGAGAGGGAGTATATGACATTCCTTTTTTTGAGTCGTTTATAAAATATTATTTTATTATGATTAGGAATATTTTTAATTTTTAAATTTTTTATTATTTTTAATAAAATAATTTATAATTATATAAATATT
>JAABOM020000049.1:12867905-12885553 GCA_011800125.2 Solanum clarkiae | reverse complement strand
AAATGAGACGGATAGAGTAATAAAATTCTCCCTCTAAATCACACACACACTCTCTCTCTAAAACTTCCTGTCAAGCAGCTGTCACTATCTTTTCATTATCTGATCATCTTTTCTCACTTTCATTTCTTTATGTATCTTTCAATTATCAAATCATTGATCACTCTCTACTCCCTCCAAAATTATAATACTATAATAATAATAATCCCCCCATAAAGATTTTATTATTCTTATTTTTATATGGTTAGACTATGGTTCGGTTGCCAACTTTCATCATCGTTCGTATTGAAATCGTGACGTCAGTCATGGAGCTAGAATTTAATTAAGATAATTTAAAATTTTTAAAAATAAATATATAAATAAACTAAAAATAATTTAACATCTTATATATATATAAAATTATTCTGATCATATCACCAACTTGATATTTTGATATTATCGCCACAAAGAAGAGTTTTTAGATGTTCCAGAGAATATGAGATCAGAACTTAATAAATTTCAAATTTTCTTTTCCATATCCGTTGCAACTAGTATTTGAGGATTTTTGCTTGAGTTATACGAGATGAAAGTCTCATATATGGTTCTCAGAGGGGAAGTTCCGCCTTCTCAATAAAGTATATGATTGGTTCGAAGAGTGTCTCGATATTCAAGCAATTGCGGATGATATAACTAGTAAATATTTTCCTCCCTACGTCAATATATTTTATTGTTTAGGGGGGAATTATGTTTACTTGTTTATTAGTACAAGTAGCTACTGGGTTTGCTATGACTTTTTATTATCGTCCGATCGTTATTGAGGCTTTTGCTTCTGTTCAATACATAATGACTGTATAATTTTTCATCGAACAAGATTTGAATGAACTTCCTGACAATACAGTCACTCCCGCCCCTGACAGTGGCAAAAGAAAGATCAAAAGCAAGGTTTCCACAAATTGAATTTGTCACTATTGATTTTTTTTTTTTGGAAATAATTGTTCTATTCTTACGAAGTACGAATAAAATTTGTATATCTTTTATTTTTCTATCTTAATTGCTTATTTAATTTTTATTAAATTATTTTATTATTGGTTATTGGATTAATTAGTTTCAATTTGTTACTATGCTATATTTTGGATTTTAATTATTAGTTTATGTATTCTATTTTTTTTAATAATAATCCAAAGGCCCCCTCAAATGTTGATATGGTCGTCCAACCAAGGTAACCAACGACCATATTATTTTATCTTATTTATTTTGTTTGTTTCTTTATCTTTTATTTGCTAAAAAATAATTTTGAAAGCGACGATTTTTTTAAAAGATAATATATATATATATATATAAAAGTCATCTTTAATAAACCAATGATTAACGAAATGAAAGAAAATAAATTTCTTGAGATATGACCTTACCACGCAATCTGGGATGTCTTTTTACTTGGGATATAAAAAAGTAAATAAAAAAAGAAATATATTTAAATAATTGAAGTTGGGTTCATGGGTCGGATAGTTATATGGAGTTTTTAATTAAGAAAGATAATTGAGCTTTATGTATTTTTTATGTTTAAAAAATTAGTTTCATTGTGTGTCATTTTACTAAAAATATATTTAGTGTGATAAAATAATAGAGAGTATTTTTTTCTCTTAATATCCAAAAAAGTGATCTTGTAGTCAGATTTAGAATTCTTAAGCATCATTAAAAAGTTAATTTAATAAAATACATCGTTAATTAAGATTTCTTAGGATCAAATAATATGAAATGAATGGAGTAAAAATAATTTAAAGTTATTCTCTTCTATCTATTGGATCATAATTGTGCTTGAGATTTAATTTTTTAAATTAAAAATATACCTCATTCCACGTATTGAAGTATTGAATTATAATTTTCTTTTATAATTAAAGGTACTTCTTATTTTAACAGAATAATGAAATGACATGTCTGTATGACTTTCATTAACTAGATGACAGTGATTTATACCAACACCTATTATATTAGATTCGACCTATCTAAATTTATTTTTTCAATTAGTAATGTTGAGGCTAGATATCTAAAAATCCGACATTATTAAATGAGGAAACAATTGAGTTGAACATAAAACTAAGGATGGATTGACGCTTGTGTGCACCGTATTGAGCTAAAAATCACAAATTCAAATGAAGAAAGATATTATTGTTTTTAAATCTATTTAATCACAAAATCTGAAAAATTAAAGAAATTGAATATCTATTTAATTTAGCCTCCACATATGTCGTTTCACGCTTTTGATAAAAGGAGGGACATTTTTAATTCGAACGTTAATGTTGAGGATAATTGAGGCCACATAGGTGAAAGAAGGGGCATTTTTAACTCCAAATGGATATTAATAGCTTTTAAAACGATGGAAGCAAAGTAAATTTAAGTTATTTTCAATATGTTAAAAAATATTTTAACTCGGTCAAAATAGAAATAAATAAATAAATAATACAAGCTTGTACTAATTACGTGTGTTATTCCAATTCTTGTGAGGTTTACATTCATCATTTTTATTTGTACAACTTGTGTGCTTCTTTTGTGTGTGTGTCTCCTAGGTAGTCTGATTAATGTTTAAACATCGGAATGAGAATTAATGGGTCAAAAAACACGTTTGAAGTATCATATTTTTTTTTGAGTTTTCGAATTAAAATTCTGAACTATCAGTGTATGTTTGTTGTTTTCTATCTAGGCCACCATCGGCTATTTATCAAAACATAACTCAACTATCAATTGTTCTATTTTACTATTTGAAATTTCACAATATCATTCAGATAGAAAAAGGGAATAATTGATAATTGAAGTGTAGTTTGATAAATAATTAGTGATAGTATTCAGATAGAAAAAATTAACATCTGATAGTTCAGTTAAAAAACTTTGGAAAAGTTGATATTTTATCAAATTGTTTCTTTGATCATTATATCAATTTAGATTTGGTTTAACCACTCTACAAAACTAAAAAGAAGTAAAGACTTAAGAATGACATACACAACAAAAATATATTCATAATATCACTTGATCTTCATCATGGTGCATTTTGATTAGGGGTGACAATTGGACAAGTTAGGTCAAATTTAAACATGTTATAATGACTCAGGATAATAAACGGTCAAGATCCAACCTAACCTAAACTTTCTTTGGTCAAAATGGGTTGGGTCAAAACGGGTTGAGTAATAGGTTATAAAGCGGGTCAAGACCCAAGCCGACCCAACTTTTACTAAGTTTAACTTATTTTATTTGTTCCTTTTTCATATTTTAGTACTTAATTAAATTATATTTTTTTTATTTTGGGTATATAAAACATATCAAATTAAAAAAAGTGTTAAAAATATTTTGATAAGATCTCTTTCGAGTCAATTCTGGTTGAATATCAACTCAATTTTAAATGGGTTGGATTGAGATAGATTAAGCTAATAATTGAACGAGTTAACTAAATTTCAACGAGTTGAATTTAATTTTGGCACTCCTAATCTTGAGTTAAGTAAAAATCTCACAATTTCAAGCGAGAATCACCCAATTTCTCTTTCTAGAACTCATCAAAACTTTTAGCCAAAGAATAGTAAGATCACTTGTCCTTCCCTAAAAAAGAAGTCTATGTTTCACATTCATTTATTCTCCACTAGTTAGGTCCTTGTTAATTTCCAAATTTTTTAGATATTCAAAGCTACAAATCATTACAATTTCTTCAATCATTCCCTTTTCCTCTTCCTCTTTAGAAAAACTACATCCCCAAAACGCAGCAATTTTCTTAACATTCAATAATGTATCCTCTTTTAAATCTTCATATTTCAAAAATAACACCTTCTTAGGGTCCTTTAATATCAATAGCCTCACATGTGTTCCCAAAAGGGTGAATTTTATTAGTCTGAATGATTTCTACACAAATATATATAATCTTATTATCGGATCGTTGAACTGAACTAGGAACAGCATCATGATGTGTGTGACTTGCAAATATTTTTGGAAAAATTGAACCTTGATGAGGAACTTCTTTATACATGATCTCATCAAAGTCGAAACGGATTAATTTAACATCGCATAAATTGAGATCAGAAAATAATAATTATTGAATCCATACAGAGCACGGGTTTCCCTTTTTCTAGTTTACTAATAACGTTCAATAAAAAAAGACAAAGACCCTCTAATTGTTTTGGGACAAAAACCAATGATTGACTGGCCATTATAAAATGTTAGCAACAACTTCTTTGGAATTTACAATAATTTCTATTTTGTCTACACTGTCAATAGTTAAATCTGGCCTTGCTGGAGACTTATGCACCATGTTTTTTTTACCCTTACCTTTATCATTCTTCTATTGGACTTAAAACTAATCAATTGTCACACTCTCTTTACTATTCTTGATGGGAGTTTATCAAATTTACATGTTTGAGAATCACAATTTACAAGTACAACACCATATAGAAAGCTTAGGAGATTGAAAAAAGGAAAAAATGTAGATACAAGGATACAAAATACCACCTAGTCAATTCTATACTATTTAAAGCTCATAATTTCGATCCATATTTATAAAATCAAGCTATTAAATTTATATTTTAATAAGTTGAATCGTTTATATTTCAATTAGATAAATTTGAATGGCCCTACCTAAAACCTGATCCTAACCCTGATCTAGATCTGGACCCAACTCCAAGCTCTGATTTGGGACCCTAGCCTAGGATTTGATCCTGACCCAAATTTTACTCAAAAGCCAACTCTCAATCTGGACTCGAGCTAAGATCTAATACTAACTTCGATCCTAGACCATACCTAAACATTGACTCAAACCCAACTTGAGATCAGACTCTTGTCTTTGACGTCAACTTGGGACCCGATTCCCAATCCTAATTCCAACCCTTGACTTCGACCTTATACTCGACCCTCAACTCGAGGTGGGGTAGGTGAGAGATCGGAGTTAAGAGCGTGGGATAGGGTAGGTGGGAGTTACGGTGTGGGGGTTAGGTGGAAGTAGGATGGATACGGATACATTAATGTGTTTTTATTGATTCAGTAAATATTTTTGCTAAAAAAGAAAGATTTTATCTTATTTATAGAAAGTGAATTAGTATATAGATATTCATATTTGATCCATATTTATTCTTATTTTTATGAAATAAAAATAGACAATTAGCTAGAGTAGCAGGTGTTGTAGCGAAACTGATTGCAAAAGAGGGGAAATCGGCCACATTAAAATTACCTTCTGGGGAGGTCCTTTTGATATAAAAAAAACTGCTCAGCAACAGTTGGACAAGTGGGGGAATGTTGGGGTGAACCAAAAAAATTTGGGTAGAGCCGGATCTAAGCGTTGGCTAGGTAAGCGTACTGTAGTAAGATGAGTAGTTATGAACCCTGTAGTCTGTAGACCATCTCCATGGGAGTGGTGAAGGGAGAGCCCCAATTGGTAGAAAAAAACTCACAATCCCTTGGGGTTATCCTGCACTTGGAAGAAGAAGTAGAAAAGACTGAAATGAGTCGGGGCCAAAAATAAAGTTGGATCTTGAATCCAAATCAGGGATTGTTCTTTAGTCGGGATCAAGTCTTGGGTTCAGGATCTAAAGTTAGGGCCAAGAGTTAGGTCTTGAATTAACATCCGAATATATTCTCTCATCGAGATTGAGATTAGGGTTGAGTCTCGATTAAGAATTGGGGTTGGTTCGAGGTCAAGTCTAGAGTCAGTGTAACAATCCTTCTTAAAATAAGAAGTGTTGTATTGGTGAAACACAAAGAGATGTTGGGTGTATAAGTAAGCAAGCCCTACCTACTAGTGATGTGTTTTATAGTAGTGTGGGCTTAGACGCAAAGTGGATAATATTACTAGCGGGCTAAGCTATTACAAATGATACCAGAGTCAGCCCTATGTCAGCCTTGTCGATGTGAGTCAAAGTTCAAATGAGTTTAGGCAAATCTCGATAAAGTAGAGCAAACCTCAGTGCTAAGTCTAGGCAAATCTCATCCCGTGGTGTAAACCTCACTGACGACTTTGAATCCATAAAGGAGGTACAGGAACAATATTTCTTAAGATAAGAAGTCTCAGATTGGCAAAATACAGAAGAGGTGTTGGAAATTTAAGTAAGCAGACCTTACCTACTAGTGACATATTTTAAAGTCGTGAAGGCCTAATTCGAAAGCAAATAATTTCACTAATGAGTTTTGGGCTGTTATAATCGAGTTGAGTGAAGTCTTGAGTTGGGATCGAGTCAAGGCCAAGGCTGAGGTTAGAAGTTAGGTCTTATCTGATCAGGGTTGAGATTCGAGTCAGGTCCCTAGATGATGCTGCAGTTAAATCCCAAATTGGATTTGGATGGATTAGGTGGTGAGGTTGAAAGAGAGTTTTCAAAAATATTTTCGTAAGTATTACTTTAGGTAGGTAAGGCTTGTCCCTGACCCCAACCAAAATCATGTAGAAGATATATCTAGTCAAATGAGTTTCAACCCAAGTCATTTTTCTTTAAATTAAGATAAAAAATAAGATATTTAAAAATTATGTCGAACATATTTACGCCAATCAAATGTGAGAAAACTAAAAAAATATTTTATTCCATACTAAAATACTCTTTAAATAATTTTTTTATTGTTTAATCTGATTTCAATTAACTTAGTTAAAGGTTTAAAACTTTTTTACTTTAGGAGATTAAAGTGAATTAGAATCACTTAGTCCAATTCATACCTTACTTAATCCATTTTTTAAAATCCAGATTCACATGAATGGATTACGATCCAATCTATTTTAACCTAAATTTATTGTAATCTACCCTAATCTGATCCAAATCCCTCATTTGCCATCACTAATTCCACTTCTTCTTTCATGACCACATAAATGAGAATAGTTGGTTATTTAATTATGACTACTCAATGTGGGGGGTGGGGTTACTGTGTGGCTACAGATAGAGATCTCACTAATTATATTAATTTCATATTAAAAAAAAAAGTCACTAATTCTAGACAAATTATCATACATATTAAGTGAATTTTTTAAAATAGAACTAAATAATTTTAGCTAATATTATTGGATCTTGTCAAATATGTAACTAGAACTCTAGCTTCATTTCGATAATGAGATAATATATTTCCTTTAAAATTTCATGCAAGGGATATAACAAGAGGTTTTGGGATTTCAAATTGTACTTTAGGCATTCAACGACAATAAGATATTCAGTGAAATCCTACAAGTGGAGTCTGAGTAGGGTAAAAATGTACGTCCAAATATGGACGGGATGCAGAAGCCTTTGTTTTATACAATTACAAATAGCAAAGGTCAGACCTTATCACTACCTCATAGCAAAGGTCAGACCTTATCACTACCTCGTAGGAATAAAGAGGCTGTTTCCGATAAACCAAATTGGTATTAAATGGGTAAAATGATTATTGATCGTAAGGTTTTGATTTTTTTTCTTCTATACACTTTATTGCTTTATAGACAAATCAAATATTCCTGTCCATCCAACTTTTATGTGACCCTAAAATATATCTATTTTTAAGTTGTGTTGGACATAAATAGCAAGTTGGAGGAACTGTTGAAATAATAATTGGAAAGTGTAATTTTCTGCAGAAGACGTCTTATCAAACCTTTGGATCTAGCCATTATTAATAAAAGAATTTGAACTTGTCAAACTTGTGAAAGTTATTATAAAACAGTACTATACTATTAGTAAATTAACATCATATCAAACATCTCAACATCAAAGGAGCATCATATAAATTATTTCTTTTATGTCACATACGATTCGTCTAAAATATCATGTGTACATCATTATCTTCAAAATAGAACATCGAGAGAGTGGTGACTCTGATACCATGTTTGTCACAACCCAAGTTCATGCCATGTATTGGCACCTAATTTGGACCTAGGCTTGTGCGAATTTATCCTTCAGACTAGGCCACATCAAGGCCCAAATACCATGCGAACCCAAACTAGCCTCAACTACCATTTGTCCAACAGATGATGTGTCGTGTGCATCTTATCAGTAGAGGTTTGCTAGCCTAAAAGTCTGCTAGTCTGTTTGATCCACCTACATCAGCCTGCCCTCTGTCACGGCATATTGCACAATCCAATGTTATCACCCAAAGCAGAATATCTTGCATCACCCACAAAGTAAGATTTTAGTACTCAGGTACAACATTGGTATCATGCTTTTCATGGGTGTTAAAGTTATTGTATCAAGCAACTTGATTTCAAACATGTAGTCAGATGATCATGTTATAACAAGTTGTTTCTTTTCAAGACTTTTGAGTTTGTTAAGTTTCCCTTAATCTTCAAATTCAAGATTGATTTCCTTGAATGTAACAACAACAACATACCATGTGCAACCCCACGAGTGAGATCTGGTGAGGGTAGTGTGTACGTAGATCTTACCCCTACCGTGAAAAACAATGTGATCAACAGTAAACGTAGCAGCAACGTGAGTCATTTAGCACAAAACTAGCACAACTTACATCTCTTATTAGCAGATAATTCAACACTGCATAAAGCTGAGATTCATGAGGGAGTACAAGTTGTAGCAACTCTACAGAAACACTTTTAGGATGAACAAACAGTAAATATAGCAGAAGCTCTTTGTTCAACTCTTCGCTTTACAAAAACAAAAAACTAGCACAACTTACGTCTCCTATTATCAGATAATTTTACATTGTAAAAAGCCGAAGATTGAGGCAGCATCAGCTATTGCAACTCCACATACTCCTTAAATCTTAAGAGGAAACAGGATGAGCGAACTTTGAAATGCATGCCAAGACTACGTACCGTTACTACTTAGAAAACTTCTCTCGATCATGTGGAGAGGAATAGTCGATATTTGGACCCTGAGGAATGATTCCAAAAGGATTGATGCTAGGATGACTCCCATAGTAATGCTTTTTGATGTGTTCCATGTTGACGGTACTGCTCATGCCGGGTATTTGGAAAATATCTTTGGTGTAATTAAACAGGTTTGGATATTCGCGTAGTAGCTTCTTGTTGCACTTGAAGTGGACAGCATACACCTGTAGTTTATCAAACACAAGTTGAATCAACACATGAACATGGAAGGTAAAGGATAAACGCCCTACATCAGTTAATTTGGCCTCAGTACAGTATTTGTTCCATAAGAAAGTTCGGGCTTTCCATTCCATGCTCATGCGATCATAAAATTTAATATTCACCAACAAACTTCTCAACCGTCTTTTGAATCTTCCATTTTTAAACATCTTTTAGAAAAAGAGATCTGTTTTATTTTCTCTCAGTGGCAGAGTCATTTAGCATACACGAGATGAGTGAGGTCTTTTGTCCTGTGTCGGTAGAACCAACAGACAAATGCAAGATCTTGTAAAAGAATAAACTAAAGATTTCTCTTGCACCTCCTCTCTTGCCGAGAAATTAAGAAGAATTAAAAGAGTTAGGCAACACAGCTAGCTATTAAGGAGATCATTTTAAGCATGTTGATTTTCTAAGAAAACTCTCTCATCATTTTATCCCCTGTATGAATTATTTGCACCTTCTGTCGGTCATTTCTATTCATATAGAGAATTGCATTATCTACGACAATTGGCATGATCTTGCGAATATGTTAGCTCTTAAGGGTCTAATATTCATTCCCTTATCAGCAAATAACTAAAACATAAAAACAGTTAGTCTCACTGTCTCAGCACCATTTTATAAAACTTGTCTTTCACGTTTTCAGATATTTTCCAGTCACACAACACTCTAGTATCAATCTTCTATTTCAATCACCCAATAGCATGCTACTCTTTCAAAAGGCTGCGCTAGATTTCTGAAATTTTCAGCATACACATTTATATATACACTACAATTCCGTCTAATTTCACTTCACTTTCATCAATATTTATGGGGCCTATACTTGCAGTGTATATGTTCTTTCTTACTGCTGCTTGTTCTAAAAACATTATTCTCGAGATTGATTCTCCTTACTAATTAGTGATTTAGTTCCACTTTCTAATAGACCAAATAGCTAGTATTGTCAATTTAACACTATCATCTTTAAATAGCATAACCATGAAACTTCAATTTTTATATGTTTTGTTAGCTGTTCCATAATTCGGATAAAACAAGTATGGAATAAACACGTCCGTGGTGTAAACTAAAGGCTATGAGAAATCCATGGTTATCTCCAAATGAATGATGAAATAATCCGACAACCTAACCTAAGGGTTTAAATGTTTTAGTCTAGCACTAAGCCTTTAATTGCAGCTCTTAATTTTTTGCTTAGTTAATGAGTCAAAGGGAGCGTCCGACTTAGCCAGGTCATTTATGTAATAATGGAGTTATGTCAGGAAATCTGGGGTCCTCTCTTAGTGAATGCTAGACAATTCAGACCAATGTAAAGACCTGTTTTTTAATCATTTTCCAAGACCTCACCATATGACTACTTGACAAATGTGTCTCGTCTTCTACAGTGGTGATCATTGATCCAATGATTTTGATCATATAATGGACTTCTAAGTGGTTCGGATATTTGGGAAGGTAAGTACTGGTCTGATTTACTCATTATGAAGGGGATGACTTTCTCATTAACAAATTTGGAAGTTGCAGTAGAAAGGAGGAATCCGAAGCTTTAGCATTCAATGTCCATGAGCATAAATTCAGAGGACTAATTCCTAATCTCCAGATATTTAAATCTTTTATGCTGTGTTAATTTCATTACAGCTACTAATGCTGTTCTTAATGTACGTATCACCTTCCTACTATCTAGGTAATTTAAGTAGTACGGAGTCATCTTTGTAAATCTTGGGTATTCTCTCAGTGAAAGGAAGAGACAGTTCTTAGGAAATGGGAGGTGTCATGTGCACCTCATCTGTAGAGGTTTACTAGCCTAGAAGTTTGCTTGTGCATTTAACCCACCTACATCAGCCCGCTCTCCGTCACGGCATATTGCACAATTCAATATGTTTACCATCTATCAATATTGATGAATTTTATCCTCTTATAGAGAGTTGTGTTACCACCCCAAACCAGAATCTCTGGCATCACCCAGAAAGTAAGATTTTAGTACTCAGGTACAACATTGGCATCATGCTGTTCATGGGTGTTAAGGTATTATATGAAGCAACTTGATTTCAAACATGTTGTCAGATTGATCATGTTATAACAAGAAGTTTCTTTTCAAGACTTGAGTTTGTTAAGTTTACCTTAATCTTCAAATTCAAGATTACAACAACAACATATCCAGTGAAATCCCACAAAGTAGGGTTTGGGAGAGCAGATAGTATGCACACCTTACCACTAACTCATGGAGATAGAGCGCCTTTTCTGAAAGGCCCTTGGTTCAAATGTAGCCGCCCCAAGTAAAAGAAGAAAACAATAGATACAGAAAATGGCTAAAATGAAGAGCAATGCCAATTCTATAATAAAAACAATAAAAGTAGTAAAATAATCGAAGAACAATAACAACACAACCAAAATAGCATGACTAATCCTATGACACGCCTAAAACTGTCACAAGGACAGACAACATTCAAGTTTAAGATTGATTTCCTTAAATGCAACAACAAAAAAGCCAGCGTAATCCCACGAGTGAGATATGGTGAGGG
The DNA here is from genome assembly GCA_011800125.2 of Solanum clarkiae. Lineage (NCBI taxonomy): Eukaryota > Viridiplantae > Streptophyta > Magnoliopsida > Solanales > Solanaceae > Solanum > Solanum clarkiae. The sequence goes on along the minus strand of JAABOM020000049.1, from coordinate 12,874,051 downwards.
TAGTGTGTACGTAGACCTTACCCTTACAATGAAAAACAACACGATCATGAGTAAACATAGCAGCAACATGAGTCATTTAGCACAAAACTAGCACATCTTACATCTCATATTAGCAGATAATTCAACACTGCATAAAGCTGAGATTCATGAGGGAGTACAAGTTGTAGAAATTCTACATAAACACTTTTTGAATAAACTAACGGTAAATATAGCAGAAGGTCTTTGTTCAACTCTTCACTTCACAAAAAACTAGCACAACTTACATCTCTTATTATTAGATAATTTTACATTGTAAAAAGCCGAATATTGAAGCAGCATCAGCTTTAGCAACTCCACATACTCCTTAAATTAAGTGGTGAACAGGATTAGCGAACTTTGAGATGCATGCCAAGATTATGTACCATTCTTACTTAGAAAACTTCTCTCGATCATGTGGAGAGGAATAGTCGATATTTGGACCCTGGGGAATGATTCCAAAAGGATTGACGCTAGGATGACTCCCATAGTAAAACTTTTTGATGTGTTCCATGTTGACAGTACAGCTCATGCCGGGTATTTGGAAAATATCTTTGGTGTAATTAAATAGATTTGGATATTCACGAAGAAGCTTCTTATTGCACTTGAAATGGACAGCATATACCTGTTATTATCAAACACCACTTGGATCAACTGACGAAGGTGGAAGGAAAGGTATGGATCCCTACATCAGTTGATTTGGTCACAGTAAAGTACTTGTCGCATTCTCGAGTCCTGCCGTTATTCGCTAGACCTAAATGGGTCTTGAGGTTGAATCATTTTAAAATATTTGTGCACACTCATGCAATCATAAATTTACTACTCACAAACAAACTTCTCAAATGCATATTTTGATGCTCTCTCTTAACACTCTTTAGAAAAGAGATCTGTTTGATTATGTTCTTTCAGTGGCAGTGTCATTAATCATACATGAGATGAGTGAGGTCTTTTGTCCCGTGCCAGTAGCACCAACAGACAAATGCAAGTTCCTGTAAAGAAAAAAACTAAAGATTTCTCTTGCCCCTCCTCTCCCGCGGGGAAATTAAGAGAAATTGCAAGAGTTAAAAGGCACAGAGCTATCAAGGAGATCAGCACAAGCATATTTACGTTCTAAGAAAATTCTCTCATTATTTTATTCTCCGTATGTATTATTTGCATCCTCTGTCGGTCATTTCATTCTTATCCAGAATTGTATTACCTATAAGCTATAGCCGTTGGCACTGATCTTGTGAATATGTTAGCTCTTAAGGGTCTAACCTTCATTCCAATATATCTTATCAGCAAATAACTAAAACATAAAAACAAAGCTAGTCTCACTGTCTTAGCCAATCTATAAAACTTATCTCTCACTTTGTTGGATATTTTCCCATCACAGAACACTCTAGTATGAATCTTCTATTTCAATCTCCCTATAGCATGCCACTCTTAACGAGCATAAATTTCTGAATTTTCAGCATATACACACTACAATTCCGTCTAATTTCACTTCACTTTCATCATTATTACGGGGCCTATACTTACAGTGATATGGTCCATCTTACTGCTACTTGTCCTAGAACACATTCCAATAGACCACATAACTAGAATAGTCGATTTAACACTATCATCTCTGAATAGCATAATCATGAAACTTCAATTTTTCTTTTATTGGTTCGCTCTTCCACAATTTGGATAAAAAAGTATGGGCTCAACACATGTCCCTGGTGCAAAGTAAGGGCTATGAGAAATCCATGGTTATATCCATATGAATGATGAAATAATCCGACAACCTAACCTAAGAGGTTTAAATGTTTTAGTCTAACAATAACCCCAGATCAATGTAAAGGCCTATTTTCTAATCACTTTTCAACACCTTACCATATGACTACATGCCATATATGTCTCGTCTTCTACAGCAGGGTTGCAATGTGAGCTGATCAGTGATGTAGTGATTTTGATTATATAATGGACTTATTAACGGTTTCAGATTTTTCGGAGGACAAGTAGTGATGTGATCCATTCACTATGAAGGGGATGACTTCCACATTAACAAATTTGGAAGTTGCAGTAGGAAGGAGGACTCCGAAGTATACATATAACGTCCATGAGCATAAGTTTAGAGGACTAATTCCTAATCTTCAAATACTTAAATCTTTTACTCTGTTCCCTTTTCGGTGGAAACAATTTTTCTATTGAAGAGTAATAATTTCATTATAGCTACATATTCTTTTCTTAATGTACGAGTCACCCTCCTCCTAGCTAGGTAATTTAAGGTAGTAACAAAGTCATCTTTGTAATTCTTCGGTGCTCTATAAATGAATGAAAGACACAATTCTTAGGAAATGGGAGGTCCATTTTCAGAGTAATGCAAGGGAAGTACTATTTGAAGGCCTGTTTTTCAAACACCTTCCAAGAGCTTAGCATGACTACTTGACAAACATCTGGCTACTCTTTCACAGATAAGTTGCAGTGATGAGAACATTAACTGGTTTTAGTGATATAATTATCAATGCACTTCAGTTAGGGTAAGTACTGATGTAGCACACTATAGGGAGAAGACTGCCACATTAATGAACTTTGAAGTTATAGAAAAATATATGATGTTTTAGCATTTCAAACAACTCAAGGTTAACATTGGAATGAACTATCTGTTGTCTTTCTGTAGCGTTGTTGTCCCTTCTAACATCTCGGATTAAACTACATAGCTCAAGCCAATTGACCCAATGACACTGCAGGTGATAAGACAGCACGTAAAGTAATATGCATAAGAGCATAAGAGCAATCTCCTTTCTAAATATCCCCTCAGAATTTTCCCATTTGGTAATATTTCTTGTTTTTAAGAAATAATAATGGTGTTCAGACCAACTTGTGTGCACCTTGACTAATTCCCTAGTGTATGTGTTACTTCCCACCAGCACTAGGTACTGACTAACTTTGTCCACCGCTAAAGCTTGGACAGATAGGAAGAAATCACAGTGTTTTTGCCCCCTCAGGAATTTGAATCTAGACCTCGTGAATCGTGATTATCAATCTACATCATTGATCACTAACCACACCCTTGAGTACTTCCTTTTGTAATGTTTCTGAAGCAAAATAATTTAGTTTTGGCTGGTATAGGGCCCATAAGGGAACGTTCACTTACCTCATCAAACCTTATCAGGGTGACAAACAAGCGAATATCTGCTTCAGTCACTTGATCTCCACATAAATATCTCTGCTTGCTCAGTATCTCCTCACATTTGTCCAAAGCTTCATATAATTTTTGCACAGCCTGCAAGGACAAAAAGGTACTCACTTTTCCTCGGATAGAACTGATTGAAGACATACAAGTTTTAAGATGATCTCGCAAACGGATCCTTTGAGTTTTGTAGTTTTTTCTAAAGGTGGTAAAAAATTACCTCATCATAAGGCTCTTGCTTCTGTGCAAAACCACATCTATACACTCCGTTGTTTATTCCATCATATATCCAGTCATTAATTTCATTTATTTGGGATTGCAAATGAGGAGGATAAAGATCCAAAGCTGCATTCCCCGCTAAATCATTGAATTCACTATTAAACATGCGTATTATTTCGCCACTCTCATTGTTCACGATTGTTTTCAGTTTCTTATCCCAAAGAACCTATTAACAAAAACCAGACCATCAATCAACAAACATATGAACAGACCAAGCAAATAAATGTTAATAAAGATTCTATTTATTGATAAACAATACCGGAACTGTGTATTTTCCAGAATAGTTTGTACTTGCAAGCTCATACAGCTCCCTTATGCTTTTGGCGCCGTTGACAGGATCAGGATCAGCTCCTGACTCCTCAGTGCTTGATGAAGGAAAAACCCATCCCCTGTGCTCATCGCTGTCCTTCGTCCTCTCCCATATAGGTTTAACAGACTGCACGCCAAACGCAAAGGAATGAGAACGTTAAGAGCACAAACTCGAGTCCAATTTCACAAGTTCATACAACTGCTTACTGTGAAATCAATGGCTTGGTCAAGGCCTTTAATCTTCAAGTAAGCCAGGCATCTTGATGCCCATGGGCAAGCATATGATATGTAGAGGTGGTACCTCCCAGATTCCACCGGAAAACGGGAACCAGGGTCCTTTGAGATTATATTACGGAAGGTTGAAGCAGTTCTCTCAAAAGCACCCTTGGCTGACATCTCATCCAGAGCGGAACGAGCCATTTGTATATTTTGCAATTGCTGGAATCGACCAGTAAGTTCAGAGAGTTAGCATAACCTTCCATCCTCTTTTACAAACAACAACAACAACATACACAGTGGAATCCCACAAGTGGGGTCTGGGAGGGTAGAATGTACGTAGACCTTACCACTACCTCATAGAGGTAGAGAGGCAAAATAAGGGATGCAACACGAGGACTTCCCAGGGGGTCACTCATCCTAGTACTACTCTGCACGCTTAACTTCGGAGTTCCGATGGGATCCGGTGCATTAATGCTAGTATGATTGCATCCTCTTTTACCAGAAGCATAATTGAACATGATACCACGTCTAAAGAAGATGTCATTTTTTCAACAAAGCACGTGCTACGTTCACTAAAATATTTGAAGAAAACATAAATGATGCACTCAATATATCCAACTGAATAACACTAACATATGTTCCACGTTCCCATTAGTACAGAGAAATATACCTACTGTGCAGAAAATACACAATACATTCAGGGTTTTGCTATATTAATTACAGCACTGCTTGTTGTATTTATCTTTTCTATTTAGCAAATTCCTTCTCATTCTTGCTCAGACACGATTCATAGTTCGAACTTATAATCTAGAAAAACACTATAGATTCAGAATCCCAATTCCCTATACTTAACCTTTTCTCTTTATGACACCCTGCTCAATTTGCTGAAAAGGGCACTAAGAAATTCAAAAAAGTAAATCCTTTCAGACTCTTTACAAAATAAACTATCAGCTAAAACTCCTGAATCAGAATCACTAGTTATACAAAAGAGCATAAAGATCCTCCCTTTTTTCTCTCCCAATAACCGTGTTCGAACAAGCTTGCATGCACCTCGACTAATTGCACGGAATACCTATCACCTCCCACTAGCAACAGGTATCAAGTAGGTAAGGCAAGGGGTTATGAAAAAATCCTTTTTTTTTCCATTTTTGTTGATCAAACAAACCACAAAATTCAAGAATTCCTTTATAAATTAGCCAACTTGTGTAAAGGGTTTCAAAATCCTCAAAACACACAAAAGAAAAGCAGAAACAGAAACACCCACTTCCACATAAATCCAATCAACACATACATAAACACAAAAGAACTAAAATTTAGGGGATTACCTTGAAAGAAAACTGTTGCAATCCAGAAGTGTGCCTCAGTGTTTGTATTTGGATTGCTCTGTTTATGAATGGAGAATTCATATACTTACATATAGACGGATAGTGGAAAATAGTAAAAGTAAAATTAATACCTGGTTAGTCTATTTTATTACTAATTATTGCTGATACTATGAATCTTGAAATTGGCACCTATACTCACACTGTTGTCTCTATACATAGGTGGGAAATTTTTTTGTTGTTTTTTCTCGTGGTTGCTGACAAAATTCCTACTCAACCACGTTAATTTGTTTGTCTCTTTTTTTTTTTAGAAAAAGAAACGTTGTCATAAATTCTAAGGAAGTAAATAAATTTTGATAATCTTGAATTAAATCTAAAGATGGATGAGATGTATCAAAATATAAGTTTTTTCATTTCATTTTATGTGATACTATTTGACTTGATATGCTGTTTAAAGAAAAAATTAATATTATAAATATATATATATTTATTTCTTTTTTTACTTTTGGTCAAATTTGATGGCAAATTTAATTGGTGCTATGCTAAATAATGATGTTTGGCAAATGCATGATGACGTAATGGAGTATGTTTTAAGTTAGACCAAAGTTTTGTTTTGGTATATGAAGCTTACTTACATCATTAGTGACCACATGCTTTTTTTGGGACCATTATCGTTGTTATGTTTTTCAAGTCTTTTTTGGTAAGACGACGTTACACCAAACGTCTTAAAAAAGATATTTTTTTTATTTTAGTTTATGTGATATTTTTAAAATTTTAAAATTTAAATAATTTCTTTTAATCATAATTTTCTTATAATTGTTAAATATTTTAGATTGTCAATTATT
>JAABOM020000049.1:12836687-12855884 GCA_011800125.2 Solanum clarkiae | reverse complement strand
AATTTAAAAACTTTTATTTTACAAAAACTTTAAATATTCAAAACTCTAATTTTACAAAAAATTTAAATTTAAAAAATTTAATTTTTTAAAAAATATTTGAATTCATCATTATGAAAAATGTTATATCATATTTGACTATCTTCACATTCAAAAAATTAACGACCTGGATTATGTGCGGACCAAGAAATTTTCATTATTGTTATTTTTTCACAATGACAAAAAATATTGAAATTCATTATTTATATAAAAAAAGGTCAAAATGTGTAAAAAATAATGGAAAGGCAAATACTTGTGTACTTTTAATAAAAAGAAGAAGAATAAAGTGTATGTTAATTTGAAAATAAATAGTATATATATATATTGAAATGTGGTAGGGGTAAAAAGGTCAAATTATCTATTTTTTTCGATTGAAATGTTCAAAAAAATACCTCTCACGCGCCCCCTCCGCGAGTGTAATACACTCACTGTGCCATGTCAGCATCTTGTGCCTACTTGTTCAGGAATTGCCAAGTTGAGGGTCATATTTGTGCACTATGAAAGTTTAAGTTCCAACTTAAAAAGTTTTGCCAACTTGAGGGTCATTTTTATGTGTTCTCCCTTTGTTATTCAGTTTTTTCTATTGTAATTTAATAGTTTAAGTGCTCGCGTTGTAATTTAACTAGAAGTGATCATATAATCTTTGGGTGTTTGTGCTGAGAATTTGGGTTCTTTACATTGAGTTCTAATATTCTTTGTAATAATATTTTGAAGGAGGAAGACAATAGCAGAGTCAACATTTCACTAAAAGATTCAAAATATGAAAGATAAATGCATGAAAAAATAAAAAAGATTCAACATCGCTACATATATACATATAAAATAATTTTAATAGTATATAATTAATTACGAGTTGAAACACTGATTGTATATTTATGGGTCAACATTAGGGAAAAATTAGATGAAAATGGTGATTTAATCTTTTATACTAAGTGACAATTGCCTCAGTTGAAAATAGAAATATAATTAATGCATGTTACTCCATGATTCAAGTGTAAAGATGGGGGAACAAATTGTCAAAGAAATAATAACTATCTACAAATAAGGCAAGATGAGAAACATAAAAGGTACCACATGCTTGCTTTAATACAGTGACACATTTATGTTTTTACACTTGATTGATTTTGACTCAAAACTTTTGGTTCATGTTTACCACCTTTTGTGGCTTTAATTTCTGCATGGCCAAGCCATCTCATTAATTATAAGTCAATTTTTTGCTCTTTAAAAAATGGAATAACCCTTCATATATACTAATCTCGATGAGTTGAGTTAAGAGAGAAATCGGGATGGAAAGAGCTTTAGTCATTATGAAAGAAAATTATTTGGATGGTATGCTTTTGTCGTATTTTTTATTGTTATTTTTAGCAGTTGCATGATTTTAAAGAATCATTAAGTAAGTTGATTTTTTTAATTTTGTTTGTAGATGGTGATGCTAAGAATTTACAATTATCTATAAAGTATATAATATTAAAATATTGAAGTAATTTATTGCATACTTTTAATATCGATTAAATCGTTTTTATTTTATTTTTACTTGGTACCAAAAAATCGTTTTAGAAACACCGAAATAAATCGAACCGAAGTTGAAAAAATTGAACGGATCTGATCTAATTTGGTGCGGAGTATGGTGCTCATTTTTACAAAATCAAACACCAAAAAATCATACCGAATCGAACTTCAATAACACCAAATCAAAGAACTGAACGCCCATCCCTGGAGAGAAATATGGAGTGATTGAATGGATAATAAAAAAACTATTGAGGATTAGTCTTAAGACTTTAAGGCACAGGGGAGTTGTCTAAAAACCATAGGAAATTTGTATCTGTAATGCACATGTATAGCTTTTTATCAACTACAAGGGCACCATCAAGGGGTATGATGATATATATGAAATCTCTCCAACCTTAATTAGTCAGGTCCGAACATCGAAAATTAAGAAATTCTTAATAGAAAGTGAATTATGATTAGTCAAGTCAATAAATTTTAAACATCAGATGAGCATTATATCGCTATATATATATAAGTGGGGAGTTTCAACATTTAAAGTTAGATTACTATTTTAATATTTTTCAGAAAATTGTAATTTTTTTTTAAAAAAGGTCCAAAAGTGATTACTTTTAATAAAAAACTATTTTTTTCGTAGGAATTCAATGATATATAACTATTTCCTCCTAGGAGATACCCCGTATGATTACCATTAAATTATAATAAAATTTCTTATTAGATCATAATAAATCACAGAAGGACACATGCGTTGGGTGGTCTATCATCATCTTATTGAAAAGCTATTAATTCTTTGTTTCTTTTTTCTTTTAATTCAAACGGGTAGATAAACAGCTTTTATTTTTCGTATTTGTCTTGATTAGAATAATAAAGAGTAGATAAAAGATTAAGAGTTGAAATACATATGCGTTGTATGTGTCCAAAAACTAATAATCATATATACATGAGAGGGTGGTGAAAGGAGTCGGTGCTAGACCACTTTTGAGTAAAGTGTAAACAATTGTTCTTTAGCAGATCCCAATGTTTTACCAGAATTGGTATATATACTAGCATAAAATACATTAGAAGGTTAATTAGTCACACAGAAACCAACTACCATTTCTTTAGTCATTATAGATGGAATAAAGAAAAGTAACATGCATGACCATCATTAAAATAAAGTAATCAATGATACACAACAAATGAATTATTTTGACATGCTTTTCAATTTTTTCATTGTCTCCATCCAAAAGAAAGAATCTAACCTATCTTCTGTCTCACAAGTAGGGTCTGAGGAGACAAATCTTATTACTACCTTATAGAGATAGAGAGACTGTTTTCGGAAAATCTTCGTCTCAAGAGTCCAGCTGCATAAGTAGAAAATACTAGATATGTAAAAAAAGGGAAAGAACAAAAAAAAAAACGACTAATAATGAACAACAAATGATAATATGTAAATACAAAAAAAATAACAGTAAAAAGTAACAAATATTAGACGGATAACCTATTAGCCTGCTACCCTAATATACGACCTTTACTCCTTTCTGTCTAAGGTCATGTCCTCAGTGAAATGAAGTTTTGCTACATTTTGTCTGATCACCTCCCCCAATACTTCTTCGGTCTACCTCTACCCCTCCTGGTAACCCCTAACTCCGTGCTTTCGTACCTCCTAATAGAAACATTGGTACTTCTTCTTTGCACATCGACAAATGGACGCAGTCTTGCTTTCCTCATCTTGTCAGCCACTAAGGCCATCTCTAACTTCTCCCTAATGGTCACGTTCCTAACCTATCTTCTATAGTACCTTCTATATAAATCTCCTTATAAAAGAGAACTCCCTTTATCTCCATACTGACAAAGAAACCAGAGAAATGGACAATAAGTTTCATTTTTTTCATAATCCCTATTTCTTCTTGCTGCTATCTTCCTCTTGCTTTTCACTTGTTGCTTTTGCTTGGATTCCATATGATGAAAACAAGAACTATGAAGGCTCTTCTGATCTTGTTAATCTTGAATACCATATGGGGCCTGTTCTTTCTTCACCTATTAAACTTTATGTAATATGGTATGGCCATTGGAACCCTTCTCATCAAGCCACAATTCGAGACTTTCTCAACTCTTTTTCGTTTTCTTCTAATGCACCTCATCCTTCTGTTTCTGATTGGTGGCGAACCGTTCGGCTTTACACAGATCAAACTGGCCAAAACATCTCAACTATTTCACTTTCTGGTGAATTCTTTGACTTCAAGTACTCACAAGGGAAGTACCTTAGCAGAATGTCAATGCAATATGTGATCAAGAATGCAGTCATGAGATCATACCGTGAATCGATACCTTTGAATTATAGGAATGGAGTTTATTTAGTGTTGACATCTTATGATGTTCAAGTTCAAGATTTCTGTAGGGCTGTATGTGGTTTTCATTACTTCACATTTCCATCGATTCTTGGAGTGACAGTTCCTTATGCTTGGGTTGGTTATAGTGGGAAACAATGTCCTGGTTTCTGTGCTTATCCTTTTGCTTGGCCTAAGAATTCAGGGAAGCCACCACCAAACACAAGAAACGGAGGAAACGATTTAATGGGGGCGCCAAATGGCGATCCAGGGGTCGATGGGATGATCAGTGTGATAGCTCATGAGCTAGCTGAGGTCTCTAGTAACCCTCTTGTGAATGCTTGGTATGCTGGGGATAATCCTATTTCACCTGTTGAGATTGCTGATTTGTGTTTGGGTGTTTATGGGACTGGTGCCGGTGGTGGATATGTTGGACAAGTTTATAAGGATACTTGGGGGAATGGTTTCAATTTACATGGAGTGAAAGGGAGAAAGTTTCTTGTTCAATGGGTCTGGAATCCTCTCAGGAGAAGATGCTTTGGTCCTAACGCCATGGATTAGGCCAATCGATATGATGTTTGACTAGCTAGAAGGATGTTCTTCTTTGTACAGAGTTGTTTTCAAGTTAAATTATGCCTATTTAAGTATAAGCGCGCTTTATGTAATTTCTTTCTTTTCCCCCTAATCTATGTTTCGAAAAATAATCGTGTTGTTCTAATTGTCATCATTATCTGCAAAACATGTGGGCTATGCATTAGGTAGGGAATAAAGAATAAGTTGATGTCACTTAAAGTAAGTTTCAGCAGCTGGATATGCTTTTAGACATTTCAAGGCTGCAGTGTATAACAACAGTGACAAGAAAAGGATCACTAGTACACAAGTTTAGCAAGCTTTGACAGGAATACAGAAATTCCATGATAACTTGAAGATGACATTATGATGCAAGGCTTTTGACAAACACTGCTTTAGTTTTCATTATGATTAATCACCTGTCAAATGTTCTACTAGGTTGTGATGAATTGAAGTCTTATCTTCTTGAGTGCCAGAAGAGCTTCTTTCATGTTTATTCTTGCATCTGGTAACGCTGAAGTGCAGCTTAAAGCCAATTCCATGATGGAAACCAAACATCTCCGAATCTTTGCATTTAGAGGTTCTTCTGTTGGCCTTATCCACAATTTGTGTAACTCCAGCAGGATGTGAGTGGTTTACTCAAAGTTTTAGTCTCAAATCCCCAGTAAACATTTCATCACTAGTCTTAGTTCGTATAAAACAATCCTCCATACCTAACAATTTTGCAATCCCAAAATCACTTAAATGGCCAACTATGTTTTCATCTAGCAAAATGTTGCTAGGCTTCAACTCAGAATGCACCACTGGCTCCGAATAACCATTATGAAGATAGTCTAAAGCAGATGCTACATCGATAAATATGCCCAACCTCTGCAACATGTCCAGAAAAAAGTCATGAGAGTGTAACCATTTGGCGAGGGTGCCATTTAAGGCCTTGAAATTAGAGTTGGAACAAGCAGTTATGACTTTTGTCAGGTTCCGATGGCAGAGGTTGCGTAACATCTGACATTCTGAATCAAAGCTCTTGAATGCACCTTCATGTTCCAGTTTGAATACCTTTACTGCGAACATCGTTATCCCTTTGTACACCTTGCTAAAACTCCCTGTACCCAGCAAATTGTCCTTGCAGAATCCATTTATTGCTTGTTGAAGTTCATTTATGAAACTCTTTCATGGGCTCTCATGGATGATCCTGATGGTTCATTTCTTTTCCTTCTTCTTAAAATCAGCAATTAAACAGCTGATGCAACAATTACTGATGTTAATTCCCAAAAAACTATAGAGAAACAAGTAAAATCACTCTTTCTCTCCTCGTCCTTCGATGAGATTTGCCTTCACAAGGTGGCACTTGGAGCCTTGAAGCACCACATAATGCATTATTAGACAGAAATGGCTGATTTGTGAAGGTTGCAAAAGAACCACCAGTTGGAATTTCTCCGTTGAGTTTATTGAAGGAAACATTAAGGTATTTGAGTTAACGAAGACCTTCTAAGGACTTTGGTATTTCGCCAGATAGGTTGTTATAACTCAAATCCAATAGAACACCAGACAATGAATTTGATGATGAATTATGTACCAATATATCTTGAAGGCTCCATAGGCTCTCAGGTAAGCTGGAGTTCAACTTGTTTGAAGCTAGATATAGATTTCTCAAAGTAGTAACATTCCCCAAACAGGACGGCAATCGACCTGAAATTTTGTTTTGCCTTAAAATCATGAATCCTATATTTTGTAAATGACAAATTTCATCTGGTATAGTCCCACTTATTATGTTACTTTGTATAAGAATCCTTTGAAGCTTCTGCAAACCTCTAACAGTTTTCGGGATGAACCCTGTCAAGTCATTGGCATATAGTGATATTGATAGCACATTTGTTAAGTTTCCTATTTCTTCTGGAATGATTCCTCCGAGTTTGCACCTGTTTTTGACGGTAGACTCCCTGATAGTTGACAATCCACAATTGTCAAGATTTGGAGGGTTGAAATGTTGAAAAGACTTGCTGGAATTGAACCACTCAGCCTGTTTCGATACAATGAAAATAGTTGGAGTCTTTGAAGATATCCTAGTTCCCTTGGTATTTCACCTGCCAAATTAGGAAAATAACATACAAATTGCTGAATCCAATTTCTGATGCTTGGAGGAAAAATTTATGCTTTAGAAAGCACTTGCAAATATTGCTGATGAAACATAACATTACACTACCTTTCAAGTAGGTAACCCCAAGTTGCAGACTCGTCAGCATAGTTAAGTTCCCGATATCTGCTGGTATGGTTCCAGTGAAATCATTTTTAGACAAAGATAATATTTTAAGTTTCGAGTAATTTTTCAAGTTTGGAGGAATCACGCCATCAATCTGATTTGCGGAAAGTGCAAGTGTCTCTAAATTTGGACGATTGTCACATATATTTCCCGGTAGTTTCCCATAAAGAATGTCATTTGTCGGGCCAATTTGTTTAAACGATGACTGGTTAAACATAGTTGGTGGTATAGAGCCTGTAAGCTTATTATCTTGCTGGTCTATGGTATTCAGGCAACAAAGGCTACTGATTTCTTGAGGAATTTCTCCATCAAGAAAATTCCCTCGAAGTCCTAAATACTTTAGCTTTGATATATTAAAAAGAGATGGAGGGATATTACCAGAAAACTGGTTAAACGAAAGGTACAAGGACTAAAGGTTAGGTAACAGGCCGAAAAATGATGGGATTGCACTGGTAAAGTTGTTGTCATGGCATTGATCATTTTCAATCTCCTTAAACGAGATAACTCCTTGGGCAAACTCCCATGGAAGTTATTGTTTCTGATATCGATAGAACCATTCCTTTAAGGTTCATACTAGAAAGATTTAAGGCAGGTGATTCTTTGGTGGCGAGGACCACAAGTAACTCCTATCCAACTACGAAGGATTGCGTAGAGATATTTGAGATGGCAGAACAAGAAGTGCTGTTTGATCAGTCGTGATATTAGCTATTGACAAACAAGAATTCTCATTTGCCGAAGCAGCAGGAGTATAACAGCAAGATGAATACAACATTTCTCCCCGACACTTGAGGAACAGTCTCTGGTTGTCATGTTCTGTCAGAGTAATATAATTCAAGAATCAAGAATACTTTCAGGAACCTCAAGCATACTTTTCTACCGGAAGAAGTTGTATTTTCTTCTGAACAGTTGCGGAAAACACATTCTGCTTGTATATTTGTACTACTAGATCTTAGAAAGTCCTCCAAAGAATAAGCCAAATTTGAGTTTCTTTCTGAGGTTGTTGTCATCCGTTTTTATTAATCCTGTTTTCCACACTATCTAATGTTGTCATTGGTTTGATGAATCCTATTTTCCACACTGTCTGCCAAGTAAAAGTAGTAACATTATTTCCTACATTCCTGGAGTTGAGATATAACTCAATCCAAGACAACAGATACTCTGGGAAGCAAATTGTGGAAAAAATATGTGTAAATTGAAACATAGTAATGCATACGTCAAGAGTTACGAAAAAAATGAACTCACTGAAGTAACGCCAACGCCAGCTTAAGGGTGAAGCTAATGAAGTTATCCCTTTATTATAGTCTCAATTTATGTGATACCTTTTGAATTTCAACATTCAAATAAATATTTCTTTGATCATACTTTTTTCATGTTTTTTTAATAAAAAAACTAATCTCTAGGTACGTGCGTCGCAAGTGTAACCCTATTTGATATTATAAAATTTTCTATTGAAATGATAATTGCGACATTGTGTATATACACGTTTCTATGACATTTAAGAATAATGAAGAACCTAACTACAACTTAATGAGTACATGCGTATATGTATGTTTATATGCAATAATATGTATATGCATATTACCTTAACTTAAAGAATTTCAAAGTAAATTACTATTTTAGCCTTCTATTAAATAAGTATTAATATGCTGTCACATTCACAACCCTACAACATGGCACTCCTTCGCTGGGCCGTCACATTCTTGTATATCCTCCTTCCAAGCGTCGCTTCCTCCACTGCCTTCATACTGAATAGACAACCCGTTGCCCCCACTCTATGTAACAATTCTGTGATGATGCTGTTACTGGTGTTCGGTATCATAATCTGTTTGGTATGACGGTTGATGCTGCAATAGCGGTTTCAGGCTACGAGAGTGTTTGACGGAAATAGGTGGCCAAGTAATGATGACCACATGAATGCAGATGAGAGTCAGATGTATGTCGATAAATACTTCCAGGGACTGATTTCACCTTTGAAATTTGCTCTTGGAACTCCACTCAGGAAGTAAGGTTCTACTCAGACATACATTTACCAGTTGTTTGACGACGACACTGAATCGAATTCAAAGAGGAACAAATTGAGTTCTGATGGTGATGAAACAGTGCGACCATGAAGCGCAACATCAATTTTTCCCTTTTGGCTGCGAATTCATTAATTTTGTGCCTTATGCTTTGGAAAGGTTGCTGCGCCCGCTATCATCTTGTAAGTTCTCACCTTAATTCATATTTCTCACCCGCCCCCACTGCAAATAACAATCAAATAACTTTAACTTAGAGCTATAGTATGTTAACTAGAGTATTGCACATACTTAAAGCTTTTGTATTGACGAACAAGTAAAAGTAGAAAATTATCGAAAATCAAAATGCATAATTCGGAATTGAAATGAAAATTACCGCATTCAAATCACTTTGCTCCTATATTCTTTTATGGGCTACTTATGAACACTATTCTAGTGTTGATTGAAAATTATGTCTCCACGTTATATTTTTTTTGGATATCAAACAGGTACAGCTTCTACTTTTTCTACTCGATTGCTTCTTCTTTCTCTTCTTTTTTAATTTGAAATAACTTTATTAAGACATATGTTGTGTTGTAAATGAATTAGCTTATTGTACTTAACCTCTGATTTTTGTACAGAATTATAAATTAAAAATAATTTGATGTTATGTGGTGAAGTTTATGTTAGTAGTTATTAGTTACGAGATCGATGCGCTCTGTACGAACAGATATTCCCTTTTATCATTCACTTTTCCCCCTGCTTATTTACTTTCAATTGCAGCGGCAATTCACCTATACCTGCTCCTTCGTTGTCTCGCCTTTTACCCTTTATATGCAGATAATTTGCCGCAAATCCCATTTACAGATTGAGTTACGCTTTGGATTAGTTGCTGTTACAAGATGATGTTTGCTCTTTGAGAACTCAGATGAATTTCAACCAATACAAATATAGTGTTCGACACATATTGTTACAGTAAAGATTTATTTATTAAGAGAGCCTAACTTCATGGTCAACTGTCCATTTGCAGTTGAAAATAATTCTTCGACATTTCCAGAGATTAGTTGCTGCAAATTAAGCAGATACACTTATTTGAGGATTGGAGAAATGAATGCCTTCGAAGTAAGTGATGGATGCAGAGCAGAATTTATAGGCCTGACCTCATGGCCTAATATTAAAGAGGCAGAGAACAACATTTCCTTTTCTGATTTTCATCAAGCAATCCTCTATGGATTGGAGCTTTATATACGCGGTTGTATGAACAAAGGATGAGTAAGGACTTCAATTGTATATGCTCTGCTTCTTAATTAACATTCTTTTCCATCCAAAGCAATTAGCAAAACAGTGGATTTCACTCACTACAATTTAATTTCTTCACGTCTTTTCAGCTGTTATTCTGATTCTCCATGAGGACTCAAACTTTACTCTACATATACTTTTAGTTCTCCATTGGTATCTCATTCTAACTCTGCTAAACTTTTGCACTTTAATCTAAACAGGTACAGTCTGCTGCCGCTTCAGCTTTTCGCGTACGTAGTGGCAATTTTATGCTTGTATAACAGAATCCATGGAAGGAAATATAGAGACGAGAAATGAGTGTAAGAGAGGAGATTATTTCTGTATTTTGTTTTTACAATGAAGGTTGAAGACCTCCTTTTGTAGACCACTCACTACAGACCATGTGACTGGTGCTTGCACCTCCTAACAAACTCAATGCCAACTGGAAACAGTTACAGCACGCTTTGACAACCGACTCTAGCTCACTTATACTATCACCTAGCTATCATTACTCAATAGAAAGGTTTACAAGTTTCCACTTTCTACAAAGATGTGATGTGAGTTCTCAACCGTGCAGTGTATGCTGGGACAAAATTTGTGATTGGCCTTCCACTCGTAATTGCATTTCTGGTGTATAAGTTAAAAAGAAGGCATTTGTCAATGTACGATGAGATTGAAGGCTTTTTGCAAACACAACACAATTTCATGACCAGAGGACTCAAAGAGAAATTAGGTGAAGGAGGTTACGGCAGTGTATACAAAGGAAAGCTTCATGGTGGAAGGGATGTAGCAGTGAAGATGTTGAGCGAGCCTAAAGCTGGTGGGCAAGATTTCAGGAACTAAGTAGCTACCATTGGAAGGATTCATCATGTCAATGTAGTCGGACTCATGGGGTAATTGTGTTGAGGGAACATAACGTGCTCTTGTATACGACTTCATGCCCAATGGATCACTCGATAAGTACATCAGCACCAGTCAAGAAGCAAGTCCTCTGTTAAGTTGGCAGAGGAAGTATGACATTATTCTTGAGTGGCTCGAGGTCTAGAGTATCTGCATCAAGGTTGTGATGTGCGAATTTTGCATTTTGACTTCAAGCCACACAACATTCTTTTGGATGAGAGTTTCATTCCAACGATTTCTGACTTTAGGCTTGCCACATTATATCCAACACATAATAGCATTGTGACTCTCACAGCTGCCCGTGGAATAATTGGTTATGTAGCTCCAGAGTTGATCAGCAGAAGCATCGGAGCAATATCTTACAAAGCTGATGTTTACAGCTTTGGAATGCAGCTAATGGAAATGCTGGACATGAAGAGAAATGAAGTTTCAAATGAAGAGAATTCCAGCCAATATTTCCCTTATTATATTTACGATAAGCTCAACAAGGGGAAGGAGATTGTGTTGGCTGAAGCAGCAAATGATGATGAAAAGAAGATGGCTAGAAAGCTGAGTTTAGTTGCTCTATGGTGCATACAAACAAATCCAGTACAACACCCTTCGATGAGTAAAGTACTAGAAATGCTTGAATAAGAAGCTGACGTGCTACAAGTACCACCTCAGCCTCTTCAATCTCAACCAATTGGTCCATTGTTCCATCAGATCATAGGAACGTTTTCGTCTGATTCAATGGCTTTGTTAGAAAATTCAGCTGATAATCCTATTGAAGTAGACACTTGTTCTGATTGATTATAGTTGATCTAATGCTTATGTGACAAATATAGCCAACACAACAATGTTTGGGACAAAAAACATTTTCCTTTACCAAACACATTCTAACTCCCAAGTGTAGTTGTTGCTGTTGTAAGTTGTCTTGTGTACATTCTGACGAATGATTATAATTGCAGTTAGGTTGTAGTTATACTTTGTGCTATAGCTGATCCTATGACCTCTTAAATTAGAGCTGGCGATTTACTCATCGCTACAGGTAAATAAACTCTTTGTGACCAACAATAGTTCTTTCTTTCACAAACTCTTCTGGAATGCAGTGAGGTACCTCTCTTTTACCTTGAACCATCTATAGAGAATTGCTGAGATGATATATATATCAAGTAAGGATTTCTGTGGATGTTTAGTGAATGAGTAATGTTCAAAACTTAAGGAGTAGCTAGTTCTTGCTATCAAAAACTTGACCTAAATGTAGGTACATTGTATCTTTGGGATGTTTAAGCAGAACCCATATCGGAGCGACACACATAAAATTGTCTTTCAATTACAGGGGAGTTTGTAAAAGAAACATATCACCACCTCCTGGTTTTGGATGCATAAGGATGTCTTGTATTGATTCAATATACTTACCATTAACATTCTCAGGGCTATTATACAACTTTCCCAAGCTACCAATCAATTTCTGGTGGGGAGAAGACAAATGATACAAATTAAACTAACAATCTTCATCTCTAAAACAATACATGAAATGGAATAATCATGACAATAACAATCATGTCAACACTCACCAGTCAACATGGAAAACCACATGTCAACGCTAAAGAATCAACATGGAAATTTGAAAATATTTATTAAGTTAGACTTTTGATGAATATTCAGTATATACCACTATGTTTAAAATACCACGTGCAACGCACGTGTCATAAATCTAGTACGGTCATAAGTTGGTTGAGTTCTACATCAAACAATCAGTTTTTTTTTAAAAAAATATGTTGAACGACTATACATTAACATAACAAGAACAAAAAAATGACACTTGAAGTGACTCTTAAAAATGTTGTGGGTTGTAGCAACAAAGAACATGAAAAGCTTAAATAAATGATGGAAGCTAAAAAGAGGAAAAAGTAAATATTAAGATATTATGAGATGGTTGAGAAATTTAATATAGTCTATAGTTCAATAGATAGACGATGTAGCTTATTCTCCCTTCAAACATAAGGTATAAGAATTATAACTAACATCATACATGAAATATTATCGAATTAGTTTTTCAAATGATCACTCAATTTGATAATTATTGAAAGACTTGAAATGTCATCACTTAATAAGATAGAATAGCTAACTTTAGTTATCATATATAAATACTATATTGTTTTAATAGTTGAACAATAAATTTCAGAAATATCATGCCAGATTTAAACTATTGAACCAAAAAAGCAATATTATTAAAATACTAAATTCAGGATGTACAATGCATATCATAGTAAATTAGATTGATGGATGATTAACTGCTTGGACATCTTAGAAAAAATAAAAATTTGGAGTAAAGACATCTCTTAATGTTCTCCCTGATGATAATGTGAAAAGTTTTTGGAACAAATGAAAGAAGGAAATGATTGAAATATATATGATACTCCATATTTATTTTGATTAATGTGCATTAATATTTTTATCCATAAATGACACATCTTTCTAAGGATATTTTAGTAAAACCGATTTTTAACTTTTCTTTTCTATCCACTTTTAGTATAATATGATATGATATGATGATTCTAGTAAATCTTGACTTAAAGATTTACTTTTGCTAATTTTTTTACATTCATTTTGGCTTTTTTGATAATGTTTGTTGGATAAACATTTGGTTTGAAGGGTTAGTATAGGTTTCATCACGACTTTGATCTGACATAAATTTGAATTTTTTTTTTTGATTTTATAGGATGAAATTTTTTTATTTTGTGTGAATATTCTTTGATGTGCCATAATGTGATATTAAAAATTTGACTGCATCATTAATTTAATATTTTAAGCAATTCACTTCACACTTTAGTTACTTTTATATGATGATAAATAATTTTATAATTTTATTGTTACATTGGGTGAAATTTAGTTACCACGCATGATATTAAGACCCAAATCAAATTTAATAGCAAAAAATCCTCCAATACTTGTTTATAACACATGAAATGAAAGAAAATCACATATACATTACAATTTTGCTCGAGCACACATTTTCTCATGATAGATCAACTTTCTACCATAATCTACATAAAATTTTAAGTAATAAATTTAATATGGTATTTAGATTTTTTCTAAATTTGTATAAATTTTGAATAATATTCTAATGTAAATACCCATATTTTCGTATCATAGTAATCCGAAAAAAAGAAGTTACTCGACATAATTTTGAAATATAGAGAGGTGCAGTTAGAGTTTTGTCATATCCAATCAAGTCCACTATTTGATTATCATATATTTTTCCTATTTAGTTTATAATATCTAAAAAGAATTATCTAGAAATCATCCCTGATTGGGAAAAAAAAATTACTCACATAATTTTGAAATATAGACAGGTGCGGGTGAGAGTTTTTGTCACATCCAATCAAGTTACTAAATAACTGTTAACTATTTTTACTTTTTTAGTATAAAATATCTACAAAAAATTCAATTAGAAATCACGAGTTATTCGAGAAAGAAGTTACTCGGCATAATTTTAAAATTCGTAGAGGTGACAATTAAATTTTTTTCATATTCAGTCAAGTCTTACTAAGTGATTGTTGGTCACATTTCCTATTTTAGTGTATATCCTATCCAGATATTTAAATTTTAAAATTTCATCCAAATATGGAATCTTCATAGATTAAGATGACGAGTCTAAAAAAGTTATAGCCCATATAATCAGTATCACATTATATAAGTAAGACCACACAAGCAATTTTGTATTTGTCTTTGCATAAAAATATAAAAACTTTGATCATCGTTTTCTTCCTCAGAATTAGAAGTGTGAGTTCTTTCTCTTTTATATGGTGTTCCTATTCTATTCATAGATAGTTCAATGATTCTATATGTTTGTGTATGTATTAGTTAAGAGTTAAAGATGATGATAGAAGAATGTGCAAATCAACATTAAAATGATTTCAAGAGATCTATAAATATATATTTGAAGTCAGTTTTCTTTACATGAAATAGTTAATATTTTTCACTGATATACACATTTGACACTAGAAAAATTATCTTGATTCCTTTTTTTTTTGCTGAGTAAAACTTTGTACCTCTTAAATATCCCTTGATTAACTAAGTTGTTTATATATCTTATAGCATATATGATTTTATTGTCTCATTTAGAATTTAGTTTTTTCTATTCTTGTGGTGATTTTATGAATGATTTTTATTTCTGATGATGAGGAAAAAAAAGAGAAAAATTACTTTGGTAAAAATAATAATCCTCTTTAAATTGCGTGCCAAAAAAAATCAACTATAGTTTTGTGATTAATAAACTTGTTGATGCAGGATTTCTTTTTTTTATATACCAATAAACATGGATGAAGCTCAAAACGGTTACATGAATATTGATGATCAAGATCTTTATTCTTCTACTTTACCATTGGAGAATGACTTTGATTTTGCTGAAGATATAGACCTCTCAAAAGTATTTTATTTTGGTGATGGAAACACAGAACATCTACCAAATATATTTGATTTTGGTGAAGAAGAAGATCTGTCAAAAGTATTTGATTATCCCAAAGAGCAGTCCGTGAACACCAACAATATTCCTAGCATCTCAGTAGAAAATTATTCTCTAGATCATCTTCAAAATTTTGAGTCAATTTCAGAATTATCTAATATTATTCCTAGGGAGAAGCAGCCTATGGTCATCAACAATTGTCCTATAGATGAAAATTTTTCAAGAGTAACTCATCAAATTAACCATGATGATGATGATGACTATTCGTTATCCTACATATATTCCATGGGATTGAACAATACCATGCAACAAGATGGAGGAGGAACAACTAGTGATGGGATATATAAAGAATACCCTGGAATCTCTATCCCTATGCCTATTGTTGTGGAAAAACAAGACAACACAAATGACATGATCCTCGAACAATCTCTACCAAAAATTCCAATTTTAGAGAAATTCGAAAGAGAGTCACCATTGAAACTAAAGTTTGCCATTGATCAACCTTTGAAAATTTCAGGTGATTTTGGGAAAGAGCAAGATAGTCCTAATGCCAAGGACCCTCATATGCCAAAAAATTCATGTTTGAAAAAAAGTTTCATGAAGTCAACTTATCATTCTAGTTTTCAAACATTAGAGCAAGAAAAGCTGATGATCCTCAATCAAGAAAGTGACTTCATGAAGCCAAAATTCTTTATGAATAATCCACATGGAATTTCAACAAGTATAAGGGCAAAAGAACAAGAAAAGTCTTCGACCAGTAGTATGATGTTCCAACAATCGATGCCACATATTCTGACTTTGGAGAAAGTAGAAAATCAGTTGATGCTTTGCAATGATAGCTATGGAATTTTGAGTTCCTTGGATAATGAATTCCAACAAAAGAAAAGGTATATTTTCCTTCCTCCTTTTTTATTTCAAATATATATATATATATTTTTGATATGTCAATTATTTTATTTTTATTAATTAAGATATCTCTTAACTTTTTTTATTTCAGTTTTTAGATGTAAGTAAATTTTTTATTCTTTTCATTTTGGTCCTAGAAGTGCCAATGGAGGTCCTATGATAAGGTCACCTAATAGGAAAAGTTTAAGATACCAACCATTTGGGAGAGAAATTAATCTAAACAATCATGGATCAAATAGGCATCTTTTCTATCTTTTATTATCTAAATTATCATCAATATGCCAATTTAGGAAAGACATTAATTTATAATATTGTATCTCCCATGTTTCAATCATATTAGTTTACATATTATATAGTATAGTGTTTTCAAACTGTTGTACATATTTTTAGCATATGACACACACACAAAAAAAGTCAGAGAAGACATGAATGTATTTGTTACAACGGAGATGAATGTCTTTGAACTTTTTCATGTTAGGTTGATCAAAATATTTTCTCTAGAAAAACAAGTTCTTCAAAAAGATCTCTTAAAACAATAGCAATGCTCAATATATATAACTCATTTCATCTTGTTGATATTTTCAGGGATTGTCAAAGAAATTCAGAGTCGATTTTCATCGGATCACAAATTTCAGGTGACTGAAGATATTTTTGTGAAAAAAATATTTTCTCTGACCAATTACTAAATAAGTGAAAAAATCTC
This sequence comes from Solanum clarkiae, assembly GCA_011800125.2. Taxonomy (NCBI): domain Eukaryota; kingdom Viridiplantae; phylum Streptophyta; class Magnoliopsida; order Solanales; family Solanaceae; genus Solanum; species Solanum clarkiae. The sequence continues at coordinate 12,838,972 of JAABOM020000049.1, read as the reverse complement.
AAAAACTATTCCATGAAAAAACATCTTTTAGATATTATTTCTTTCTGTGCTTTATCCAAATTAGTAACTATTACACTAGAAGAATTAACATTGTTTTTCTTCAATGTATAGGAATTGCTAGTGATCATGCTAGCTCCTCCCACCATAGATATATGCTGAACAACATTCAGGGGAAATCAGATTTCTCTCAAGTTGCTAAAATCGGGAAGCAAAATGGTCACAATGAAGAAGCTTTCTTTGGAAGAAGTTCAAATCCAGTTAATTGTTCAAATAATAACTTCCAACCTTCGCCTCCTTATACTAGTCAGATTACTGATGGAGATCTGTTACAGTCTTTTTTGGCGCAAGGTTGGAACGCACAAGACAGTCACTTCAATACCACAACCAATTGGCCTACGGGTCCTTTTCAGTAACTCGAGAGAGATATCCAAGAGTGTATATATGTTGAAATGCCAAGATGACTAATCTACCTAGTATAAAAATAAGGATAAAAATATTTCTACAATGCATCTTGTAATTTTTGATATCATTTTTAGAAAAATATTCTATTGCCTTGATAGTTGATGTTGGCATATAATCTACAACCATTAGGTATGTTTAATATAGTATTCAAATTTATTCTAAATCTATATAAATTTCAAACAATATTTTAATAAAACACTCAGATTTTAGTACTATCAATTGTTCAAGAAAAGAGAAGTTACTCGACATATGTAATTTTGAAATACAAAGAGGTGCAAGTTGAAGTTTTATCATATCCAGTAAGTCCTACTATGTGACTATTAGTTATTTTTCCTATTTTGGTGTATAATATTTACAGAAATATCGGTCATCTAATCTCGTATATGCTAGTGTTAAAATAGTTTTAAAATTCATTCTGATATGAAATTTACATTAAACTTAAACCACAGTTGAATCTAAAGAAGTTATATTCCGTATCTAACTAGATCAGTGTCTAATTATATAAGTAAGACAATGGAAAATTTTATATTTATCTTTAATTAAGAACTACACTTGTCCCTTCCTCTTTCATAATTAGAAGCCAAGTGTAAATTCTTTATTTTATATTGTTACGACTTGAGTCTACATCCTAATCGAGACACAGCGAGTCATGCCCCGAGAAGATAATTTAGGCGTGACCGATACTCAGAAACCATTGTTGGTCTCCAAGAGAACCACTATGGTTTCATCACTCATTCATTTGTCAGCAGAAGACTTAAATCAAAGCAAGAAGAATACTTATATAGGCTCTCAACATCAACATTGCAGAAAGAATCAAATCAATTTATAAGAACAATAACTTAATGTAAGGTTCAATCATAGCTCTAAATCAAGAGAAATAGTCTCAATAGATTCTAGTACATCATCCGTCTCTGTCTATGAAGCCTCTGATACTATCAAGCGGAGCCATTGACATGTCTATGGATACCTCAAAAAAGACAAAAAAATATTAGTGCTTGACATCAAAAGTAAGTAGGTATATGGATTCCCCCGAGTGCAAAAGGGCTCACCATTACTCTGGAAATGCTTGAAATTTTTAACGGGTTGCCTGCTGAGCATTTTTAATATATGTAGCTGCATCATGTAAAGATGCAACACCAAATGGCATCGGTACATGGAATGTACAATATGTAAAGTAGCTGAAAAGTAAAGACATACAACATTTTCTCAGCTTAGAGCTCAACTCAGGGCTCAACTCAGGGCTTAACTTAACATCAATATGACATGCAAACGTGAAAATAACAATGCTTTCATAAGTTAAAAGTGTGAATATGCAACATCATGAAAATGATATGTTTACTCATTATGGAGTTTTTCTAACCAACAACCATCACTTATGAGCTAGTGATGATATAACAAAGCAATGTCATTACCACAACCACCCAATACTTTGCTAGTGTAATGAACATCAACATAAATGGATCTAGTCATCTAATACTTGTAGATAGAACTCATGTTTTGACAAAACATTCAGATTTTGTTTCTCCAACTCTCAGTTCTTTCGTTGATCATCACTTGACCATGGAACGCTCAGTTCCTGCCCATCTGCACTAGTAGGACTACTAACCGTTCAAGTTTACTCTAGGAGGCGAGAGACCAATGATTCTTCTAATACACCCATTTTTTCATCATCTGATCCTCCTCTGTCTGATCTTCTAGAGAATCTTGACCATCCTATTACTCTTCGCAAAGGTGCACAACCCTACAAATTCACATATTCCATTGCTAATTTGTTTCCTATGATCACTTATCCTCTTCATTTAGATCTTTAATTACTTCTCTTG
>JAABOM020000049.1:12814640-12831872 GCA_011800125.2 Solanum clarkiae | reverse complement strand
GTTAGTCAATGCAACTTTCGACGCTCATCATGGGTCATCCAGAAACAGTCGCGCTATGTTTTTAAACATAGGGGTCAAGCTGCGTACATCCGACCTCTCCTTACCCCACAATGGGCGGGAGCCTTTGAGGCACTGGGGTAATGTTGTTGTTGTTGTAAGTTGTTGTATTAGAAAGGCATCAAGGAGATGCAAATTACATACACAAAAGCATGGCCAACTCATGAGAACAAGAACTCCTATTTAATCAGGGAGCTAACCACAAGCAAAAGTATGGTCTCTAAGCCATAGTGAGGGAACTAATGAAATGTAAGAGGGCTAATAAGTCAATTACAGGGGATAAATTGCTGGGCTCTAAGAGGGATGATTCTATTTACAGGGGATAGATAGAATTACACTCTGTAATTTCAATTTTTTAAAGGTTCTGCTAAAACCAGGAAGAGCTCTAACTAGACTGAGTTTTCAAAGTTTTTGAACAAGTGACTTGTTCTTGAACAAAATTTGCAATATTTAATCTTCCTTAACCATACAAATGTGGTTTTAAAATAGAGATTATGATTCTCAAGACACATTCTGAACTAAAAGCTATGTGTGATATAACCAATCAACCATCAAAGCCTATACCTTTTCGTTTTGGAATGAGGCACTGATATTATTGGTGACCAATACTTTTCAATCTTAAATACAGAATTGGTCAAATTAGCCATGAGTCACATTCTTTTGCAGCAAAAGTTAAGGATAGTTTCCCAGTTGTCCTACTGTCCTGCATCAAACTCATCTCTTTTCAACACCCAACAGTTGGTTTGAGCACTAATCTGAACAAAGGGCCAAGCAGATTCTATAATAGGTTTCCTTTCTTGGGTATAAGAAATGTAATTGAAAACTGTGGTAAAGCTACATAATGCTGCAGTGCCTGACATTCATTTTTTTTTTACCACAATAAAATTAACTTGATAGGCCATATTCAACATTTTTCATTCATCTCAGAAGCATCTAAACTGAATGCGCTCTCTAAGCAATTTATCAGCATAAGTAAAGCATTTCAAGGAGATTTGAAAAGGGGATACAAGAGGGAAGAAGCCATGATGAAAATACCTGATAAAAGAACAGTAGCAACAATACATAATACGATAACCAAAGAAAGGAACAGCAGGTATTAATAAAAATTGAAGAATAAGATAACAGGAAAGCAATACTAAATTACTAATAATACTAACAGGAAAACTAGACAACACTCGACCACCTACTAACTTCTACCTTGATCTTCAATATCCATATCCTACTGTCAAGGGTCTTGTCTTCAGTAAGTTGTAGGTGTGTCATGTTTTATTTCACTTCTCCCTAGTATTTCTTCGGCCTACTGCTGCCTCTCCTCAAACCCACCATTGTCGATGTAATGACCCTAAAGGTCATTTTTGGAAATTGGTAATGCTCCAGCCTTGTTCGATCCTAAAGGTCATTTTTGGAAATTGGTAATGCTCCAGCCTTGTTCGATCAGTTTGTGGGGCTGATTTTGGTTTCATTAAAGAGTTGTGAAATTTGAGAATTTTTGAGTTTTAAAGGCTTAAGTTGTTCAAAAGTGATTTTTGGTACCAACCAGAGCTACGAGTATCGGAATGGAATTCCGTGAAGTTCCATCAGCTCCATATTGTGGAATTTGGTCTAGGAATGTCATCACTTTGTGGATTTGATGTTTTAAGTTGAAAGTTCGAGTTAAACTGGATCAAGGTTAGACTTTGATCAACATTTTGAATTCAAGTGCTCGGATTGGATTTCTGATGATCACGTCAAATTTAGGAAGTGATTTTAGGCCTATGAAGAGATTTAATGTAATTTCCGAGGCTTCCAAGGACGTTTTGGTCCTTTTGAGTCTTAAGTTAATTTAATTGGGACTAATCAAATTCCGAGCCAAGGAGACCTCAAATTCGATTTTCAAAGCTTCAATTGAATCCGGAACGTCGAATTTAGTAGGGTAGCATGTATGGTTTGTGTGCATGAGGTTCCTAACAAATCCCAAGGATTCATTTGGAGTTTTGTGTTGAAATGTGTTTGCTAGATTCTGGTGTCTAGTATATTTTCCTCTCTGCATTCGCATGGATGGTTACCGCAATCACGGAGAGCAGGGAGTGCTGACCTCTGCGTTCGCAGAGGGTTGGGGTTTTTTATACTCCGCGTTCACTATACCTCCGCCGCATTCATAGAGTGTTCAGTTTTTAGCCTCTGCGTTCGCAGGAGTCATGGTTGCATTCGTGGGAGCAAAAATCAACCTAATAGATTTTAATTTTTTCAAAATCAGGAATCTTCTCCATTTTCCATCTTTGAGCTTTGAGAACTCTTAGGTGGCGATTTAAAAGGGATTTTTCAAAATAAATTCATTGGGTAAGTAATTTTAACGGATAAATTTTGTTTTTCATTAATTATTTCATGACTCTTAACATTTAATTCTTGATGTTGGACTTCAAACTTTATGGTTTCTTTAAGAACATGTATTTTTGGTAATTTGATGATTATGGACTGATTCCAACTCCAATCTCAAATTGTTTTGTAACATTGATTTCCAAATGATTCAAGATGCAATTATGTATAAATTTTTTGCCTTTGCTTTTCATGATGAAATTTTTGGGGCTGATTGGGTTGTATTTCGGAAAATCATTATTTGGATGTTATTGTTCTTGTATTCTTATTGTGATTCCACATTTGAATAGATTTTGTTGAATTAGAGGCTCGAAGGGGAACGCTAAAGTGTTGGAGTAGATTCGTGATTGATTTGAGACAAGTGAATTTTTAAACCTTAGTTGAGAGTGTTGAACCTTGTATTTCCTTCAATATGTGTTGGGGAGTAATGGGAATTGTTCATGGGATGAATCCTTCATGAAATAAACTAATAATATGAGACGAGGTAATATATGGCTATATGATTTGATGTGATAATGTGAAACTTGAATTGGAAAACTTCCTTCAGCGTTGTGAATCTTTTAACGAGAGGAATTGTTATGAATGTTGGATTGTGTGGAATTGCTTGGTGGACTTTATGTCATACTCATACATTCTATGTATACACTTACTTGCATTGGTTTCGTAAATTGATATGAGTGAGATAATGGAAATTGGAGCCAAGATCTTTATTGGTTGGTATTGATTGCCAAGGTCTCTTCCAGCAGGTATGTTAATTGTCGATGTCTTTTTCGATGATCAAGGTCTCTTCCAACAGATACATTGTTCATGTGTGGCCCCATGGGTTCTGACTGAAATAATCAACAGATGTGTATCGTAGGAAAAACATATATCATGTTATTTGACATTGCATTTGCACTGTTTTGCATCTCATTACATGTTATGGTTGTGGATATACTCTTTTGTATCTCTTTAGGTGAATAAACTTTGTGATTGTGATACATTTATTTGTGATTTGATTGGAACAATGTGCTATGTGGGAGGAACTGCGTAGGTTGGGTTGACTGTATTTAGGAATGTAGTTTTGGAGGTTCAGTTGGGTGTAAGGAATACTTGTGTTCTTCGTTGCTTTACTCTAAGTTTAGTATTTACTTATTGGATACCATGTTGTTTGATACTCACCCCTTACTTTTACACCGGTGTACCTGACTTCCCTTTTCCCTTTACTTGGACCGACATCAGAATTGTCTTGTGAGGTAGTCGCTTGTCTCTTCAGCGGACCCTCAAGACTTCTTATTTTATATTATTTTTGTTTCATTCAAGAATAAAAAATAGATGAGATTTATAATTTCTTTCTTGTATTCGCATGTATTAGAGGCTTGTATAAGTGACACTAGATTTTAGGGAAAGATTGTTTAGAAGTGGTTATTTATTCAATTACTATCTCTATACTTCTGCTTTAGTTCTTACCCTTTTCTTGTATTATCATATTCTCAGGGTGACTTGTCTTAGTGGGATAAGCCAAGTGTTATCACACCGAGTTCGGGTTGTTACAAAATGGAATTAAAGCCCCAGGTTCATAGATCTCACATATATACAAGCCCAATCTATTAAGAATCTCGACGATCGGTCGGAGATGCCTATTACTTATCTTCAAGAGGCTATGGAGACGGTAAGATGGAATTTCTCTTTGTTCTTTCAATTCTTGTCGTGCGTGGTTATTTATGCGAGTGTTGAGTTGTCTCGTGTTCTTTGACAGATAGCCAAGACTAGAGTGTCAATTTTTGGTAGAGGAGGAGAGGCGGTCCCCGAGATTGCTACTGAGAACCCAGCCCGAGCAGTGGCAGAGATCAAGGCAGAGTTAAGGGTCGAGGCCGAGGTCGAGCCTGAGGAATGGCACCAATTAGAGATCATGAGAGGGGTATCTCCCCCGAGGCGGAGACCAGATTAGATCAAGCTCCTTCGGAGTATACAGCCACGTCTTTCCTACAACACAATCTACTGAGAGTTTTGGGCGTACTTAAGAGCATAGCACATTGTGATAATGCGACAGGCACACCCGGTGTCTATCAGACAGGCAGTGTTCTAGTTACCTAGAGAGGGAGCTTCATTTTAGTCCATTGTGAGTGTTGCCAAGAAGGCAAAGTTGATGGAGAGAGAGGAGTTTGGGGACCCTAAGAGAGCCCACTCATCCAACTAGTTCTCCGGCACCTCATTTGGAGGTAGAGGTTCTCTTAGAAGGAGTGGTTCATTTTAGCGTCAGGGACCAATTCGTGCATCTTCACTAGCATCTGAGGATGAATAAAGTCATCATGGATTATACAGTTTCGATCAGAGTTCATCAGGTGCACAACAAAGGCCTGCGGGCCGAGGCAGTCATAGTAGTGCATCAGGTCCATTACAGTCGTTTTCTATGCTGAGATCTTATTTTGGTTGCAGGGATCCTGGCCACGTGATTCAACAGTGTCCTAGCTCGCCCGGGCAGGGTATCGCGTGGTGGTAGTGCTCCCATTAAAGGGCCAGTGCCTCAGATCAAGGGTCATGCTAGAGCTCAGGCTAGTAGGGGTGGTCGTGCTCCTGGTAAAGGTGGGAGTGATGCATTGGATCAGTAGGGAGGCAAGGGTATAGTTCGAACAACTGGAGGTAGAGGAGCTCAATGGTATGTTTGTTCATAGGAATGTAGTTTTGGAGGTTTGGTTGGGTCTAAGGTATATCTGTGTTCTACATTGCTTTACTTTGAGTTTAGTATTTTGCTTGTTGGGTACTGTATTGTTTGGTACTCACCCCTTGCTTTTACACTTGTGTAGGTGGTGAGCTCGGATCCTCCTGACTTCCATTTTTCCTTTACTTGGACCAAGCATTAGGATTATCTAGTGAGGTAGGAGCTTGTCTCTTCAATGGACCCTCAAGACTTCTTCATATTTTTCTTTTTTGTTTGTTTTTATATTCGAGAATCAAAGACAGATAAGATTTGTACTTTCTTTCTTGTATTCGCATGCATTAGGCTTGTACATGTGACACCAAATTTTGGAAAAGTTTGTTTAGAAGTGGTTATTTATTCAGTTACTATCTCTATACTTCCGATTTAGTTCCTGCCATTCTCTTGTTTATCGTAGTCTTAGACTGGCTTGTCTTGGTGGGATAAGGCAAGTGTCATCACACCGGAGTCTAGGTCGTGACAGTCAACTGCTCCCACCTCCTCATCGAGACATTTGCGCATCTCCTAGTCAAATGCCCGAACCATATCCCCATCTCACTATAGTCATAAGTTCAAACTAACAATGATAAATCTTTCATTAAAAATTTAAGAACACACAAGTCTATTTACCACCACAATACTTCTGATGTCACAAAAGGTAGTTAAGTATGGTACCTGGTAATATTGTTATGACCGACAGGGAAGAAAACAAAAGAGGGTTGAAAATTGATCTCCATCCTTCTATCGGAGAGATTATCTTTGCCAGAAAAGTTACTAGCAACTCTTGTCAAAAGATCAGCTCCATTCCATGTCAATTGTGTGTCATCATAAGATGCATAAAACTCCTTCAAACACTCCATTACAAAAGGACTGCAAAAGACATACAAGAAAGTGAATCTTGGACATAAGGCAGACTAACAGAATGATATTCTACATTTATATACTTTTGCTAGGGAACACTTGCATTTCTATCCTTTTACACAATAAATTTCAGAAAATATTTGTGACAGATTAAAAGGTGCAATTTGAGGTTAATGTTCAAAATTTGAATCCTCCAGTAGCATTTTCAGGCTGCTAAGGTAAACCGAAACATATTTTTGTAAAGAGTGATAACTTTGCTCAGATTGTTTGCATCTCGACCAATCTTAGATAGTTGCATCAATCTTTATTTTACTAAAAGAATATGTGGTTTAATCCATATAAAGCATCCCCCCCCTAGTTCCCTCTATTTTCATCAACCCTGTTTCTTCCTCAATGGGCCTCAATATTAGACATGGACATACAAATATACCAGAGAATTATCACAAGCCTAGAACAGAGCACTTAAGAACTGTACAAGAGGCAAAAATTGTACCTGTGCTTTCTAAAAGCCATTACAGCACCATTCAATTTTTTTCCACGTAAGTCATCCTCAAAAGCAACAGTATTATTAAGTGAAGACAATGAATTCAACACTATGATGTCCGAGTCAAGATAGATTCCACCATACCTGCAATAAAAGGCAAAAGAGAACATGAAAGTTTATCTATAACACTGAAAGAGTTATAAATTTCACCAACAGAAATTAAGTTGTTACATTACTTAAGCTAGAGCAACACTGCAGTAAATGGAAAGGACAAAAAGTTCATTACAAACATAGTGCTTTTTTGTCTCTGGGGGGATTTGAACATGAGACCTTATAGCTCTCAACCTGTCATTGACCGCTAGGACACGCCCTTGGTTGCTAATCCTTCAATCTTTTTTATATGGTAAATAAATTCATTAATGTGATTGAGGAAAAAGATTGAGATTTAACACATTTCTGAATAAACAGGTGAAAAAATGCTAGATTTACAACCATCTGTAATATAAGGTTCTTGGCTTTTGCCAAGAGATGTTGGTGCAACCTCACCACAATCTACTTTCTCCAAGGATAACTCATGTAAATTCAGCTATTGGCATATATTTTGAAAATAAAACCCTCACTAGAAGCAGCAGATTTCTGGAATCATGTGCTCCTAAAAAGAAGCTTTCCATGTGCCACAGACACTACAACGGGTTATCCATTAACATATACTAAAAGCCAAATCTTTTTTATATCTCAGAAGAAACTTAGATCTTTCATCAGCATTCCTCTCACCATCATTTCTTATACAGTGTTTTCCTAACCATCATCAATTCCATTTCTTAACTTCATAAACAACCTCTCATGTGGCTTACTAGTCCAAGTTTAAGAATACCAGCTATACAATAACAACATACCCAGTGAAATCCCACCAAGTGAGGTTTGGAAGAATATGAGCAATAGGAAACCAAAAATTGAAAGAATAAAATTACAAGCACAATGAAATAAACTTCAGCAAATTGAAGTTAATCTATTGCAATTCTTCCTTTCTGACTAATTTCCAATTACAGTCATGGATTATCCATCCATGAGCTGATTGTGGTAAAGAGGGTTATTGTTCAGCCATCAACTGATTAATATCGAAAAGATTATTGGGTTCATTTTCCTATAATAAAAAATAATTACTTATTGAAATAATTAGTCGAGATCTTAAGTACTGGCTACTTATCTAATTTGCCTTACCTTAAGTCAAATGTTGTACACAAGAAACACTAGTTTTTTTTAACTCTGTTATGCCAAACTAGGTGGATGATAATATTAAAACCGAAACTACAATGCATCATCATAGAGATAACGCCTCGATTAGTTTCACAGTACATACAATATTTAAATACAAGGGAAAGTGTATATTTTCCATATTGCTTACTTGTATAGAGCTGCCAGCCTGACGAGTTCACTGTAATGTAAAGGATAATGTCTTGTCTGCTTCCATTCGTGCCAGAAAGAAGCAAATACATGTGTTGGTGTGCCTAGTAGGAGCTCATCAAGATTGGGCATCACAACAGCTACTTTGAAGCTGCGGAAAATAATATATCATCAAATCCGTCTCCGATAAACTCGCAAATGGAAGAACACAACACCATAGACATACATGCATGCATATATACACAAAGAAGAACTTGTGATTATCCTCTTTTACAAAAAAAAATGTTGTTTAAAGTAAGAAGAAATTTAAGACTCTTGGAAGCACTTTAAGTACGATTTTCGTGAGGCAAATGTGGATAACTTCAGATGAAGATATTAGTCAAACAAACAAGAAGCAGAGGTATATCCAGGATTTAAATTTGTGTGGGTTCAACCTTTAAGATTCTTAGCAAATGTACTCATTGTATTTTTAAGATTATTGGTTCATATTACTGTTTGTTGCAATTTCATGGATTTTTATCACATAAAAATTTATGTTCACCCCTAGGTACCCATACTCCACATCTACTACCGTTAACAACAAATCTAAACTGATGGAAGATAAAAAAAAAAAAATTGTAATTTACCCATCCTTCACAAAACCACTGAAGAAATTAAGTTCAATTGTCTCAGAGAAAACAACCACACAAGCATCCCGGTGATGGTTAAGCACACTCTCAAGCCCCCTCTGATACCGAGCTGTAAACATCCATGCTGGAGAATTCCAGACCATGAAAACTCTCATAGCACATTTTGCTTTCCTGAAAAACGAGTCCATAAAATTAGTGAAAGACAGCCTGGGTTGCAAGCCCGGAAAGTAACCCCATCTCTTTCCATCAGCAAAGACTGACCCAGAAACTTCCCCTTGCACATCATCTTCCACAACTTTCATATTAACATTCCCCATCCCTTTCTTACTCCTAGTAGCTAAATCCTTATCACTATCATGAACAACTCTTTTTCCAATATTAGCATTATCATTTAATGTTCTACGCTTCACTCTTTTGACTCTATTCACATCCTCGTCATTATTTTTCACTAATTTAGTATTCAATATCAATTCCTTTGACTCAAAAACATCAGTTTTTGCCAACCCCGCCATCTTCTGCAAATCCAAAGCATCGTTAACCAACTCAGATTTTGTCAATTCGGACACTGAAAGTGGCTTTTTCACCAGAAATGGAACTTTCTTAAACTCATTCATCAACCCCTTTAACACAATCTTATCCCCTTTAGTCAATCCAGTAATCCCAGCTCCATCAGGATCCTGCAACATGGGATTATTATTTGGATTCAACGCCTCCAGATTTGACTTAAACATTCGATCACGCCTCAAAAAATCGCTCTTCTTTTCAAACCACTCACCCCACCCTTCCCTCAAAGGAGATCCTTTTAGTAATAAAGCATCTTCAACACTCTTAATTTCACTCAACTTCATCCTCATTTGCACATCTACTGGAAGATCATCGGATCCAAACGCGGCCTTAGATTCATCACTCTTAAACCCTAATCCTAACTTCATCCTCGATTCAAAATTAACGTAATCTTCCCATTCCTCAATGGATCGTTTGTTAAACGCTCTCCGTACAACTCCGTGCCTCTGATCGTAGAAATACGTCGAGGAAACCCGAGGATACTGATTGATGATTTCTTCATCGTCCTCTTCGGACTCATTGTATAAGAGGAACTCATCATCGTTATTGTTGTTGTTGTCAGCAACGTCGAGCTCGTCAATGCGGTCATCAGAGGAGCGGTAATCAGCTTCAGCTAAATCGTCCACTAGAGGGTTGTTCAGTGAATTGGTGTCGTATTGGAGGGAATGGGGGTGGTGATTGTTAGGTTGGAGGAAGAAGTTGAGGCGACTGTAGAGGAGTGAAACGGAGAGGAGGAGGAGAATGGCGGCCGCTAAGGCGCAAATGTGAGCACCGTAAAGCGGACTCCGCCGCGTTCGGAGGTTCCGAAACATGTGTTACGGTGGCGGCTGTGGTGGCGACGTCAGATGTCACCGGAGGTTTTGGGGCGGGGACGGGGCCGGAGGTGGAGATGACTGAGATTCTGTTATGAAAGGTTCTAACTATAAAATGAAAAATGGATAGATGTACTAAAATGGGACGGGTTTTATCCCTGGTAACTAGTAAATTCATTTTTTTTTTCTGATTGAAATTTTAAATTCTATAATCTTAAATTAAAAATAGAGCATATATAATATACCAAATATCTTTTATCTTATAAAGATAATTTTGAAATGTATTAAAAAAAAGAGGTGATTTTAGTTATAGAAAAAAAAAAAGAGAGAGAATTAGCATATAACTAATAGCATATCATATTGCACGCAAGGGTGAGCTATCCCTAAAAATTTGCAAATAGACCAAATTTCAAGCTACAATTTATCCATGTGAATCTGAAATAACTAGTACGTCATGAGTCGTACGGTGGTAAATTCATTCTTCAACCTTGTCGCATTGCCCATAACACTATGAAAACTAGCCATACCGAAGTCATCACCTTTCAACTGCAAAAGGCACATGCACAATCACCTATTCTGTGCTGGATTTATGCACCAAACAACCCAATATTATAAGTAAAGCATATCTTAACAAAAGCAACTCTCGAAGCTCAAATGCAAAATCTTTGATCAAGAATGGAGAAATAGTTACCACATGATTCTAAATATAGAAATAAATTCTAAATAAAAACATGTTATCATGCACAACAAATGAAGTAAGCAAATATCAAATTTACACAAGGGGTTTATTTGTTCATTTGCGTAACAAAATTTAAGGTGCAGACGAGATACTACATGTTTTTTAGTATACAATCATGGCGTTACCTTTGTTCGGCATCATCATCATGATATACCAAGTTGTTTCAGTCGATGCAAACCACCCGTCGAGTTAGCAAGTTGGAGACTATTGGAGTGATCATTTCGATGTTCACCTAAGTAGATGATCAATTAAGTGTGGACTGAACTTGGCTCGAATCTGACTTCCCTGTTTTAACCATGCCAAGTGTCTGACAAGGTAGTTGGTGATTCAAATCACTCCCACAGTTGTTCTCATCAAATGCTGGACGCCCAAGCTTTCTACGCTTGAATGGCTTATCAACTGAATCCTTAGCCGCTGCAGTTTGTGAACTGTTCCCTTGTGCATCCTGAAGGACCCTCTGTTCATCAGCATTTATCTTTTCTTCTGTGTTTAATTTAGCATTAGTCTGTTCTGAAGCTCGATTTGTCACAATTCTGGTCTCCGCAAGAATATGGTTCGTGGTTTCTTCAACAACTTCATTTGCACTTTCTCCGACAACTCTCATCATTGAATCACCACGCTGCTCTGCAGCATGTTTTCCAAACTTATTAGTTTCACCACATCCAACTTTTCGAATAAATGGTTTACGATTCAATGGCTTTTTTGGTACAATTTTCTGATCCTTGTATAACAAGTCCATAATTTCTTCAACTATTGTATCCATATAATGTTCGTCAAAGCTCAAACTATGATCAACGTCTTGTTCTCCTAGTTTAGGAGCCAAAGATAAGCGACCAAAAACTCTTTTTCTGGAATTTCTGGAATCAGCATGTACAACAATCATTAATATGTTGTTCTCGTATTCATCATTAATGATGTCTGCTCCAAGTCTGTTGGTATAGTCAAGATTTGTCAAAACATTTCCTTGGAGTAACCAACTAGTATTAGGAGAGCGAGATCTTCTTCCAATGTGATTTGCAGTTCTATACTACACCCCACCACTCCCACACAACAAAAAAAAAGGGTCTAATGGGTGCTTGTACTTGTACGAGCTTGTATTATAAACCTTTCTATTTAATCATTTACAAACTAAACCCTTCAACTTAGTAAAACACAATATATCAAACCCCTCTGATAATTGAGCAAGCTTATATGGCATTAAGAAGGCTGAGTTGGTGCGAGTGTGTGATTACACGTGATAGTTCAAGTTAGAAACTAATACTCCTAGTAGTTTAAATATGAAACTCAAAAAAATTGAAATAATTTAAGTATGTTTTGATTGTTAACTCTATGTACTGACATGAAAAGGGATATATACAATGACTGAAATATACTGCTAGAGTACTTGAAAGCATTTGCAAAGCCAACAACAAACACAGTTAATCGTAGATCTAATGATACTTGAATGCTACTGTAGATACATTCGAAGAAATGATAGAAAAAAAGATTGTATTTGCTAGAGTGTTGGACCTTCTAATCATAATGCATAACTAATTGATAGAAGGATTCACTATAAATACTAGCTTGGCTCATTAAACGTATTTTAAATTTAAAAGTTCAACTATTTTAAAATAGAAAAAAGTACTTATCATTCTTCTCAATGAAATCTTTTTCCTAATAATACGAGGAAATTTTTCAGATGATAAAGCATTTTTTACTTTCAATTCTAAAATTATGAATTATAATCATAAAAAGGGGGAAAATATTAACATAAATTACTAGCAAAATTTAAGAACTTTAGTGCAATTGATTTTAGTATGTCCAATTTAATTTGTAGAGGGGGAAAATTCCTTCATCTGAATTTACTGTCTTCACAATGGCACAATGAAGATTCTTTTCTTTGTCCAAACCCCATTTGTCATCTTTATTTTCTTGCTCATCTATGTTTCTATGAAAGACCAAAATAGAGTCAAGGCTCTGTAAATAAGAAATCACACCAAAATAATTCATATATAGCAGCAAAGTGGAAAGAGAAGAGGAAGAAGATAAAAGAGAAGGAAAGGGAAACAGAAAGCTGTGAAAATCAAGCTAGAGTTCCCAGAGAAACCCGAAAAATCCAAGGTTGCTCCTAACATAACATAAAGCAATCCTTCGTTGCACCTCTTTAGGCATGACCACAGAATCATTCCTGGTAGTCTCGTATCATCTGGCTAGAACGAGTTTTAGTTTGCGAGCTTATATCATCTTTCTTCAGGTTCCTTATTCAACAGTAAAGACCTAATCAACTCTCTGAATTGCTCTAGAGACATCGTTTATAGCCAAAACAATAATAATCACCACCTGAATACAAAGGTTCAATGCAATTTCATAGCACATGCTAAAGGCAAAAGCTCCTACTACAGCTTTAAAATGTTCCAATATATCACTTGGGTCTCACTACATTGTCGGACTATTAGCAAGACAAAATTACAAATCTGACCAGGAAATAGATTCGAGTTACTGCACTGAATCAGCTGCAGGGGCTGCGTGATGGTTTACAACCAAAGGAGGACGTAGAGCTTTGTGATTTGCTAGTTTCTCCTTACGTGCATTGTACATCTCTTCTGTCTCAATGACAACCAGTCTTTTCACCTAAGATCAAAATGATAGATACAGAAAAAATATTAACCCTCATAAGGTAAGAAAAAATGTTGTATAAACCAGACTAAATGAAGGTAAGAGAACGCATTAAACTAGTCCATATTGACAGCACAGCACTGTTAAAACCTGCTGAAGCATTCCCCTAACAGTAGGTGTGTTCCATCGCATTACAGTCCGGTTGCATTTGCGAAGACGCAATGCCTCAAGCGTACGCCTATGGAGCCTCCTAGTGCCTGGAATACCCCTTACAAGGGTTATGTATAGATTAGGGCTCCACGCGACTGGGGCACAAGCTTTAAAAGCATTGTAAGCACTCATCTCTTCCTGCTTTACCGCCTCTGCTTCCTGAAGCAGAACAGACAAGAAACTTTTCCTTTAAAAGAAGCACTTCAATAAAAAAAGAGTAAGATTTGCAGGGATAGTTCCTAAAAGAAAAGGTGACAAGCATCTTAGCAGGAACAGTAGGGTAGCTGGAAATCGGAAAAGAATTATTTGCAGGATGAATTATGAAAAAGTTAAAAACAGGTAACATAATTTACAATCAACATATTATAGAAAACATGAGGCACTCAGAGCAATAAAATTATCCATAGTGGGAAAAAACAAAATGTAATGATGAGTCTCCCCTCCCTAACAACTTAAACTTTTAGAAGGGTCAAATTCATTCAAATCAACATGTCACCAGAGCATGAGAAATGATGGAATCGAGTCTAATCACTACCCAAAATCATTTCACATACTTGACCCAAGAAAAAAGTCCGAAACAGTGCTTTAACCCTAGATGTCCAGTCAACTGTTATGCCGCAATGCAGGGGAGAAACAGCTAGCTCTAAGATCGAGTGGCATTTAGATAATTCAAAAAATTCTCTCACATCTGATTCTTTCTTCTTCTTTTTTTTTTTTCCAAATAAAAATTTCTGTCATGCAGCAGAGCAG
The DNA here is from genome assembly GCA_011800125.2 of Solanum clarkiae. Taxonomy (NCBI): domain Eukaryota; kingdom Viridiplantae; phylum Streptophyta; class Magnoliopsida; order Solanales; family Solanaceae; genus Solanum; species Solanum clarkiae. The sequence goes on along the minus strand of JAABOM020000049.1, from coordinate 12,817,735 downwards.
TGTTCAGCAAACAACAAATTTCATAAGAGAAGAAGTCCACATGCCCATATGTAAGGAAACATCTTGCAGACATATTCAAATAAATAAAGTATCCATGCGTTTGAGAAGCAGCTCTAGTTCTCAAACATGTTGTAGTCGAGCCAAATTAAGACTTCCTTATAGACTAAACTAAAACAATTAAATAACTTAGACAAATCTGTAAAAAGATGTAGCAGGTCCCTTTTAAAGAGAAGTAAAACTGGATTCTACACAAGCACCCCTGAGACCCTTGAATTAGAATAATTGATTTTGAAACCCACATTTGACAATAATCACCAGCATTTGAAAATTCAAAGGCCAGATAAAAGATGTGAAAACATAACATATTATGCCAACACAGCCTTTCAGTGCTATGAACTAATGATGGGGACCATCAAACGTAAACCATTGAGATTTTACTAATTGTATCACTGCAATTTTTCAAGGTTTTCTAAAAACTTATTTAGACATAATAACCTGCTTTTTCACTTTAGTCAGTTTTGAACACAACTGAAAAAAGTTCAAGAACAAGTCATTGGAAACACCATTTTCTCCTTTTAGTTTCCCTCTCAGCCACTGCTATACTTACCAATCTAAACTTTTCATGAAAAATTAATGATGATTTCTTATATTTTCACAAATTCTTCTACTGTGGTCTCTTTGTATTACTTTTAGAAGAGAAAATATTGGGACATTTCAATGACATTCAAATATACCAAGTATCTCCATAAATCAAAGAAAATTGCTTCCCTATAAGCAAAGAGAATACTCAACGGTAAGCTTTCACGCATACCATTTAACTCTAGATCCATATCTGTAGGCATTCATTTGAAGTTGAGTGAATTATAACATGAAACAGCTTGAGACTCAACAAGACTTACGGTCTTTTGAGAAAGTAAATGTATGAACCTTCCGATTGAAGGAGTTCTAAATTAGATGCTTCAGTGCCTCATCCCTTCCTCCCTCCCAACCAATCCCAGGCGGGGGCACACCTATCCACAAAAAGAAAGTATGAAGAAATAGAAAGTGAAGATCCTCTTGAAAGTGGAGAAATTTCTCTCAAGATCAAATTGGTTGGTCAGTCACCTATCACTAGATACAAGTTTCTTGCATCCATAATGCGTTCATCTATTACCACATAACAAAACTGATATCGGTCAATGATGTAAAAATAATCCTGAAGAAACAGTTTGCTACACATAGCATGATGTCAAACTCTTCTAAGTGTTCATTTCAATGAGCTTCACTTTCAACCAACACTCTCACTCAATCTAGGAATCCCTCCCCTCCACCTCACTCACTTCTTATGCTTTCTGATTCATTTAGACCTTGTATAACAAAATTGCAGATCAAGCCGACAACATTTTGTCCCCACCACTAGTACATACCCAAATAATAACATCCACAACTTCCTAACATAACCAAAATCAAATTTTGAATATGATAAACTCATTGATCTCCTTATCTCAGGACCTTAGGTTCTTTATTCAACTTTTATCTTACTTTCCCAACTTCCACATATAGACTCTAAAGATGGTGTTGGACCTTTTCCCCACCCAGTATTAACCAAAAATTGATTATTATTATTATTATTATTATTACTATTATTATTTCTTTTTTGCATAAAATTATTCATCTGTCTAGGAAAATCTTGAAAATCACATACAGCATAGAACCCATCAACGAATCACAGGTTTCCATCCATTAAAACCTAAAAGAAGCCATTTTTAGAGATACCCAAAACCATAAATAGAAGGCTTATTCACAAGATGCAACAATAGGCATACATACACACAGTCCACGATTATCCCCCTAGATGCGATTGAGATATGAAAATGTTCCCAAAAGAAAGAGAGTAGATACTCGTGCATATATACCAGAAAAAGGAACGAAAATTTGTCAACTTACTTGATTGAATTGCTCTCTGAAGTGAGAAATCTGCTCCTTCTGGGGGGTTTTCCAGCAATGTCCTGAGGTTTTAGGAGTTGAAGAGTATCTTTTCGCCCAACTGGGCTGCAAAATAGTGGTGTGTTACTTCCAAAAAAAAAAAATTTTGCTTTTTTGTATTTGGGTTCAAGAATAAGGAGTCTGGACCTAATGAGAGAAGGCCACAAATACCCCTGGCTTTGCAATAATACCCTTCATTTCTCTAAGAATATATTTTCGAATAAAATTATCCTTCAATTATAAGAATATATTCACCTTTGCAGACTTGCCTTATGAGCAAGGATTTACACTATTTTATTATATTAAATTTATAATATATCTTAAAATTTTAAGAGCTAGTTACTTAAATTTATGTTAGTTTACAATATTACGTTCTATATCATATTTTGAATTTTGAAAATTTGTATCAGCTTCTTTTAAATAAATGTATTCGAGATACACATATTAGTTAGTGTGTCTAATTAAAAGATATAATTGAAAATCATTAATTAAAGAGTGTGTCAAATTAAAGGACATAATTGAAATCCATTAATTAATTAAGGAGAAAATTATGCTTGCAACAACTTTAAACGATATGACATATCACAACTCGTATAAAAACTCAATATTCTCTCTCTTCTTTTGTTGATCAGCAAAGCCAAGACTTCTTAACTCAGGTTCATGAAACATAATGGGAAAATGCAAAAGTACCCTCCCAAACTATAATCAAAATTCTAGAGACATACATAAACTTTAATTTGATCATATTACCCCCTTGAACTTATTTTTTTCGTACATAAATATCCTTTATTTGTCTACTTAACACGCCTAATCACCTAAATTATATTGTGTGTAGTACATGCACGGACCCCACATGCCAGGTAGGCAAAGAAGGTACATTAAATTACGAAAAAAATAAGTTCAGGAAGGTAATAGGACCAAGTAAAAGTTTAAGTGTGTCTTTGAATTTTTGGTTATTAATGTTAACAAATTAGTTCGCCTTCCTCTTTCCCTTCTTCACTCCCCTTTTTTCTTTCTTTTTCTTCCTTTTCGTCGGCTTCTCCGTATTATTAGCATAACTTGTAGTATCTTTAATATTACTATTCCTTTTTCCCTTCATTGTCTGATTGACAGGTGTTATTTTCCCACAT
>JAABOM020000049.1:12798369-12814529 GCA_011800125.2 Solanum clarkiae | reverse complement strand
GAGGAGAAAATAATTTACAAGAAAAAAAGAAAAAAAGAGCAAGAAAAAGAAGAAAAAAACAGAAGCAAAGAAAGAATAAGAAGGAAAAAAAATGGAAGAAAGAAAAAGCAAGGAAGGAAAGAAAGAAAGAAAGAAAGAAAGAAAGAAAGAGCAAAAGTTTTCAAAAAATGAAAGAAAAAAATAAAGGAAAAAAAGTAGGAGTAAAATAATATAAAAATTATAAAGAAATATTAGGGATAAAAAAAGTAAATTTGTCGGTCAAACATAAGATATATTCTTTTTGTGAAACACAAATGACTTTTATTTTAAAAAGAAAAAAGTGGGGCACCAACTTCTAACTTTTGACTTATTTTAAATTATTTTAAAATTTGTCAAATACTTTCAAAAGTTAAAAAAAAAAAAACTTAAAAACAAATTTGATTAGTTTTTAAACTCATCCAAACTCTATAAATTTATAAAATGAAAGACTTTCTCATTCTGTAGTTTGTTTCCTTTCCCCTTTCTCCTCTCTCTCCCCTGTTTATAATAGTTTACAATAAAAGGATTTTTAAAAAATTAATATGTTATATGCTAAATAATTTTAAGATATTTTATACACTTTTCTTCTATCATATATGATTCATATTTTTGAACATAAAATGAAATATTAATATCTTAAAATATGAGTATTTAATTATAAGAGTCGTAAATTTAACAGGTTAAAATATCACTCATTTTAACCTGTTCAAATTTGCCTCGATCATTAACTTGTCTATTTGTTGGCTCAACTTTTATTCAACCCAATCCATCTTTTTTACACCCTGCTTTGCTGCTGCACGAGTTCCATTATATGGCGTAATTGCGTGAAAGCTTCTTTTTGTCCTACAAATTGGTAGACACAAATATGATATTTTTTAGTCCACAAATTTTTAATCTACTAACTCCAAAACTAAAAAAATCTCAACACAATTAGTGTTAGTCTTATGAAGTATATAATAAACGAACTCTTTGTGTAAATTTTAGAAATGGTGTTGGCATGGGTTAAAGATACTTATGAGTGAAATTTGTATTTTGTCTTTAAAAAATTATCAATAAGTTAGAATTCAGAATTCATAAATTTTAAATCCGGGAGGGAATTTAAGATGATGTTTGACCATTGTGCATTTTGTCTGCATATGTTAGTAGAGTAGATATTTTATAAGATACAAAATTATGTTTGTACACAAAAAGAAACAGAACAGAAGAAGTGAAGGACAGAGAGTTGAGGTCCTGGTCTCCTTATCTTCATGTAACTTATCTTTTCCTTTGGTGCATTTCATTCAATCTTGCACTTACCCAAACCCCAATTTGTTGTTTTCTTGAGTTTTGAACTCGACTTCTTTTGTCATTCATTCATTGATAGTTTCTTGCTCTCTGCAGCCAAAAAGAAGATCACATTTTTTGTGTTTGGGGTCTCTTAGCAGGACTGAGATTATGTTAAATGAAACTAATAAGATGAAAGAAACTTAGATTGAGTAATCAAGTCACATGTGGACTGAAATTAAAATTGGAATTGTTAGCCTGTTATGTAGTAGTACTTTGTGATTGACCTTATGTACTACACGTGTTTGTCAGATGAACTCTTAATGCAATTGTGACCTAGTGGTCAATGAAATTGGTTGAGTATCATGAGGTAAGTCTAGTGCAGTAAAGCTCTTGCAATGGGCAGTGTCCAAGGATGGGCCTGACCACAAGGGCCTATTGTACCTTGCATTTCCACAAGAGGCAAAACACTAGGTGATTTCTTCTCATATATTTTGGTCTTGGTGGAAAGAGTGAGTTACCTCATAAATGTTGCTGGTGGGAGGTGACAACCACTTCCGTTATCAAATCTTTAATGTTTTTGACCACCTTATAGGCATTTGCTCGGAATTAGTTTACGCTTGATGTGGAGTCCTTGCATTGGATCATATAGCAACAAAATAAGTCAGCTCAATCTGCTGTCTTGTTTCTGATATCAAGCATGTGGCATCTTCTGATGCATTTGGAGTGTAGGACTAAGTTTTCATCTTCTGAGTTGCTATCGTAGGTTGGTCTCTAAATGTCCATTGAATCATATCCTTCTTGAACCGAGACTCAGTAAAGGCGGATTTAGATGGAAAACAAATGCCTCCAATGATGTTCCCGTTGAGAAGAGGAAGCAAGACAGCATTTTCATTGATAGACGCGGCAGATTTAGACACTTTGATCACAAAAAAGTTTCGAGGAAAAGATGTAAGTTCATGTATAATGGCAGTAGTTTCATATATGTGTTTCTCCCTCCTGATGTCAAATTCATGACTATTGTGCAGGTGGTTCTTTAAGGGGCAAAGGATGGAAATATGGATCTGGTTTTGTTGATGGCATATTCCCAGTGTTAAGCCCAATTGCTCAGCAAATACTAACTTTTATAAAGAACGAAAAAGATCCAGAGAAGATTTGGTCTTCTTTGGATACTCTACGTCCCACCAATCACATCTGGGACGATTTAATTAATGTAGCAGTTCAACTTCGAATCAACAAGCAATGGGATCTGATCATACTGGTAAAGATCTTGTGTCTATCACGATATGTATTCATATTTCTGGCTTCCTTCAATTGTCTGTGTGGCCACACACTAACTACCCAATCATTCCAGCCTACGAGATGGAACCTCATTTAAATAAGTAATACTCCTTCGCAGATGTGTGAATGGATACTGTGTAGGAGTTCATTTCAGGCAGATGTGATTTGCTACAATTTGCTTATAGAAGCTTATGGACAGAGTTCACTAGTTAAGAAAGCAGAATCTACTTATCTGGCACTTCTTGATGCTCGATGTGTCCCGACTGAAGATACTTATGCACTTCTTCTAAAGTCTTATTCCAAATGTGGGATGATAGAGAAGGCTGAAGCTGTCTTCTCTGAGATGCGGAAGAATGGCCTTCCTCCAAGTAAGTTTTCTTGTACATTCTGTAGAATCAAATAGCATAATAATCACTATGCTATGCTCGAGGAAATTGGGTCTATGTAAGCTCAAACTTAGCGGCTATTGGGTCTAAACCATGAACGATGTACAAAAAGAACAAACCTATTGCTCGTGAAGAAAATCAGTTAACATGTGTAAACTACATTCTTATTACAAGCTTCACCAAAGAACTTAAGGATATGAACACTTACATTCCCCCAAGGTGTCTGTAGGCATTCTTTTTTGCTAGACTCGTGAACTGCTTTTGCAGTTCTCATTAGTGAATAGTGAGTGAAGAAAGCTTCACAATCCCGCCCCACACAAACAGAAACACATAACGAAAGATAAGTTATTTAGGTCGCCTTATATGCAGTCCATATACTTTTAAGACTAGGCAGAATAAGATCTTTCAGACATCTGCAGGTGCTCTTGTATATAATGCTTATATTGATGGGTTAATGAAAGGAAGAAATTCACAAAAAGCATTGGCAATCTTCGAGAGGATGAAGCGCGAAAGCTGCCAACTATCTACTGATACTTATACAATGCTGATCAACTTATATGGGAAGGTAATACACCACTGTTTTTAACTCTTTATATGCAAGTACTTAAAAATAAGTCCTGGTGGAATCAGCTTCATAGAGAGTTGCATCTTTCCTCGGGTCTCAATTGATCGAATGACTTATTGATTATGCAGGAAAATAAGTCCTACATGGCACTAAAGGTGTTCAATGAGATGAAAACTCAGAAATGTAAACCTAATATCTGTACCTACACAGCTCTTGTGAATGCATTTGCGAGAAGTGGCCTATGTGAAAAGGCTGAAGAAATTTTCGAAGAGCTACAAGAAGCTGGGTTTGAGCCTGACGTTTACACCTATAATGCCTTGATGGAAGCTTACAGGTGAACACCACTAATGTTTCACCATGGGCTCCTCTTTAACTGCCATAATTGTCAACATAATCACATCAAGCCCATCTTCTTTCCAGTATAAGTTTTAGATCATAATAGAAGTGCCAGGTTATTTTGGAATCGCCTACTTTGTAGATCTCGGTTAGAGTGAGTGGTCTTAGTGTTGATAATTTGAAACACCAACAGACTAAGAAAAGTAATTGTCCTGTTAGGATTTGCAAATTTCTAACAAGGGACTTCATTTAGCTGAATATATACATGAACAATTAACAATTTTCTGCAGAAGCATGCCTTAGGCATATTTAGACATGTCATTCTGCAAACATTCTTCTGTAGGTATGTTCAGAGTTGTGCTCCCCTCTTCCACCAGTTCTTCTCTTAAAAAGTTTCTTATCTAAAGGAACTGAATTGATGTTTCTCGTCTCACAGTCGTGCAGGCTATCCTCAGGGTGCTGCTGAGATCTTTTCTCTCATGCAGCATATGGGCTGTGAACCAGACAGGGCTTCGTATAACATAATGGTGGATGCCTATGGAAGAGCTGGTCTTCATGAAGGTATGGTTGAATCTATATGCATCCTATGTAAGTTTCCTTTGTTTCTGACTGAATGAGACTTTTCATTCTTCTGGAAAAAATATATCAGATGCACAGATCGTTTTTAATGAGATGAAGCGACTGGGGATAGCTCCTACAATGAAATCTTACATGTTACTCATTTCAGCCTACTCAAGAAACAGTAACGTGTCCAAGTGTGAAGAAATCGTGAATCAGATGCAGAAATCAGGAGTGAAACTAGATACCTTTCTCCTTAACAGCATGCTCAATTTGTATGGTCGTCTTGGCCAGTTCACAAAAATGGAAGAACTCTTGACAGTCATCGAAACTGGACCATATATAGCCGATATCAGCACCTACAATATCTTGATCAATGCATATGGACGTTCAGGATTTATCGCGAAAATGGAAGAAGTTTTCCAATCGCTTCCTTCTAAGAACCTGAAGCCAGATGTGGTTACTTGGACTTCCAGACTTGGAGCATACTCCAAAAAGAAACAGTACCAAAGATGCTTAGAAATTTTCGAGGAAATGATCGATGAAGGTTGCTATCCAGATGGTGGAACAGCCAAAGTGCTCCTTTCGTCTTGTTCAAGTGAAGATCAGATTGAACAAGTTACAACAGTGATTAGATCAATGCACAAGAATGCGAAGACAGTAGAGTTAGTCTGAACTATGGCTTATACAGTTTTCATGACATTGCAATATTGATGTGGAAATTAGAATATGGAAATACTGGCAAAAATCAAAATAAAATTTTCAACTTAAAAATCGACTTTATTTGGCTCGATTTTGTTTACATATTTTGCAAGCCATGATGATAAAATCAAACCCTTGAACCCCAGGTTCAGTCTTGTAAGCCATCATGGTTGATCAGGTTTAGTATAAAAATCAAATCAAATCAAATCCTTGAACACCCCCCTAATGAAGATATCAATGCTCAAAGCGACTCATATTCCCTCACGAAATTGCCAACCTTTTGAGAAGCCTCCCTTTATTTTTTTCCCTTTCAAAGTGCTCAAATAGTGGCAGTTGCAGTACTAATATCAACAACCAATCCAGTGTAGTCCTATAAATGGCGGAAGGATATAGTGCACATAGACCCTACCTCGAGAAGGTTGGATAGAGTGCACGCAGACCCTACCTCAAGATGGTAGAGAAGTTCTCAAAAAACCCTGGCAAGTAATGCACATCAAAGTAGCTAAAAGAAACTACATTAAGTAACAACGGCATAGAAAATAATAGGTAATACATGGCATAATCATTCAAAAAAATGCAATAACAATAGCCAAGTAATGTGATAACTGAAACACAGTAAGTTCCACAGAGTAACAAAAATAGCAAGACGGACAACTACAAGAAAATTGCTACTGAACCGGGAAACAAGTACAATGCTATGCTTGGAAACGAGACAACCCTCATGTATTGTTCAATCACATCTTCCCAATCATGTTACAATAACCTTCACCAAATGCATAATTAGCACATAAAATTGTTCATGTACGCCTTACAGTCTGACTTATTATAAGACACTGTGGGCAGACAAATATAGTACAATACATTCGTGTAACCAAACACCCCGGGGTTATTCATGCTATTGCTGATTCCTTCTCCCTCCAAGTTGCTAGGACCTCATCAGTTCTAAACCTTTGAGTGAACGTTGATTCCTCCATTGGAGTTGATGCGCCATTCGCGTACTCTAAGAGACCAGTATAAGCAATCATTGCTCCATTGTCAACGCAGTACCTGTCGTCAGTTGCAAACAACTTGCCGCCCCTCTCGGAGCACATAATTTTCATCATCTGTTGCAAGCGCTCGTTGCATCCTACACCACCAACAATTAACACATCTTTCTTATCACAATGTGCCATAGCTCGTTCTGTAATCTCTACAAGCATCGCAAACAGAGTTTCCTGCAAAGAGAAACAAAGATCTGCCGGTGTGCACTCGTTATTTTTCAGCTTCTCCTCAGCAGTAGCTTCAATGTAGCTCAGTATTCCACTGAACGACACATCCATTCCCTTTACAACATATGGAAGTTCAATGAACTTTTCCCCCTTTTTCGCAAGCTGTTCAATGTTGTACCCAGGGCTAGGATCATTAGACAATGTAAGCACCCTAGCAAACCTATCCAAACAATTCCCCACAGCAATATCAATCGTCTCCCCAAAAATTCTATACCTCCCCTCACTGTACGCAATAACCTGAGTATTTCCACCACTCACGTACAACACAACCGGGTCAACCGCCCCGGTCACGATCCGACCCATTTCAATGTGCGCAACACAATGGTTCACTCCAACAATAGGTTTCTTCCATAGCTGAGATAGAACACGTACCACCACTGCGGAAACCTGCAGTGGAGCACCCATCCCAGGGCCCTTTGTGTAGCAGAGACAGTCTATTTCATCGGGAGTTACTCCGGCGGCATCTAGGGCGGATTTTACTAAAGGTAATACGTGCTGGTGGTGGTGCTGGGCAGTTTCACGGGGGAGAAAACCTTGCCCTGGCGGCGTTATGTAGGTGTGGCGCGGATTAGAAAGAATTGTGCCGTCGATTGCTACTACTCCTACGCCAATTTTGTTGGCGGAGCCCTCGAACCCTAGAGCTAACAATTTCTTCTCCTTCATTGCAGCCGCAGACAAAGGGGGATTGGGGTTAGGGTTTAGCAGTCAAATGAGCGGTGACGCCAAAGGGATGGATTCTTCCTATCGTTTAGCCACAGTTATGCTTATGTACTACTCTCTCGACCTATTTAAGTGGTATCATTTGATATTTTAAAAAATGATTATTTATAAAATTTATGTTCTTAAATAATTTGTATAGTTGAATTTCATAAAAATTAAAATTAAATTATTCTTAATTCTTTTTTACACTAATTAAAAATAAAATGCAACTTTAAGTAGGATATAAAAATACTTTTCTTTTTTACTATTAAATATGATAACGTGAAACTATGTTGTGTCCTAAATTGAATAGAACTCAATAATTCAAATTGAAAATAGTTATTGGCTTATTAATTATTTAGGAAAAAAATTACACAATTACATAATCTTTATAAATTTAATTACTAATAATCTTTATCATTTAAAAAAAATTACTAAAATCTCATAATTTCAGTTTCTCTCTCTGATACCTAGACTACTCATACCTATTCATACTCATGATTACATAATCGACGCCTAAAAACTGGGCATCAGTTACATTTTTATCATTTAATGCCAATTTTAAAATTTTCATATTAAATTTGTATTTCAATTCCAAAACAGTAAAGATCTGAACTTTCTCCTTTTCCATCTATAGAGTTTTTTTTTTTTTCAAATCCTCAATATACAAACTTTAATTATCTTATACTGACACATTAAATCATACATACTAAATATTGTTTGTTATTCAAGTTTGAAGTATCAAATATGAATAACAATAGTCACACACACATATCTATATGGCAAAACATATTTTGTTCAAGTATCAAGTTATCTTATGTTCTATGCTATACGAATCAGTCAGTTAAAATCAGTCAATTACATATTCTTAGTTAATTAATTGTAAATTTTTTTCAAATGTTATAAAGAACGTCCGTAAACACAATTTAAAGTTTGGATTCTTCATATAACTCGATTTTTGTGGATGACACTGTGTGGCAAGTATAGAGACATCAACTTATTTGCACTTGGTCATACCTAAGTAGATGTGATGATGCGGGTGAAATTGTAGAAATAGGTATCTTGATTATATACAATTTGTTTCTTCATTTAAAAGTCATACGTTCAATACTATTAAACAATTCAAAAATTGTGACAAATTTCTTAAAAAAATCTTAAATTAAATTCACAAAGTTATTGGTTTAAAAAAATATTGAAATAAGTATCAAATAGGTAATCATATACTATTTGATACTGCATTTGTAAATTTTTATTATCAGTTGATACTTGACTTACAGTACTTTCATATGAGTCGATACTTAGTTTACATGACTTTCTTATAAATTGATACTTGGTTTACAATGATTCCCGTGGGTTGTCAGCATAACATAATTTTTGATACTTGAAAGTTTGAAAAACGCCTAACCCTATGAAAAGGATCAAGACCGGAGTAGTAATTTGCTGTATCAAGAACTCATTCATAAAAAAATTATGAAACTTAATTTACTTAATACAAGGAATCAACCTTAATACAAAGATTTTAGAAATATATATTTTAATTTGACATAAAAGAATCTGAAACTTTGAAACTCGGTAGAATGAAAGTTGTTCAACAAAAAAAATGATGTAAAGAATCAAACTTGATGGCGAACTTTATCTCCTAGTTTCTGCATACCGTTTCCTTGCTTTTTCTTTCTTGAGAGAAACTCAAAACACCATTTTTTTCTATTAAGGTATTTGAAAAAAAAAAAAAAGATAACTCCTTGTACTCTTCTAGCAACAACTCATATGTAATTTATCCACTTCTTTGTTGTATCCGTTGAAAATGGAGGAACGTTGTCATTAGCAGCAAAGGATTAAGTTAAACTAAGACTAAAAGAAGGAGATGAATCCATATAAATTTTTTAGTTTGATATTAAAACTAGAGAAAAGAAAAGATAAAAATCGTTTCTTGTTTGGATGAAAAAGGAGACATACTATGTTTCGTTTTCCAAGGTAACTACAAAAAGGTAATAATTTGAAATTAAACCGCGTAACATAAGTAATTAATTGGGTGATTAACTTTGATTAAACTGTTGTAAAAAAAAGCATAAAAAAAGATTGTAAAAAAATCTCTTTTCTTATTTACCGTAACTAATTCAATTAATGATTAATATTAATACATATTAATCACAATATTTTAGGTATCAAATGCCTCAAAAAAGTTGATATTTTTAGTAATTTGAAAAAAAAATGGGGATTTTTGAGAATTTTTATCTATCAATTTGATATTTATAAAATTTATACTTAATTTAGCGAATTTGGCAATGGTGTTTATTTTTTTTATAATTCAATTAAGTAATATCTAACAAAAAATATAAAAAAGAAATGTGGAAAGTAGAATGTAGAGATCTTATTCAATTATCCTGTAGACTCAATACATGATAATCATATTTATCAGTGAGAGACCGCTTCAAAAATTACCATATTAAATACTTAATAAATATATTTTTCTCCAAAATGATTCATAGAACATAAGAAATTAGTATATACAAAATGTAAGTGATTCAGGAATAAATTAAATGGATAATCCACAAATTCAATGAATTTATAGCATCTCCATTGGATATCCATATATAATGTGTCTCATTAAAACTTTATTAAAATATATCTAGTGGGAAAAACCTAATAAAGAAAAAAGAGTACACACATCTCATAATATGTCTTGAGTGTTGCCTCATTGGAAACCTTATCAGAAAAACTTAATTGGGACATCTTGTAAAACAATTGAAAGTTTCAATTAGTAAGAAATAAATTCTTAAACTAAACACTAAATCAAAAACTTTATAACTTATTAATTTACTATCAATTTAACTCACTAAAAACAAAAAACTCAAACTACTATAAATTTATTGAACTACTGAATTGTCCCTTTAAGTTTATTCATAAATCACTTATATTCATGTATACATATTCCGTATGTTTTATGAATCATTTTTGGATAAGAATGTATTTATTAATTAAATTTAACACGATGATTTTTGCGGTGATTTCTCAACCTATAAATAGAATTGTTATTCCTTATTGTTGTTGAAACTTAAAGACATTTGAATAAGATGATCTTTATATTATATTCTTCATATCTCTTGTCTATATCTCTTGTCCATATTTCTTGTTTTATATTATTCATTTTTTGTAACATGTTATCTCTAGCCAATTAAGTTTTGAGTTTGAGTTTTTCTTCAACTCATCTTCTGGTTGATCTCGTTATGACCATCAAGAAGGAAAAATGATAAATACTTCAATCAAGAATATTATATATCAAGTACGTATTTTATAAATTTTACTTAAATATTTCGAAAGACTCAAAAAGTGAATCGTGTCATACTTTGTTCTATTATACCATTGGTTAAAGGTAAAACAATAGATTCAAGTCCTATTGCACCAAAATGGTAAGACGACAAGTTAAAGTCCGAAACTCTAAATGCAACTTAATAGAAAATGTTTAAAGGTAAGACGATAAATTCAAGTATATCGCTCTATGGAGGTAAGAAATCGATTTGAATCTCGATGCACCATAATGATAAGTTATTGGGTTTGAATTCCACACTTTTTTATATGGATAAAACATTGAATTTAAGTCGCAATGCATCATAGTGATGATACAATGATGACCAAGACAAAAATAATATATTTTTTAATGAAAAGTCATGAAATTCATTCCACAAATTTGCCCCAATCCCTAAAGTGAATATAATAGCAGTATATGATAAGTTTGAAATCGGTCCAATTGGTTTGCTCTATTTCATTATATGAATGTGATAGTAGTGAATAATGAGTCTAAAAGACGACAAGTGATTGAATATAGACATAAAGACGCAATCTATCAACTCATTTATCTGATTTGTCATTTTATTTCTAAATGATTTTTAGTGATGTTTTTGTGTGTAAAATCTTAAGGATTGAATCAACAACTGAATCGATGATGACCAATAGTCGATAAAAGATAAATAGATATTTTAAGGATTCTACAATGATCTAGCATATCTACAAACTCAATAATCCATAAATCGAAACAATAAACTTCAACATTGAACCAAATCAATCAAGTACACAGTCCCAACGCAAACTATTTAAATAATTTAGTTATTATATAATCTTCATTTATAATTCGATCATAAACAAAGCTATTTTAAACAAATCACAATAATATTTTTAAATATATTTTATTATGAACTTTCAAATACATATAATTTATAAAGATTTACTGATTCAAATAAATCAAGAACAATAGTATTTAATTTTTTAAAAATAAAATTATTTCACAGTACAGGAAATCTTTCCTATCGAATTTGAATATCTTAAATTATAAATTTTTTTTATGAAAAATAAACTTATGAATCATATTTTATATATTATTAAAAATTTTAAAAATATAATTTAAAATAAAATTAAAATTTTGTGCAGAATTCGTAAATTTGATTAAAACGAAGGAAGAAAAAAAAAATTCCCAATTATTTGTCAAAAAAAGAAAAATTGTGATAAATAAAAGGTAGGGAACAGGATATCTTCTATGAGGCTCCCCTCACGGAATGGAGCTACCAACAAATTGTCAGTACAAAGTGACACCTAAAATACAAAGCACACTCACCAACTTTTGCTGTATAAGTTTGTTGACACCTCGACCCACCAGCCACCATTGTCTTCCCTATTTTAATCGCTTCCACTTTCTTCCATTACAATACTATACTGTTACTATTTATTTTCCATTTACATAGTATAAGTGTGCCACAAACTTTATATCCAAAGCAGAAACCTAAAGAAAAATATGGCAACAAAGTTGTGGGCTTCAAGGGCTGCTTCATACCTCAAGATCTCAACATTTCACAGGGCTTTTGCCACTGGTAATGGAGTTATATGCTTGTTTCTGGAATTACCCACTTACCATTTTCTTTATTTGCTTTGAGTTATGTGGATCTGGTTCATTTAGTAATTTTTTTTGTTCAAGAGTTTACTTGATCTGTTATTTTCTTGATTAAAGATCTGATTTTTGGAAATGGGGTGTGGGGTTTATGTGATTTCTTAGATCAGTAGAAGGTTTGTTGGGTTGTTGATAGATTATTATTTCAGTTTTTGGGTTTTGTACTCTTGTCACCTTTTTTGTACTATGGGATGTATCCAGGATTTTAGCAGGGTGTTTCTTTTGTACGGATGTACTGATCGGAAAATGTTGCTGTCGTTTTCTTTGTGCAATCTTTTTAAAGTGAAAAAGAGAGTTTCCGGGAAAAAGTCTCTCTATTTTTACGAGGCATACATTTTGCCCTCGCCCTCGTCAGACCCCACTTGTGAGTATGTTGTAGTTGTTGTTGTTGTTGTATATAATCAGTGGAAAGATTATCATGTTAGGGGTTTCTACTTTATTTTTGGTTATGCCACATGTCACCTTTGGTAATCTGAAGTGTTTCAAGGTTGTGGTTGGGTATCCTGTGGTGGTGTTTTTCTTTTTTTGGATAAATCTTTAGGATATTGTGTGTTTGTCAATCTTTTTTTGCAGATGTTATTTGAGAACTAATATTTTTGTTGTTTGCTCTCTGAATCTATTCCTTAGATGCATATGGAATTTTTATGATGGTGACTTGATAAACTTGATAAAATGAATCCATGTTTCTTCTTGTTTTGTTTGCATTCATGTATTTCAAAGAAGTTCTCAAGCAGGGATTATGAAGATACTTAATTTGAATCATGGCCCATTATAGTTGTTATTTTCTTGAACTCTATAGTAAATGGTTGTGAACTGCAGATTCTGTAAGGTTTTCAGGAGTAGCTGAACAATTTTCTGTAACTATGTGAAATTCTTCAGTCCACATGCCTTGTTTTTTCGCTGTCCTCTATATTTTCACGTAAAACTGAAGGCGTCTTGTAGTATTGGATGACTTTTGTTCATAACTATATGTAGAGAACATGCTAGATTCCTATTCATGAGTTTGATTCACTAATGATATATGATATCTTAAAGTCGATCTCCATATTATATTGATCTGGACGTGTTTGATCCTTTCAGATATGAGTTGTAGGGAGCTAGCTTATAGTCTATAGAATCCTTCATTCCCTGACCTTAAAAATAAGAAGGCCCCAAGGAAAATGAACTCAGTGATAACTTATTCCGATTGTTGTGCGTTGACATTGTCCAATTAAGTTGGATAAAAATTGTTTATATGCTTTATTTTTTTCCAATAAGATGTGCTCGAAATATTTTTACAGTCTAAATAATTATAATGAGTTATGTCTTTGTGCAACTTATGTTAATAGATGTTGTCAAGATCCTGAATTATTGATATGCAAATTTTAGAGTGCTTTTGTTTCCTATCATGTATCTATTGATCTGTTCGACTTCCATGTTTTGTCTGAATCCACTGATTATAAAGAGTATCATTTTGACAAAACCATAGAAACACTTAAACCCAAAAGTCCCCAACTTTGCATAATGTAGTAACAACTTATATATGACTGGATGCGCAGATACATATAAATAACACCCTGTCTCCTTTCTGAGGTAAAAAGGAGTACAAAAACTAAAGAAAAATCCAGAAGTAATATTTAAAAAAAATGAAGGAAAGCAACAAACAGAATTTGAAACATTGTTTGAATATGAACATGATGTGACAATGGTTTTGTGTTAAATTTTTTACAGTGGCCAAGGATTTGAAGTACGCAGAATCTCATGAATGGGTTAAAGTTGATGGTAATTCTGCAACAATTGGCATCACTGATCATGCTCAGGATCATTTAGGTGATGTTGTCTATGTTGAATTACCTGAAGTTGGGGCTTCTGTGAAACAATTTGGCAGTTTTGGTGCTGTTGAAAGTGTCAAGGCCACCAGCGATATCAATTCTCCTGTTTCAGGGAAGGTTGTGGAAGTTAATGAGAAACTTGACTCCTCTCCTGGTCTGGTGAGTATCATAGATCTGTGATCTAGTTGT
Organism: Solanum clarkiae; assembly: GCA_011800125.2. Taxonomy (NCBI): domain Eukaryota; kingdom Viridiplantae; phylum Streptophyta; class Magnoliopsida; order Solanales; family Solanaceae; genus Solanum; species Solanum clarkiae. The sequence goes on along the minus strand of JAABOM020000049.1, from coordinate 12,800,514 downwards.
ATAGCCATATAGGTTAGAATAAAATGATGAAGCTAGCATTCTGATAGATGTTTCTCGTATTTGAATGGATCTTATAGTGTTAATTCTGGGGCACCTGCTTCAAGTCAAAGCAAGGAGAATATTTTCCATTATTCTATACCTGAGACCAAGTAGGTTTATCTTCAGTCCAGTTTGGTGAAAGTATCCCACCACTTCTCTCCGTTTTGCATATTGTAAATCTATGGCACTAGGGAATTACATCCACCCTCTCAGGGGAATCTTCTTCTTTATAATACATACAACATTACCAAAGCAAATTAAACCTCTATCCCCAGAGCAACATCTGAAAGAGAAATTACCAGTTTATTCATCTGCATTGGAAATGAGCTAAGACTGGAAAGCCTATCTCATCCCAAAAATTAGGTCACAAGGGGAGGATTTCCCTAGTCCATATAAATAGACCACCCGTCCATTTCGCATTGGTTTGGTGGGACTCTAACCTATTCAAACAAGTGTATATGGTTTTCGTTGTCTACATTAGTATGATCATCTCTATCATGCATTCCTCTCATATATATAGTGCTGGGCTAGTATAAGGGTTTGTTACGTGCGATATACTGACGACATACTACTGGGGATCATGGGTTCGGTCGAGCTTATCATAGGAATGCAAAAACTTATCGCTATCAACAGAGAAGAAGATGTTCTTGCTTGTGTTTACATTTATAGTGTGTCACAAGCTTTCTTAGCTCTATTAATTGATATTGTGTGCAAATGATGTCCCCCTTTTCCCCTCTGGTTCTTTTCCAAGAATTTCTTCAGTTGATTGTAAGTGGAGATGTATATGGTCCAAATTGAGTGAAATGGATAATGAGGATTCACATCACGCAAACTAATCTGCGATTGAGGTGTAGATAGTTGCTGTACACTTCTACTACTGTCATAACAGTTTAATAGCAGATTTGGTAATCTGCAGAGACTAAACTATTAGTATCCCGGACCTTTTGCTGAATTTAATCAAGTGTTCTTTATTGTAGTTCAGCTGTATGATATTGTTTCACACTTCATCTTTACTTATCTGTGTATGGTATGTGATCAAATATGCAATTTGTTAAATTCAGATCAATGGGAGTCCCTACCAAGAAGGATGGATTATAAAAGTTGAGATGGACAAACCCGACGAGGTCAAATCGTTGATGGACCCTGACCAGTATACCAAGTTTTGTGATGAGGAAGACGCGAAGCACTGATTGAAACCTCACAAAGTTGAACAAGAACACAATTTCCTGCAGGAATTTTCACAATGCATAAAGAGGTTTCATTCCTAAGCCCAGGAAGCTGAATAGTTATTTGGTCTTTGATACAACATTTGTTCACTCCTGCAGTTCTGCTCTTTCTTTGCAAATAATTCATTGTTTTTTGAGTGTTGAATTTCATCTAGGTTAAATTCAAGTTTTTCCTCTCTTCTGGCATTGCATTTATAAATTCCCAAACATCCTTTACAATATTTTCAAAGCAAAGTTGATGTGGTAGATGGTTTTCTTCAATATGGCAATAATGTTGAAATGGTGAAGATCACTTTTAAGCAAGTAGGAAGCACTCACATGAGTTATGGTGCTGTGGCGGGATGACTTCACCCTTAATCAAAAGTCTCGAATTCAAGCTCTACATACAAAGAAAATTTTGTTGAAAGCATTATTTCTGAGATCCCTACAGGACTATTGAAGTCAATTTGTTTTTGCCGATAAGCTCCAATCGCATCATAGGAATTCAAAAAAGGGTTCTTTCGTATACTTATAATAACTATCGTCACTTCTTTTTTGATTTTGATAGTTTCTGTGATTACATGAATTATATCTATTTACATAAATACCTCGATGATTTCTGCTCATTAATACATAGAGTCTAATAAGTATATCCTGTGTTGGTATGAAAACGGGATCCTCAATAGGCGGATGCAAAAGATTCATATAAGAAAATATAAGTAAATGAGCCTCTACTTGAGCCTCGAAGGATAAAGGCACATGAGCAACCAGGATCTCCATCAAAATCGCATTAGATCCCTTGTAAACTAATGGATGTAAATATTCATTAATTCCAAATATAATTAAATCTCCAATATAAACTTTGGAGATCAAGTGAAAAATAATATCACCACCACCTTCC
>JAABOM020000049.1:12780208-12798269 GCA_011800125.2 Solanum clarkiae | reverse complement strand
CGCTTCTTTCAATTGTGAAATAGCAGTTAGTCAATGCAACTTTCGACGCTCATCATGGGTCATCCGAAAACAGTCGCGCTATGCCTTTAAACATAGGGGTCAGGCTGCGTACATCCGACCCTCCCTTACTCCGCAATAGGCGGAAGCCTTTGAGGCATTGGGGTAATGTTGTTGTTGTTGTTGTTGAAGTAACAAAAAGACAACAAATAATATAAGTAGCACAAAGATAACAAATATTATAAGTATCACAAAGATAACAAATATTATAAGACAACAAATATTATAAATAGCACAAAGATAACAAATATTAATAGTAGTACAAAGATAATAAATAACGTCATCATTGATAAATATTAAATATCACTATTTTATTCTTCCATATTCATGAGCCATCACCAATCAAGTCGTTTATCTTTCCTTCAAGATTCTCAAAGAAATCTGCCACATCTAAGTGTGCCCAATCAACACGGTCTTCGGCTACAAAGTTAGCTTTAGGATTCTTATTCTTCTTTCTTAGTGATTCCTGATAAAGATCAACTAAGTGTTTGGGAGTTCAACAATCACATGTATAGTGATTTCTTCTACCACATTGAAAACAGTCTGATCTAACTATTTCTCGCTTCCCATCTTTCTCTTTTTTCTTTCTATATTGATTTTTCTTTGGTGGATGATTAACACCAGGGAAAGAATTTTGTTTACGACTATGACCACATCCACGTTCGCGTCCACGTCCACGACTAGGACTACAACCTCTTCCACGCCCAGCGTGATGGGCCTCCACCTCATTTGTTTCAGGTAATGGTTCCGATCCAGTTGGTCGTTTCTCGTGATTTTTCATCAATAAATCATTATTTTGTTCAGCCAAGAGAAGATGAGAAATCAGTTCAGAGTACTTCTTGAAATTTTTTTCTCGATATTTCTGTTGTAATAGCGCATTCGAGACATGAAATGTGGAGAATATTTTTTCCAACATATCATCATCACTAATAGTACTTCCGCATAGTTTCAATTGAGAAGTTATCTGAACATGACAAAATTATACTCATGAATAGATTTAAAGTCTTGTAGCCTTAGATGTATCCAATCATATAGTGCCTTTGGATGTATGATCATCTTTAGGTGGTCATATCTTTCTTTCAAGTTATTCCACAAAACAAGTAAATCTTTGACTGTGAGATATTTCATTTTCAGAACTTCGTCAATGTGATGACGCAAGAATATTATTGCTTTAGCACAGTATTGTTTTGATGCTTTTTATTATTTTTGCTGGTGTCTCTAAGACCCATTGCATCCAAATGAATCTCAGCATCCAGTACCCATGAAAGATAGTTTTTGCCAGAACTTTGAAGTGCAACAAACTCAAGTTTAGCAAGGTTAGACATAATGAATATAATCAAAATAATAATACCTTAGCCTTCAATAGTAGAGCCTCGTGTTGATAACGTGTTATAAAATAATCTAAATTAACTAGAATAAATTTAAGGGGACAAAACTAAAACAGAAGAGAGACAAAGGGAGAAAATATATTGCTCCGTACTTGAGTTTTCTTGCACTCATATATGTCACTATCTATCTCTGCACAATGTGAAGATATATATAGCCAATGCAATGGCTTTACAATGTTGATTAACTAATAAAATATAAAGCCAACAGCAATGATTATTTTCATTTACAATCCACAAGCCACTACCCATATGACAACTCATACTTCCACTTATATGAATAATTATTTTATTTTCAACACAAAAGGAAAAGTAAACCTTGCGAATATTAAAAATATTGTAATGTTGAGCCATGAGATCTCAATAAAATGCTTTTTTTTCTAAAAAAAAAGTAATTGTTCCAACAAAATCAGTGTTAGAAATTCAAATATTTTTCATATCTAATTTATCAAAAAATTAAATATTTAGCAAAACTCTAACAAAAAGATTCGACGAAAAATTGTTACACTTAAATTTTTTTTTTAAGAACTTACATTTAGAAGTATAGTTTTTGTCATTCACCTCTATTTTTCTGATATTGTTTAGTTAATTTTATCTACAATCCTCGTTAATTCTAATTCATTAAGAAATTGTTATATTTTCTTAAATATGAAGGATATAAAATGATTAAAAGTATACTTAGAGGATCATTTTATATTTATCCAGACATCAGGTACTATTTTTGTCATTTTTTCTAACCTGACTGTAGTAAGGGTTTTAGCTCTTTCATCTCTCTTCTTCTTCATCCCTTAAACCTCCAGTCTGCAAAACCTCATCCCACCCCCCACCCCACAAGATGTCCCTGTCAATCTTTTCACCTTTATACTCCCCTGTAAAGCTTTCTTTCCAGGTATCTCTCTCACAATACATTCAATTCTTTTGCCTTTGGTAAAAATGTTAAAGTAGTTGTTTTTGCTGATTTTTTTCTTCTTTGACTTGGGTTTTCAGGAAGAAAAAGGAAAGGTTAATTCTTGGGCATTGAAGCAAAGTTTGGGAAAGAAGAAATTGATGGTGGTGAGAGCTGGCTCAAAAAGAATAGCTTTTGATAGAGAATGCAGAAGAGCTTTACTTTCTGGTATTAATAAGCTTGCTGATACTGTTGCTGTCACTTTAGGACCTAGAGGTATGATGGGTTCTCCTTTTCTTTGAAATTCTTTTAGACTTGTTTATATAATTCATAATTGGTCTATATTTCCAGTTTAATTCCTATAAAGACATTAGAGGAAATGGAAAATGAAGCTAATGAGAATAATGTTGTTGGTTAACTTTGATCTGAGTGAAAACTGTGTTCTCAGGTGACCTGACCCGATTAGTTAGCAAAGGTTAATAGCATATTTGGCCGAACTTCTAAAATCAGCTTATTTTGAAAAATAGTGTTTTCTAGAAGTGTTTTTCGGAAAAGTACTTTTAGTGAAAAGCCAAGAATTGTGTTTGCAAATAAACTTTTAAAGAAAAGAACACTTCTGATGGACAATTAGTGTTTGGCCAAGCTTTGTGAGTGCTTCTAAGTATATTTTTCTCAGAAGCTACCTTTTTTAGCTTATGAAAAATAGTTTTTGCCACTCCATAAACACTTATTGTCTTCCAAAACTTTGGCCAAACACTCCGCTTTTAAAAAATAAGCACTTTTAGCCTTCCCTAAAGCTTGGCCAAACAGGCTGTAAGAAAGAAATTAAATAAAAGACCCTCTATTAGTGAAAAAGCTTTTCTGTAGCTCCCATTGGCCGTCCCAGAAGACAGTTTATTGAGACATTTTAGTTTGTGAAACAAAATACACAATATTTGTTCAATCTTATGTCTACAGCATGATTTTTGTAATATTTGTTTTAGAGTGATTGTTTAGATTACCCCAAGAAATTGTGGAGAAGAAACCCTTAATGTTTTCCTCAAAAAGATGTATTCTGTAAGTTGTTTTTCGAAAATTACTTGCTTGGCATTATCAAATGAGTTCTCACTTATAAGTTGTACATCCTTTGTACTACTGATATATAATGCTACCTTTCTCAAAGAAAAAAACAGAAAAACAAAAAGCATGAAGAAATAAGTTGGTTTGCACTTTTGCTTATCGATCAAATATGCATGAGGAACTTGTTTTTAGACATGGCATATATGATATGTTGTCTACCTGCTTGTTTTGGATTATGATGATTGTGTGACAAATGATGCAGGGCGCAACGTAGTTCTCTCTGACTCTGAGGGGCTAAAAATAATTAATGATGGTGTTACCATTGCTAAAGCCATAGAACTTCCAGATACACTTGAAAATGCTGGAGCGACACTTATCCAGGAGGTTATTAGTTGAGCCTGGCCCTGTGCATGATTTGGATTGTTGAAAAGTATTTGAGAAACTCTTAATCTTGGAAAATATTTTTTTATCTATTGCAGGTTGCACATAAGACCAACAAATTAGCTGGTGATGGTACAACTACTGCAATTATTTTGGCTCGTGAGATGATCAAAGCTGGGTTGTTAGCTGTCGATTTTGGGGCTAACCCTGTAGCTATAAAGAAAGGTATGGAGCAGACAGTAAGAGAGCTCGTCAAAACTTTGAAGAAGAAAAGTCATCCTGTTAGAGGACATGATGATATAAAAGGTAACTTGCTTTATTCCTTATATTATTCAACTCAAAAATTTCTCACTCACTTCAGAAAAAATTAAGGATTTGGTCTCTCTCTCTTCTTACTATTTGCAGCTGTAGCTTCAATATCAGCTGGAAATGATGAGTTCATTGGCAGTTTGATTGCTGAGGCAATTAAGAAGATTGGTCCTGATGGAGTGATATGTGTTGAATCTTCCTCATCAGCTGAAACCTCAATCATGGTTGAAGAAGGAATGAAGGTAATATCTGCTCTTCGAAGTGTTACTTTTTGATTTCAATTTCACACAATTGTAATTAATTATACTGTACTGAAAAATAAGCTATCAGGTAAAACATGATCCCGCCTGAACTTATCCAAGACTTTCAGGTTTGAAGCAAATTTGAAAGCTCAAACGAAGTGCCATAAGAATTCTAGTTGCTTGATTATAGTTCTACTAAGACATTGAATTAACCTCTACTCCTCTAGTCATCCATTTGTATTCTTTAACTAATTTCACCACTCTATATGTAAATTTCTTTTTCTTCCATTTGTTTTCATTATTTTCTTGATTTGTATTCAGGCATTCTTTTCCTACAGATTGACAAGGGGTACATGTCACCCCATTTCATCAACAATCCCGACAAATCTATAGTTGAGTTTGAAAATGCTAAAGTTCTGGTAACCGATCAAAAGATATGTAGTGTCAAAGAGCTTGTTCCTTTGCTTGAGAAGGCCACTCAGCTGAGTGTGCCACTGCTGATTTTTGCTGAGGACATTACAAAGCAAGTGCTAGAAACACTAGTCATTAACAAGAAGCAAGGAAAGCTCAATGTTGCTGTTGTGCAATGTCCAGGATTTCGAGACGCGAAGAAAGCTGTATTACAAGACATTGCCATGTTTACAGGTGATCCAAATACTTTATTCTGAATTGTCGAAAGAGATTAATACTTAATACATGTGTCCAAACTTAAAAAAGGTGTCGAAATGGAGAGAGTGAACATTAGTTTTAACTTTTAACTCATCTGGAGGATAGATTTGAAGCTAGGTAAAATCCACAGTGCATGTTTACACAATTTTTGGAATGCTTCAGTACAAATACATTGGTTTTAAGTCAAAGTTACCAGTTTCAAAAAAAAAAAAATACATTGGTTTTAAGTTATCAATTATTTCTGTAATGTACGTTGCTATATAAATTCTCATAAAAGAGGTTTGCCCTTGACCATTAATAGTTCCGTATGCTATATTGGCTCCTCAAGACCTAATGTTGCCTCAAGTGAAAATTATCTTCCAAGATTTCCTTTACCGTCGTATCTAACTGGCATTGTAATGTAATTAGGTGCTGATTTTCTTTGTGGAGACTTGGGCCTGAATCTTGAAGGTGCAACCTCCGATCAGCTTGGTATTGCTCGGAAAATAACAATAACAAGCAATTCTACAACCATCGTGGCTCACCCTTCTACAAAAGCTGAAATACAAGCCAGAATAATGCAGATAAAGAAGGATCTTGCAGAAACAGATAATAGAACTTTGTCAGAGAAGCTTTCACAAAGAATAGCAAAACTCTCTGGTGGTGTGGCCATATTGAAGGTCTGTATTGATTAAGGCTTAAATGTTTTGGATCAAACATCCCTATACAACTATTTATAAAATATTTGAACCTTATCCTGTTTGTTGTATCTGTTATATTCAAACATATATTCCTCCAGATTGTTATAAGTGAATAAATTTTAAATTTATAATTGACTTTTAAAGCAGCTAAAATGGTTCAAATTGCTAGGAACTTGTGCTTATATATTTTTTCTCTCTTGAAAAAGATCTCCTCTGATAAGATCCTGTATGAGTGCAGGTAGGAGCACATACTGAAGCAGAACTGGAAGACCGAAAGCTGAGAATCGAGGATGCAAAAAGTGCGACATTTGCTGCCATGGATGAAGGAATAGTGCCTGGTGGTGGTGCCACTTTTATTCATCTTTCTGAACAAGTACCCTTGATAAAAGAATCTTTTCGGGATCCAGATGAGCAGATTGGTGCTGACATAATAGGAATGGTATGGCATATTGCATTCCTCAATTTGAACATACTTGCTCTTTTAGTTGGCTAGTTCTCTGATTGAGAAGAGGGTGAGGAAGGATTATATATTGGCAGGTTCTTGTTTCACAAGTTGGAAAAAGAAACATATGCATTTGTTTATTGTTGTGTACTGGTTTATTTGCTCTCCGACTGCTATCTTTTGCTTCTTTACTCTCCCATATGTTTTCCCTTAAAAAAAAAGAATCTAACTAAAGTCAATATAGACAAGTGAATTTTGAAGGATCTTTCTGGACTCATGAACAACCTTTCTAGCTTCTAGAATTCAATGTTCTACACTGCTTTTCAGGCACTTCTGGCACCAGCAAAGCGAATAGCTGCAAATGCAGGAGTGGATGGAGATACAGTTGTGGAAAATGTTCGAGGTTGTGACTGGAAAATGGGGTATAATGCCATGACTGGAAGATATGAAGACCTCCTTGCTTCTGGCATTATTGATCCTTGTCGTGTTTCAAGATGTGCCCTTCAGAATGCTGTCTCTATTGCTAGTATGGTCCTAACTACTCAAGCAATAATGGCAGATAAAATCAAGGAGCCCAAACCACGTGTTCCTTATGTTCCTGGTATAAATCCTTAAAAGGACAAAAGAGAAACCTTCGTTGGAGCGCTAGACAAGGAAGTTCAAATTTTTGATGTTGTCATAGTAAAAGGCAAGCTCTGCTTCGCTTCTTTGACTTGGCTGAGACATCGGAAAGAATTGAAATTTTTGGTTCCAGCTGATGCTAGAGATTATGTCATTGCAAATAAAATTGCATACAGACATAAGCATTTTCTAGCCTCGATCCCTATTGTTGATTCTTGGTAGGAAAATATGGATATTAGAAACTGTTGTGGTCCCAATAGCACACGATCATCTTGTTTCAGTAGTACTTGTTCCTGCAGGCAGAGGATCGTCATTTTCAGGTTCCTATAGGTAGTTTGGATCAGTTGGATATGATACCAAATGCTTTGAGCCAAAGATGAATGGTTTGTATTAGTAGTAAACAGCTCTGCATGTTGTTGTAGGTTTGATACAAAGGATATGAAATCAGTTAAGTCAAAGTTTCTACTTTTTAGTTTGTACACCCCAAACCTCCCCCTTTTTATCATTTTTGCGTGTTTTGGGTTCATTCTGGACTTTTAATGAACTTCATTCACACTGATGGAAGTTTGATAATAGTGAGAATATGTGTCTGTTTAGTAAAGGTAGGATGTCTCTGTGGTGATGCAAATTGAACTCATAATCCCATCCACTAAGATCATTACCATTCTCTCTCCCCAAGAACCAACATCTTCCCTAGAGTACAGTGATGGAAAACAAATAGGTCATTTGTCATAACGCCATTTCATTTTTTCAAATTTGATTTTTCATGTTATATTTACTTCTCTACAGAGAAAGATATCTTTTGGATGAATGATAAATATTTATACACAAAACTACATTAAATGAGTTCACTGCTACAAATTTTAAAATTTAAATTCTAAATATCTGAACTAATAAGGATTCAGGTAATAGATTTAGAATGGCAGCATGCATTTAATTAATTTTTCAGAAACTAAAAAAATATTATCCTATGAGATTTTAATGTTTGTGAAACAGAAGTTAGAGCCTAACAAACAACATATTCAATACTCCCTCAATTTTATTTTTACTTATCAAAGTTTTAAATTGGTACATTCATTAAGAATATAATGATTGACGTGATTATTTTTATAACAAGTGGAGTTTGGAGAAGTTAGAATGTAAGCAGACCTTATCACTACCTCTAGAGGTGGCAAATGGGTGGATTGGATTGAATTTGGATGGATTGAATATCGATTGAGTCAAAATGAATTGGATCACAATCCATCCATATAAAAATATGGATAAATATGGACTTGGTCAAATATGGTTTGGATAAGAATGGTTTCAACCCACTTTATTCTCTTGAAGCCAAAAAAGATTAAATCAAAAGTAGATTGTTAATGTTTATGCCCACCTCAATAAAAAATTAAAAAAAGTTAATTTTTTTGACCCCCCACCCCACCTCGACAGTGAACCTAAAAATTGAATTAGTTTGGTTTGGTTCGATTTTTCAATTTTTCGGTATTTATGCGTGCCCCAATAAAAAATTTTAAAAAAGTTAATTTTTTTGCCCCCACCCTGACACCGAACCGAAAAATCAAATTAGTTTGGTTTGGTTCGATTTTTTGATTTTTCGGTATTTATGCCTGCTCCAATAAATTTTTTAAAAAAAGTTAATTTTTTTTTGCTCCCCACCCGACACCAAATCGAAAAATCAAATTAGTTTGGTTTGATTTTTTGATTTTTTTGTATTTAAGCCCGCCCTATAAAAAATTTTAAAAAAAATAATTTTTTTTGCCCCTACTCAGACAACAAATCGAAAAATTGTATTAGTTTGATTTGGGACTAAGGGTGAAATATGAAAACAAAATATTTTTTTCTAAAAATGATAAGAAAATTTTTTACTAAAGAAATTTGAAAAATAAAAATATTATACATAAAATTTGACTTGAAATCTGAAGATGAATCTTGACCCTCCTAAATTGCTGACCACTTCTCTAGTCATGAATTCAATGAATTTAAAATTTATACATATACAAAAAATAAAAAATAAAAACAAAAAATAAAAAATTATCTTATATACCATATAATTTTTTATCGAGGGAATCTAGATGAATTCCCTGCAACCAAAGTAGATCTACCCTTAGAAAAATTGGAGAAATAGCTAGGATATAAAGTAGAGGCAAATTCAAAATGTGAGCTAGTTAATTAAATGTTTAAGGATTTTATATTGTATTTATTTGTAATCTTACAATTATAGGTTCAAAACAAATATAAAACTCTCTCCGTTTCAAATTAATTCAATTTTTGAGACTTTTTTCAAGGTTCAAAATTCAAAATGAATATTTGAAGCTTTTTTCATATTTGTCCTTGCATTAATTGAACTTTTATATTTTCTAGTAAATAAATTATATTATATATTTATGATTTTACAAAGAGCAATAACAAAAAGTATAGTGTAAAATTTGTCTATAAATATTTTTCTTAATATATGTGAATTACTTCATAAATTTAATTAATATGAAAAAAAAATCTTTTAAAAAAAAAATTATAATCTTATTTTTATATCGAAAATTATAAATTCAGATGAATTTGTCAAGCGCTCAAATATGATATAGATTAGGTATTTGACAAGTAAGGATTTGTCCAACTAAGGAGTCTATAACCTAATAATAACATATTTATTAACTCTATGTCCTAGGTATCATTTTTCTTTGACATCATATGGCACTATTATTACGTATCATTTACATCACACTTTAAATTTTATTTTTCTGTGGAGAATTTTTTTTCTGAAAAAATCTTCTCTTTTTTTTTTTACAAAAGAAAAAGCCATATGACCATAGTGGGAAGTGGGAACTACAATAAAAGGGAAAAAAGAAAAAAGAAAACTCGTAATTATGCAAGCTTAATGTAAAAGCTAAGTATGTCTTCCACAAATGGATTTTTATAAAAACAAATCTTCTAAAATACGCACATATATATTTAATTTCCTTTGTATTTATTATACCATCAGCCACGTAATAATTTGCTTTATCTTCCTTTTTCTTTTTTAATTATAAAAAAGTGAACATGATAATAACTTCTGTTTTTAGTTTATTAGATTTTTTATTTTTTTTAAAAAAAATAAAAACTAAAGAACTAAATTTCGTTGATTTTAATGTAACCGATTCTATTAAGTTATCATGCTGACACTGCATAACTTTTTTTTTTCTTTTACCTTTTGTGTAAAAATTAATAATGAGATAAAATATAAAGTTTGTCCCCTTTACAACTCAGTTTGGTAAAATATCATGATTTCATTAAAAATTTCTCTTCCTTTTAATATTCTAAATTTAATTTAAAAGATAAATCATTTTAAATAAATGAAAAAAAAAAGAATTGTGAAACTTGTGTTTTTTCCATTGATGAATAAAATAGTGTATATTAAGACGTGTTTGGTTTAGATTGATAAAGATCTTCTTAAAAATGCTTTTTATTTTTTATATTTGAATGATCAAATTTTTTTAAAAAAATTATTTAGGAAAACACGTTTCTTGAAAAAAAAAATCCTACTGAAAATTATTGAGAAAATAAGTTCCACGTGTCCTTGCATCCTCCAACATAGCGCATCTCATTTTCACCCCTACCTTAGTAACCTTCATCCTCACCTCACATATGTATTTGTTTAGATTATCTACAAATATTTTTTAAAATAAAATAATATTTTTTACTTACATATTAAATATTAAAAATAACTTATTTTCTGAAGAAAAAAAAATCTTCTATACAGAACAGATGCATTCTAAAAAAGAAATTAGTGGTGACAATTTACTATGTATTACTCCCTCTGTCTCATATTAACTGAATTTATAAGGCAATGCACACATATTAAGAAAAACATCCAAAGACAAACTTTACACTGTACTTTTCACTATTGCCCTTTGTAAAATCATAAATATATAGTGTAATTTATTTCCTAGAAAATGTAAAAGTTCAATAAATGAAAGGGCAAATATGGAAAAAGTTTTAAATATTCATCTTGAACTTTGAAAAATTCAACTATTTTGAACCTTGAAAAAAATCTTAAAAATTTAATTAATTTGAAACGGAGGGAGTAATATTTTATTATAGCTTCAAGAGGAACTAACTTAATCCAATCAATTGTGGCTTTTTTAGCACATGGTTTAATCAAATCTTTCTACAAAATATGTATAATTAACATATACAGATAGCCATTAATCATAGTACTTTGGATTTTGAAATTATAACTACCATTATGTTATTAGATTGATTAGATAATTATAAATGTAGGCAAATATATAATGAGAGCCACCTTTAATAGTTGTCACTACTTCCTCATGTAATACATTAAAACTTTAGTTAGTTATTATGCAACTTAAATATCACATCTCACTCCATCCTCCTAGTGGTATGAAATATCGCTCTTTTTAACGAGATTCAAGTTTATTGTGAGATATTTTATATTGATTTAGCAGTAATACATCTGACTTATCTCTCTAGGATACAATAGCTCAACAACTTTATATGACTCAAACAACTCCAGATTAGTTGAAGAGTCCAAAATCTAAAAAAAGAACATCTTTCTTCAATATATAATTACTCTCTTTTGTATAGTTAATATAGTTGGAAGCTTCTTCTTTGTCTAAACTCTCTCTTTCACTATTCTAACCTCAATATAAACACAATATATTACTTCTCATTTTTCTTCATTCTACATTTTCTTTTTTTTTTCTTACCAAAACAAAAGTAAGATCACCACTATTTATAGTATGAGTAATTCTTCCTTGTCATGAATAACAAGATAATTGGTAGTAATTTGGATAAAATAAATAGTTAAAAGACTACATAAATTACAATAATAAAGAGGCAGCATAATGAGAGAATGATGTGTTAAAAGTTACAAAAGTTATTTGGGAAATTATTACCGCATTTTACCACAACTTAGTAAACATTTGCAATTCACACACATGACAATTCATGTGAAGCAAATTTAATATATTTTAATATTAAAATGTTCCTCCAACACCATTGAAAAAGAAGGCCAAAATCATATTATATTATATCAAAAGTAGAGAATTCTTAAAAGTTAAGATTATTGAAATATTCAAAAATGAAACACTATTTAATTTTACCCTTCTTTTGAATTCTATATTTGGAGTATTTGAAATTGTTCTTTCTCATATCTTTTAATGGGAAAAAATTGATCAGACTCGAGGATAGTTTGGCATGTGATTTCATCTAAATTACTAATATTTTTTTGAACTTTTTTCTCAAAATTAATGATGTCAACAAAATTTTCCTTGAGCTAAAATGTGCACAAACAACTCAACACTTACGCCTCCAAATACTTTGTTTTTATTGTTATTATCATATATAACTAGTCGTTCATATATATATATAGAGAGAGTTTATAATTTTATATGCAAAGAGGCAATAGCTTATTATATAATTTTAAAAAATTACTAAAATATTAGTTATTTGTTGCAATATAAAATCTTAATTCTTTTTTTTTTAATTATTGATAGATAATAGTAGTTTGATTCATATTCTAAAATATTGAATAAAGTTCTCTCCAATTTAATAAAAGCTTAAAAATTAGAATTGAAATTTACTTCAATCTTAATGTCATGTAATGTGTGTAGAGCACATCTCATGCTTTTTTACTTGAAATCCTGCCTGTTCTTACACTAGTTTTTATGAATTTTAATATTAGAATATTGATTTGTAGGTTTAAATGTCAAGATATTTAAAAAGAGAGAGATTTAAAAAAATATAAACAAAACTCTGATTTATCATTGCATATCAGATTACAATTCGCAAATTGAATTGTGAAAATATTTAGAGATTATGTCAAATAAAATCATGTACATATAGTCAAGTTACGAGGTAAATTGTATTTGTAAGTTCTATTTATAATCCTTACACGAAAAGAAGATTATTATTAGAGCTACAAACTTATGATTGGACTTACAAAATGTTAATCAAGTTGTGGGCCATAAATTAATCCACGACGCAAGAATAAAAATTTTATCAAAAAATCAATGAATAGTTTAAGGTAATCCACAAACTACAGATTAGTTTGTGGTTGTGATTAAATAAAAAATTGTGTCGACAGAACAGATTATTATTCAATTTTGTAGATCATTATGTTTAGTCTTACTATACTTTTTATAGAGTCAAAAAAATTAGTCATAATCATTTATACATTAGTTGAAAGT
Source organism: Solanum clarkiae (assembly GCA_011800125.2). Lineage (NCBI taxonomy): Eukaryota > Viridiplantae > Streptophyta > Magnoliopsida > Solanales > Solanaceae > Solanum > Solanum clarkiae. The sequence goes on along the minus strand of JAABOM020000049.1, from coordinate 12,785,356 downwards.
TTTTGAACAACTACTTCTAAGATTTTCTTTCTCGTGTTTATTGGAGGAAGAACACTACTATTCTTTTAAATTTTAATATTCAAAGCAAATTTGTGAATTCTCTTTAACTTATTATACTCTTATTATTTTCTTTTTAACATGAGTAGCTGATTTTTTAATTGAGATTGTAAAATTCAATACAATTATAAAAGTAATATGATTTTTATGTGTCGCATGATATTAGAGTAGTATAATATCAAACGTTATTCTTAATTTTTGATCAGTGGTTACAAATATTAACGTGAATAATAATATTTTAATTTTGCTTGAAAAAGCGAATTAAAATTTGATACTCAAAATTTTACATCAACTCGCAGTACTAACCCCCATTTGATAAATTCTCATTAGAAATGCTAGAATATATTTGGCATAATCAATTGCTCTTATTTAAATAATTCATATAATTATGAGAATATCTTATATCGAAATAAATCGCTTAATTCTTGAAAAAATTTAGATAATGATGTGAGACTAAGTACATTTTAACATCTAAATATATGCAATTGTATGAAAATCGAGGAATAATGTTGTGGGAAGACAATCTTAGTGCTTTAATTAATATATATAGTTTTACATTCCTATTTATTCACTGCAATCTTTAGTTTTTAATCATACAGATCTTTTTAAAATTTATAAAATAGGAACTCGATCGTTAATTCAATATTTGTTGAAAGTACGACGATTTCTTCTTTTTCGATATGTAATATTCAGCCTCAATTTTATTTGAGTTGTTATATTCACAAATAATTACTTTACATCGTCTGAAAAATATATCTTAGATGTATCATCAAGATTTTATGAGAAAATAATGATTTTTTTAAAAAGTATTAATTATAACACATATTAATATTTTTCTAGTGGTTACAAGATGATTTGGTGAAAAAAATGAATTTACTTGTCAATAAGATATTGAAATAAAAACTTGATAATATGAAAAGAGAATCTATGAATTTTGTGTCACCTTACAAGATTCCCTCCATTTTTTTTATTTTTATATATAGTGAAAGTATTTGGAAATGACATTAACCCAATATTTTTATAATTAATATATAATTATTTAATTATCACAAATAAAAACTTTTATTTTTTTAGATTTTAGTTTAGGTTGTTCAGATATGTTAATAAAAAAATTAATATTTATCTCTTTATTATAAAATTGTATAAAACAATACAAAGAATAAAGTAGAAGAGAAGAGAGAATTTCTTATTGCTCTTTAATGATATTCAGACGTATATCTTCATAAATAGACATCCACCATAAATATAATATGTTTATAATACTTTTATTAATTAGTACACATATCTAATCTATTGATTCTAATTTTTTTTTGATCGCATACGTCTGTTCTCATTTTTAATGTGTATGATGGTTTTATATATTTATTTAACATAGAAGACAAGAGACCTCATTGATTTTATTTTTTTTAATAAATTTCAAGAAAAAGTTATACAAATCAAATAAGATAAATTGGAAGTAAATTTATAAGAAAAATCAAAGAAGTCTGAAATAACAAATTTTTGTTTAAACATGGAAATTTTTAAAATTTAGAAGAAATTAATATTTATATGTTGGTCCAAAAACAAGTAAGAAGTAGATTTTGAATTTTAAAAAATAGTCTGTCAAAACTAGATAATTTCTACGGCCAAATGTTCATCTGACAAAAAAATATTTCAAAATCTATGTCAAGGGGATTCTTAATATATATAAGCAAAGTAAAAATTGTTCTTGAACCATGCTAAAGCGAATAAACATAATCACAATTAATGGTTTGATCTAAAAATATTTATACTGTCAAATATTTTGATTCAGAAATACCTCGATCACTAATAGTTTGATTAAAAATACATTTCTTATTACTTAATGGGTGAAAAATATTTTTTAATTTCCCGATATATATTCCTATTAAAATCATAGTAATCCGTCATTAATTTCATTTTGAAAATGATAAACAGTTATAGAATATAAAAATACACGTAGTTATTGATTTTTTCGAATTGAGATAGAATATACCTTTGCTAATAAAAAAAATTAGGAAAAAAGACTATATTTAAAAATGAGTGACATAAAATATTTATATAAAAAATAGACATTTATAATCTATTAAATTAGTGATATTTTTGGCCTAATTTATATTTTTGACCTATATCATTTCTTCCTTCATCTTTATTTGTTCACTTATTAGAAATAAATATCTAAAAATACTTATATATTTTATGAAATCAAGAGATATTTTGTGCTCTCACAAATTTCTCTATTTTTAGGACTCAAACACGAAACCTCATGTTTCATCACGAAAGGATCAGCATCATCTGCTGTACTACATGTATTTATTCAAAAGTACATTATGATCATTTTCTAATTAATTTTAATAATAGAAGAAAGAGAGAAATAATTGGAGTTTTTTTTTTTCTGTGCAACAATATGAATAAGATCGTGGGAAGCTGGTTTCCTTGTTTTCCTATCAAAAACAGAAAGAAATTGACTAAGAAGAGTGTCCTTTTTTCTTTATTTGTCTTTAATGTAACCACCATACCCAGCAACTACAGAGCTTTTCTAGTCGCCAATACTATAATTACTACTATCTCTCTTAAACCCCCTTTCAACTTTTTGTTTTTTCAAAATTCCATTTTCTTCTTTGAGTTCAATAGCTACCTCACATTACTACTACTACTTCTTTGAGTGCCCCTTTTGTGTTTATGTTGAATGTTACCCAGATCTGAATTTGAATCTTGTGCCCCATTTCAGCTGCTCCATGGTTGCTTCTTAAATCAAATCCCCTTTTGATTCTGGTACCTTTTTCTACTAGTTTTATTTTTTGTTTTGTAGTTCTTGAGTTGGTGTTTTTTTCTTTTGTGGGCAAAATTGTTATTGGATATTCATGTTTATGATCAGAATTAAGCGGAAAATATGCAGAAATTTAGCTTTAGTTGGTGCAATTATGTAGAACTGCTTTGTTGCCATTATCTTTACTTTGATGTTTCTATCTGAATTTCATTTTGACTTTGGTACTTTTTCTCTGTTATTTTCTCGACCCATTTCGGTTTATTGATGTTTATTAGGTTTTGGCTCTTGTACTTTGTATACTTGTTCAAAGTTCTCATAGGAGGTTTGGTTGTATTTGGCGCATTTGAGGAGAAATGATGCTGCATGTTTCAGCTCCAGCTAAATCCTTTTTGATTCTGGTACTTATCTCCTTGTTTTCTTGTTGGACAACAACAACATATGCAGTATAACTCCACCTGGTGGGGTTTGGGGAGGTAAGAATGTAGCGTACTGCTACCTCAAGGGTAAAGAGGTTGTTTCCCATAGATAGTCCAAAGCAGTCCAGGAAAAGAAATGTACAAGAAATAGCAAGTAGTAACAAAAACAACAGATAATAACGTGACAGTAACTACAACAAAATAATATGATAGTCGAAGTACAAGAAACATAAGGAGAAATACTACTACTACTAGTATGGATGGATTAACAAGACAGCACCTGCTACTTAGTAAGCTCCTAGCCTAATCATTGTTTTTTGGTTGGACCATTTCATTTTCTTTTTGAAGCTTTAGTTTTGGTTTTGTGCTTAAGCTGATGTAATTTCTTGAAGATACTTGCAATTAACTTTTCCTTAGTAGAAGTAAGTTGAGCATTATATAATTTTAACTATATGTGTTGCATTGGAGAAGAAATGCTAACGTGAGAAGGATTAGTGTTTTTTATTTTTTTTTGCTGATTCTGGTGATCATCTTGAGGGATTGTTGAACTAATTGGTAGTGGTTTAAGTTGGAATCTGGCGTTTCAGCTAAGAATTTATGAAATGAAATTTTCTGTCTTTTATGCAGTAAAGGGAGCTATACTTGGGGTGAGGGTCTCCTTTGGGTGTTCACAATGACTAAACCGAGGCAGCAGTTTCAAGCAGAAGATGTGTTGTCGACATCGCCAACTGCAGTGCGCTCTAGAGAATGGGAAGGACCAGCTCGGTGGACTGAGTACTTGGGCCCTGATATTTCTTCAACAGCAGGTCCTAAGGCTTCTAGAAATGGTAGCTCTGATGGTAGTGCTCATAGCTCTAGCGGGTCAGCTAATAAAGGCTTGAACATGCAATGGGTAAACCAACTGACTCAAGTAGCTGAAGGGCTGATGGCAAAAATGTATAGGTTTAATCAGATATTAGATTACCCTGATGTAACTATACATGCATTCTCTGAAGCATTTTGGAAGTCTGGTGTGTTTCCAAATCATCCAAAAATCTGTATTTTACTGTCAAAGAAGTTTCCGGAGCACCACAGCAAGTTACAATTAGAAAGAGTAAGAAAATATGGCCCTCTTTTTATAGATTGGGATTTGCTTTTACCTGATGGAAAGTATATTCTTTTGTTTGTGTGATATATACTGCCATTGTTACTGTAGATTGACAAATTTGCTTTGGATGCTATGAATGATGGTGCTGAAGTCCATTTGCAAAGCTTGGAACCATGGATTCAAGTAAGTTGGCTCTGCTCTGTTTTTCTTCTTTCTTTCCTCTCCATATCCCAGTGCTTCATATGATACTCTTAGATGCAGTATAGCTGCATTTTTTTGATGATACTAAAACTACAAAAAGTATTCAAGTATTTCTGAAGCATTTAATTTTTTTTAAATTTTGGACTGAATTGTAAGGTATATTTGAGTTAAAGGCCCATAGCTGTCAAGAATTAACTGGAAACATCATCAGGGAGCATGGAACCATAGAAAACAAGAGAAGTAATTAAAGGATTGGGTTAAAGGCCCATAACTTTTGGTGCCCTCATGTAGTTCCTGTTTGTATAGCGGATTGCGTGTCTTTTGGAGAGAATTGTATTTTGTGGATCTCTCTTTTTGGTATAGCTCTTCTATACAGGCATGTGGCCTTGTTTTTATCACTGAAATCTTTTACTTCAATTAAAAAAATAAATAAAATGAAAGCATGACAAACTAAGTTGTAAAGCAAGAGAATGTAGAAGCTATATGTATTCTGGAAATTGGGATTCACTTATGCAGTATGTTATTATGTGAAAGAATAAGTTAAAAAAATAATTCAGCAATGGCTATATACTGTTTCTTCTACACACATCTCCATAATCGAAAATGGTAATAGTTAGGAT
>JAABOM020000049.1:12750562-12780108 GCA_011800125.2 Solanum clarkiae | reverse complement strand
AACCCTTGTATAGCTTCTTCGATTTCTCGATAAAGAGCAATATGACCAACAGATTTTAGTAATTATGATTTGAGTGAAGAAAAAGTAATTCATTCTAGAAGTTTCATTCTCTCATCTCGTCAGTCTTCAGTTTCGGTGCGCTCGTTTCGAATTGTAGCTGTTGATGGAAGAGGATTCACCGGGTTGTTCGGTTCGCTTTCTTCCTGTGGTTACTATTATATTAGAACACAAGCCAAGGAACTCAAAACCACAACACACTCTTTTCTTCTTTCTATATTATATAGATATGTACAACTTTTATCATCAATTCCGAAATTCCCGCCAATGGCTGAGATGTTCAGTCGACTCCCTCCCCCTTTGTGGGGGTCTCAGAACCCAAAATCGGCAACGAATATGTCCTTTAGACTTTGCTAGAAATGGCCCTTTATGAAAAATGATTAATAATGAAAAGGCTTGCTTTTTTTGCACATTCTTCCAATAATTCCGAGCCCGATCTTTTCAAAAAAATGCGTACAGTACTTTTGTGTTTCCGAGCTAAAGTTCTAAAAATAATTCAGCAATGGCTATATAACAAGGAACTGTCCTTGTTATATAGCCATTGTTGAATTATTTTTTTTCCCTGAAGGCCAAGCAATAAAATGGCAGTAAATGTTAGGCACTTTCTAGCAAATAGTGTTTGAGTAGTCCTTGTTATATAGCCATTGTTGAATTATATTTTTTTCCCGAAGGCCAAGCAATAAAATGGCAGTAGATGTCAGACACTTTCTAGCAAATAGTTTTTGAGTAGCATTGTCCTTACTCCTTGTTATATAACCATTGTTGATTTTTTTTTTCCTTGAATGCCAAGCGATGAAATGCCAGTAAATGTCAGACACTTTCTAGCAAATAGTTTTCGAGCAGCATTAAGATGTTCTATTAGTTTTTAAGAAGTATTGGTTAGACATGGATAGGAGCCATTACTGATCCGTGTAGGAGAAAAGAGTTGATTTCAATGGAATTGTGGATGGCTGACCTACCAGCCCCTGTTCATCTTGGATAAGTCTTAATAAGTTTATAACTGATGCTTGCACGAATATAACAGTGTAAAATGGGAGTGGAAGAGGTATATTGGTGTGCCAATTTACCAGTAGTAAGATATCTTGCTCTTCTACTTCTAAAATTGCTTAAATGATGAAAGGTTTGGGGAATGCATCATAACTATGAAGCCAAAAGAGAGTGAGAAATCAAATACAAGAAAAGATAGTGTTGATGGTCAAATTTTGTTATCAATTTTGGGATTATGTGCACAAACTTTCCAGGATATCATCTGTTGGGTGTTTTCTTCTTTCATACTTATGATACTTGTTTATTGGAAAAAGGATTATTTTCATTAGCAAAGTTGATATAAATAGTATATGCACTTAATCAAACTTACTCATCTTGACCAGATGCTTCTTGACCTTATGGCATTTCGAGAACATGCCTTGCGTCTAATATTGGATCTAAGCAGCACAGTGATTACCTTGTTGGTGAGTGATGATATCAACTTTCTATTTCCAACTAAAGTTTTTGTTAACACAAATAATTTTGCTCTTTGGTTCAGCTCAAGAGAGAAACTTTATTGCTTAACTTACTGTTTTCAAATAAAAAAGGACTGCTATAACCTAAAAAATTTCTGTCTTGACTAATAGGTAATGCTGAGTCTTCTTATAATGAAATCATATGTGATATATTTACATGTTTCTTTTGCTGCAGCCTCACCAGAACTCTCTCATATTGCATGCATTTATGGACCTTTTTTGTTCTTTTGTTCGTGTAAATATATTTTCAGAAAAGGCAAGTACACAAACAATTCTCTATCCATTATTTTCTGCTCCGTATATTGTTGAGTTGATACTTTTATGCCGTGTTATATATAGTGTATTAATGCCTTCATAAACTGTTCTTCTCTTTATCATCAATCACAGATACCAAGGAAAATGATGTTGCAAACCTACAATTTGCTTCATGCCATGGCAAGGAATGATAGGGACTGCGATTTTTATCACAGGTGACGCTTATTATGGATCGAGCTTATTGTTGTTCCTGGTAATTTTTTGTGAGGGGGGTGGGGGTTGAATTTGTTTCTTTAGCTTCATTTTAAATAACTTCAATATTTCTCTTTCTTTTGACCCCTTAAAGTAATTTGTGTTTAATGGCGAGGAATTGGTCTCTTTAGCTTCATTGGAAATAACTTCAAAATTTCTCTCTTTGACCCCTTAAAGTAATTTGTGGTTCATAGCGAGGAATTGGGATCTTGAGCTTCAATTTAAGTAACTTCAAAATATCTCTTTCTGTGAACCTCTTAAAGTAATTTGTGTTGCATGAATCTAATATATGGTTTGCATTTTGATATACTGCTTATTCTTTTCAAAGTCGCCCTTTTTACTATGTGATGAACAACATGCCGTTGTTTAGACAAGTTGTCATGGCTAGTAGAAATTGAAGGAGCCATTAGATCAAGTTACACCAATGTCTTCAATGACAAAGAAAAGGCTCTGTACTTGGTTATCAGTATCATACATGGGGTTCTTTTTAGTTAGGACATCAAGCATGTGAAGAAAATGAGTTATACTTGATATCTGCAATGGCAAGTCAAGTTTTTATGGCGAGGCTATTTCCAATAATGACTTTCCATTTACTTTGAGCATTTGAGGGGGATACATCGATCCAAATTTTGTAAAATCCTCTTCTTTTATTTATTTATTTATTTTTTTATGAAGTAAAATTTTTCATTAAAATTTGGATCCTCTTCTTTTCTAACATATATATTTGATACATTTAGTAAAGCCTTGTTTTTCTGGCATTGGCGGCAATGGAAAGGAATGGTCGTCTTTGCCATACAACAGTTTTCTTTAATTAATTGATCATAATGTCAAAAGTTTGGAATGGTGGTTGAGCTGGTGGAAGAAGAATAAGCTACATCCAGCTTTATGATATGTTGTAACCTTTTGGGCGGTTGTAGTTTCTCAGGTTGGCGTCAGAGGATTCAGAGGAATTGTGCCGTCCCTTGAGAAAGCATGATTAAATCTAGAAGTTTATCACGATGGCAGGTTTGTCTGACATTCACGACGGATGGGGAGGCTGATGAGGGTGGATAATGAGAAGGATTGACAGGCTTGTAGGTTGGCAAGCTTTTGAAGAAAGGTGTATGCCAACCTTAGGCAAATCTCATTTTGGTAAGGGAGGGGAAAATGAAGTCTTACATAAGACACTAGATACAGGATACTGTGCTAGCCTGGGCCCAATATTTATTACTTTTTGTTTCAATTTATGCAACACAAATGAACTTTGGAGAGTCAACCAATTTTTGATATGATTTTTAGTATTTAGAGTTAATTATTGTGATTTGTTATACTTTTTACATAATTTTCAATAATATAAGTTACTCTTCTATCCCAACTAAATTATTTATATGTCTTTAAATATTTTAAGTTGTTAATTATTGTGATTTGTTGTCACTTTTAAGTAATATTCAAATAGTATATGTTACTTCCTTTGTCCCAACTTATGCGACACTAATAGAATTTTGAGAATGATTTATATATATATTTTGTTATACTTTAAATTATTAAATATTATTATGTACAATACTTTTTAAGGAAAGGGTCCACATAAATTAGGAAATAATAATAATTCAAAGTGCGGATTTTTCCACAGGCATGTGTTGGCTCTTTGAATATAAGGCACGTTCATTTAGCAACCATTAATACATTAATTTAGAGTTAAATGACTAAACAGCCCTCAACTTCAATTTTATGGACAAATAACTGATATGTTGATACCATTCCCTAAACCCACTTTTCTAGTATAGTAAAATATCATAAGTTCACATGGTACACAGGTTTTGGACTTGACGTGACATAGTTCAAGAGACAAATCCAGTGAGGTTTGTTGGGACAAAATGGACCAAATGTGCGATGAGATTGGGCTACAGCAAGTATGGTATAGAAGCTGAACCCCCATAGTACGATGGTGGGGTATCTCTCAAAGAGGATGCTGAGTCCCTTATGAGGTTCCATGTGTTGACCACGAAAAAGGGAGAGCTTAAGAGAGCGGGTTAAAGAGAATGATGTGCAGAGTTCTAACTTCTAAAAAAGTGATGCATATAATACCTTGGCAGATTCAAGATTGGAAGAGAGAGGAAAGTAGTGCTATGTGAGACACAACAAACGCGCAAATGGAGTCCGTGTTTTTTGACTTGATGTGATAATAGTTCTATGGAACAAATTTGTGAGGTTTGTTGGGATGTAGTGGACAATACATATCATATGAACCAAAATGCACTAAAGGGTGCTGTCTCCACAAGAATCTATTACTAGCTCCTAGCTTACTTGTGTGGCAAGACTATTGACATATCTGCCACTCTTTTGGGAAAGACCCACTGGATATTAAAGGATGTAACATTGTCGTGCATTCTAAGAATAAAAGCTGCCAGGGTTGAGGAACTTGAGGTGCTTTTTCATTGGCTGTGGAAGTACAATCAAGAACATGATGCTCGTGTGCAGTAAGTGTCCATCATATCCTCATTTTGTTCATGGAAACATATCAGAAATTTGTGGGTTGAATTCCTGAAATTTCATGCGTCTGGGAGGTAGTTGGAGTATTGGATTCTGATACGACTCAAGGATTGGGCACACTGCATACACTTCCGAGGGAGGAACTTTTAGTCTTTCTTTGCATAAAAATACTCACTCGGTGTTGAAAGAACAACTGGAATGTCAACTTCAGAAGGAAGCTGGTGGATTGGAAAAATATTTAATCTAATCCTACTGATAAGCAAGTTAAGTGAGAATGGTTAGGAGATGGGTCAGACATAGAGATGGCCAAGTGGAAGCATTTAGGAATGTATACTTTGAAATATTTCCACAGAATGCTCTCCAAGATGACATAAAGTCACATTGTTACTCATGGCAAATGCTACGACAACTGAAGTCCCTTCTAGAGTTGCATTTTTGGGGTGGACTTCCCTTCGTGAAGCTTAACTATAACTTGATGGAAGGAGTTTTCTTAGTTGTAAAATATGCTATATGTTAAAAGCAATTGGAAATTGTTAATCTTTTGTTTTTGCATTGTGATTTGACAAAAAAGATGTAGTGCTTGTTTTAAATCTTTTTGGGGCTTAAAAAGGTGATGCCTACAATTCTGAGAGAAACATTTTGTAGTTGGAAGTGCTAGAAAGCACAAAGGAACATCTGAAATGCTATTCCCATTGACTAATCCTCCTACAAAAAAGAGAGGGAAAAAAGATCTGGATCGCCCTAACTTTATGTGTTTTATGGGTTATATGGAGAAAACCAACAAGAGATACTTTAAATGAAGTGAAAAGCCTTTATGTGGATTGACATATGCTTATTGACATTGTGTTTATGGTGTAAGTTAAATGTTGTACATGACATAGATAACCTGATAAATTTTGTCAGTTCCCTATAGTTAATTATGATCAGACATTCTGTATTCTTGTGTGTGCTGACCACTGTACTCTGAATGGAAGTGATTCTATATAAAAAAGAAATATAAGGAGTAAACCTGATTTCTTTTTGTTTTTCTTTTCCAGGTTAATCCAGTTTGTTGATTCCTACGATCCACCCTTGAAGGGTCTGCATGAAGACCTGAATTTTGTCAGCCCTCGTATTGGAGAGGTCTTTGCTCTGAATACTGCAATCTTCTAGAAAGTCAAATTGTTCATTTACAATGTCAAAAGGAATTCTTGTGTCTAACTTGTGGTACTACTGCTCATTTCTGGAACAAAAAGAAAAAAAGCCCTTGTTGTTTTATTGATGAGTATCTCGTGCTAAATTACGGACACACACACACACACACACACACACACACACACACACACACACACACACACACACACACACACACACACACACACACTCTTCTTACCTATTTCAGTTAGATGTAGGTGTTTAAGAAAGGAAAAAAAACAGGGTTTTTAATTTTCAATAGTTTGAGATCCTTTATAATGGCTTCTTGTAGTTAACTACCATGGGATGAAATCCTGTCAAAGATAAATTAAACAAGAGTAAGTGAAACACAAAATCTTCCAATTTTCAGTTACAGGAAAGCTAAACCAGATCAGCCAGTGAACTCTTACTATTAACAGAAAACAAAATCCAAGCTTACAAATTTCTTTTAGCTCATTGCTTTGAAGCTTCTTATCCACATGAATGATCTAATTGCTAAAGATTATTCCTCACCCTTATACGTACTACATCTCTTTGTTCCCTAAAGAAACAGTTTTGGTGCTCTAATAAAATAAAGGGAAATGGTGCTGCACTTCATTATTTCTATGAATTTTTGTTGTTACAAATGATGTCTGTATTGAATTTTGGTCACATTCTACAAGTTGGTTAGTCTCCATATTGAACTTCATTTGCCTCCACCATGAATAGTAGCACTAACTTTATCTGATATCTTGCTCTGAAGGTCTTTTGGTTCTTTTTCAGGTTTTAGAGGCTGTTGGTCCCATCATATTTTTATCAACGGATACACGAAAGCTGAGAAATGAAGGCTTCTTAAGTCCTTTCCATCCCCGATACCCTGATATACTGACAAATTCAGCTCATCCAATGGTGGGTATCTTCTGTCACTTTTTGTTCAGACACTGCAATGTGTTGTCTCATGAACATATATGACAATCAGAACAATTTTTTTTTTAGAAAGCTGTGTAGATTTCACAATTTCACTCACATTTTGTGATCCTTCTCTTATTTGCAGAGAGCCCAAGACCTAGCAAATGTTACTTCTTATCGGGAATGGGTATTATTTGGTTATCTTGTCTGTCCTGATGAGCTTCTCAGGGTCACCAGCATCGATATTGCTTCGGTACCTTCCAAAGACAATTGTTTTATGTTTTGTGTGTACCTGTTGAAGCTCAGACTATTGGTAATATCAATGAACATGATAAAGAAAGAGTGCATTTTCTAGCTATGCTAAAGATGTTGTGTCTCTTGAAGAATTTAACCATGTTTTTTAAACTGGTGATGTATTTTAAATAAATAATGAAGAACTTAAATGGTGCATTGATTTTGGCTTTTGGGTAAATGCCGTCCCAACTTCCACATGTATTGGCATATGCTTAGGAGCTGGTAAATATATTTTTGCAATGATATGTCTTATATCTCCTTACCTTACTCATGCATTCGAGCAACTAGCTTTCTGCTTCTGATCAGTGTCGTCTTTTCTTTGACATGTTGAAGGCGGTTTCGTGTTACCAATAATTAAACCTAGCTAGTACTTGTCCTAACCTTTATTTTTTTTAATTCCTTGCAGATTGTGCTCAAGGAAAATCTAGTCCTTCCTCTGTTCAGGGATGAGGTGGGTTATTTGCAGAGTTGCTGGTAATTTTTGTCAGTAGCGTAAGCATGCTTTCATCTGGAAGGATTTAACTTACATTGTTAATGTACAGTATATATTGCTGCATGAGGATTATCAGTTATACGTCTTACCTCGGATACTTGAGTCAAAGAAGATGGCAAAATCTGGACGAACGAAACAAAAAGAAGCGGATCTAGAGTATAGTGTAGCCAAACAGGTTGAGAAAATGATAAGGTACTGACTTATGATTGGACACTAAAACAATAGGTTTCTCTTATGTTTTAATTGTTAACTATAATTGTATAATCTTGCTTAAATAGTGAATGTGTCTGAACTTTGTAAGCAAGCGACATAACTTTGATTGTCTGGGTTTAGCGAACAGTGGAATAGGTATGTGAAAAGCAAGTCATATTATGGGAATGATGATGATACCCTAGTAGGAAGGTCCTTTACCTTCAACCATGAGGTTGCTGGTTCGTGTTACCAAGGGAGCAAAGTAGAAAAATCCACTGTTTTCAGATTAAAAAAAATCCACTGTGGAGGGTCATGGTAATGGAGTTTTGAGGTGGGGTGGATGTGAGGCTTACATATACATGATCTTATAGGAAAAGAAATGCTTGAACTTTCTATTCAGTAAAAAGAGTCATGATTGAGAGAGATCAGATCCATGACACAATGTGAAGTTGAAGAAAAGGCTTGTCAAAATTAGAAAAGAAAACGTTAGTGGCTAATGCTGCTTCTCTATATCAGCAGTGATGTAAATCTCCCCATGGCACTGAAAACGGAAAGTGCATTTGTACTTCCAAGCTATTTAAGTATTCTAATTTCTACTTGCATGATTACGGGGATTATAAAGTAGACGTTGCTGAATTTCCAATACTGCAAGTTTTCTAAAATTAAGTTCAAGGGCACTTTGAAATGGAAACTAAGTTCAGTTATACACTGGAGGGGGTGTTTGGATTGATTTTTTCCCAACTTTTGGCTTGTTTTTTTTTTTTTTTTTGGGTAACTTTTCCGCTTTAAAAAAGAGTTTTTAAGCACTTCTTATGTTACCCAAACACTTTCAAAGTTAAAAAAGAGCTTAAAAGCCAAAAATCACTAAAAAAAAGCCAATCCAAACATCCCCTTACAGAAGGCAATCAAAGTTCAAATTTTCTGGCAAGACCTTTTAGTTTCTCTTCCTGCAGAAACCACACTTATATAAATAGTACATTCAATCAACTTTTTGCAGTCCTCTGGTATATATTTACTCTGGTAATTGTAGGTGTTGGAGCCTAAAATCGTACCGAGATATAAGTTAGAATGCACACTAAAGAATCATGTTTAGTGAAGACACCAAATGATAGCACTGTCATTTTTTACATTCACTTGTTTGCACTGTCTGGTGTCCTGTTTTTCTTTTTGTTATACTTATCTTAGATCAATGAACCTTGCTTTCATTGATAACTATGTAGTCATCTAACTCTTTTGTCTTCGCTTCCCTTCGTAATTTGTTGATTAACCTAAAGCGCAGGTCAGTTACTGGCTTTAGGAATTAGAAGATTCTTGCAATGTTTCTTTCATGTTTTTTGACGGAAAGCAATATAATTTACTCAGTAACTTTTTACTTATTGTAGTGAAGTGCATGACCAAGCATTATTTTCGTGTGATGCCATACATCGTGAAAGAAGGATATTCCTAAAACAGGAGATCGGAAGAATGGTACTTTTTTTCTCTGACCAGCCCAGCTTGTTGGCACCTAATATCCAGGTATGTTTACACCTTTCTTCATGTTTCAAATTCAGTTTGCTGGCATGGGCCTTCCTTTGCCTTTACATCCACCACCACCTGACCCTGTTCTTTACCAGCCTTACTTTTCTTTATTCAAGGTCAAATTTGAGATGACCTGCCACCAACCATGCTCCTTCTTCTACACAATTTATTAATATGGAACCTTATTTCCTTCCTGGCTCATTTTGTCAATTCATTGATTGTTTAGGTCAGCATATAGGTAGCTGTATGCTTATGCTTGTACCTTTGGCTTATATTGCATGCATGTCTGTAAATGAGAATTTTGTTTATAACTAAATCACGTTTCTCTGTGCTTTGGTGTTGTGCTTGAGTGACAATTATATTAGTTGCACAATTATAGATGTGCTTATATAGCCAAATATGATACTCTCTGAAATCATTTCTAAATTTTTCGACAGATGGTATATTCGGCCTTGGCCTTCGCTCAAAGTGAGGTTCTATGGTATTTCCAGCATGTAGGAATAGCTTCATCAAAGTCAAGAGCTGCTAGAATGGTTCCAGTTGAAATAGTAAGAGATCTTCATCATATTTGGCCTTTTGCGCATAAAACTGATATTCTGTTATGCAGTTTCTTCTTTGACCGTTTGCTCTTGGTTTGTTTTATCTCTCTTTATTGTCCATGCAGGATCCAAGTGATCCAACCATTGGCTTCTTATTGGACGGAATGGATCGCCTAAGTTGCCTAGTGCGCAAGTATATTGCTGGTTAGGTTTATTTTTGCTTTTAAAATTATATGATCATAGATAATGATATTGTTTGGATTGGCTTCTATTAACTGAATATAAAGCAGCAGAATCCTCACTGCTATAGTTTTTTAAAAGTGAGAAATGAGACGATGAACTTCATGTAACTTGTCAGCTGATGGAAGTTGACTAAATTGTGAAGATTTTCCATAAAACTCTGTACTATGGAACCGGGTGAAATGATGTGCATCAGATTATCCCAGTTTTATCTAGGTCACAATCAGTTAATGGAATTAGCATGTATAGTTAAGGCCTTCTGAACACAAGTTCATTCTAATACATACATGTCATGCTTACTTATCTAGGTGGTTTATTTACACATATCACCACACAATTTTCATTGCTAGAATTTCATGGTTTAATAATTGCCCCTGCTGCACTAAGCTATCTTTTCTTTCTGTCAATATTACCACTCCAATATTAAATCTCATGGAATCTTTTATAGTTTTTGTTAGTGTTTATTGTCTTTTCTAGTAATAAAGTTTTCAGCAGTACTTTCTTCATTGAAGAATATGACAATGCTTTTTCTAATCTTTTATTCATTGATTTTGCTGTAACAATGTCTATTAATATCTTTCTGGTAGCTAAGCTGCAAACTCTTATTGCTTTTTCAGCCATTAGAGGATATGCCTTATCATATCTATCATCCTGTGCTGGTAGAATCCGATTTTTGTTGGGTACCCCTGGCATGGTGGCTCTTGACCTGGATGCTACTCTGAAAGGACTTTTCCAGAAGATAGTTCAACATCTTGAGAATATACCCAAGCCACAGGGTGAAAATATTTCTTCCATAACATGTGATTTATCGGTAAGCAGCTCATCAGATTTGAATTTTTTCCCATGCAGTCATCTGTTTTATATCATTCAACGACAGCTAGGTTATAGTTCAATACTTCAATTTTGAAGAACTATGGGCGCAACTTCAACAGTTTTGACTTAAGATGGGACGTACTCTGGCATTAATCCTTTGTTTGAAAAAGAAATTTCCCTTTTTTCTTAGCTCTGAGTTAGTTAAGATAATGTATGCACTATACAAGTGTGAACATTCCTAAATAAAGCACGTACAAGCTAATGTGTGTTTTATTTTTCATTTTTATGTAGCCATCAATGCATTTACTCTTTCTTCTGTCTTTCTCTTCTTCTGACAGCGAAAGATGTTTTTGTCTATCAGGACTTGCGCAAAGATTGGTTATCTATATTGATGGTTGTTACTTCTGCTCGTTCTTCTATAAACATCCGACATTTGGAAAAGGCTACGGTGTCTACTGGAAAGGAAGGCCTATTATCGGAAGGAAATTCTGCATACAACTGGTCCAGGTTCTTGCTTTTTACCTTTAAAATTGTGATTCAAATTTTAGTTAATTCCATGATATTTCTCAAATATGGAGTCATTTTTGCTTATGTTGTGACCTTAAAGTTATATCTTCCAAATGTACATGGGGTGTGGATAGGAATTTTAGCCTTGATCTTGATTCAAGTTCCTAGGAGAATGACAAAATAACATAAGTATTATTAGGCTTCTCATTTTTTAAGCTACTTGACTTGTTGGAAAACTAATTTCATTTGTCATCTTGTCCTTTTAGTTTGATGGTGAATTCTGGATACTGTAGTAGTTTATCGTATCTAAGTCCCAAAAGCACTTGGCAATAAGGAACTAACTTTCTTTTACTTTCAGAATGAATGACTTCTTTTCTGCATTTTCGTCTTTACTTGTCACCAAAACTTGGCAATAAGGATCTCATTTTCTTTTACTTTCAGAACTGATGACTCTTTTTCTGCATTTTCATCTTGACTTTTTACCAAAACTTGAAAAGTCCTTTTTTCCTTGTAAAATTGTCTGGAATCTGGATAGAGATGGCACCTGTTTAGATGACTTATGTGCATCAGTGTACAATGCCTGTGTGAAGTGACCTTTTTCTGTGTCAGGGCAGGTGTGTTGATGAGCTTGAATACCTCTTATCTAAACATGGGAGTCTAAAGAAGCTTTACTTCTATCACCAACACCTTACAACAGTAAGTTCCGTGAAAGAGATTGAAGAGCTTATGCTGTTAACTGACTTTTTTATTCCATAAATTTTGGATGTCATGGTGAATAGCTCTTGTCGATCCGTTTGTACTCTTTGACTTTGCTCCTTCTCTCTCTTTTCTTCAAGCAATTCTGAGCCTTTGCCTTAAAACATATAATATTTCTGAGTTTGTCGATCAAAAGAGCGTTACTTCCTGCATAAGTTATTGCCATTGGGAATTTGTGTTTTATTTTGATTTTCAACTGTGTTACAGGTTTTCCGTAATACCATGTTTGGTCCAGAAGGTCGTCCCCAACATTGCTGTGCATGGCTTGGTGTCGCCAGTAGTTTTCCCGAATGCGCTTCTTCAATAGTCCCCGAAGAGGTATTATGGTAATTTGAATTTTTAAGGTGCTTGTGCATATTTACTCAACTCACAGGGGCCTGATTGGTTTCATCAGAAAAACTACATTCACATGTATTTTGACACTTCTAATCTTTTGTGGGTTAAGCATGACCTAATTCATCATAGTTACTAACTCCGTTTAAAAAAGAATGGCCTAGTTTGACTTGGCATGGGGTTTAAGAAAATAAAGAAGATCTTTCAATCTTGTTGTTCTAAATTAAAGTTATGTCAAATGTACCAAAATGCCCCTTAATCTTGTTGCCTTACACATGCCACATGGAAAACTGAAATTTAATTGGTACCAAAAACGGAAAGGGTCATTCTTTCTTAAACAAACTAAAAAATAATGTAGGTCATTCTTTTTGAAATAGGGGGAGTATCTTTCAACTTTCTTGTTTTGCTGTTTTAAATTATGTTCACCTTCTTACCGCATGATTCCAATTATATGAAACTCTTGGAGTAGAGGGGGAGGGGTTTAGATTCTGGCTAACCTTCTGTAACCTCACGCTTCTGCTCAACCTCTTCAATCCAACACAACAACTACGTCTCCATCCCTCTTCAACCCTCTGCTTTGAGCCTTAAATTCTTGAACCTTCCTTTGACACTTAATTGGTAGTTGGCGCTCTTAGCATGTGTTTAAGAAGTTAATTTGATGAAGATCGGGAGAGGACAGGAAAAGCTAACAACAACATATCTAGTGGGATCCCACAAGTGGGATCTTGGGAGAAAAAGCTAGGAGAAGTTAAATTAAGTGTTTAGAGTGTCGATTCTCAAAAGAAGTGTTTGAGTTAACATGTCGATCCTTGAAAAGATCACTAATGCTTATGAATATCTGAGTTATTCACTGCCCATAACCTCTCTGGATACTCCCACTCTTATTTCGAGCATCATCAATGTGTTCATTTCATGAATGGATAGTAGCAGATTGTGACCTTCAGGGTTCTAAACTGGCAAAAATGGTATATGAGACTTCCAGTTGATAGCTTCTCTAAGTTCTGTAACATCATTAACAGTTTTGGTTGTTCTCTCCCACCTGTCATCGTGATGGGTCTCTTTCTTTGCTTGGAAAGTGCTACCGGAGCATAATTGTACTGTATCTTGCTTAAATGTGGGAGTGATTTTTGCAGTTTCAGTTGCCTTTTCTTCTGCCATAACTTTTTCCTGTTTATTAATTATTAGTGATTCATAGGGAACATCAAAAGATAATTCTGTGCTGTCATTTTACATGATATCATCATATACAATTCTTTACTTTTTAAATGTCTATCCGAAATGTTTTGAGTTGACGAGACACCAATTTGATAGCTACTTTGCTGATTGCAGGTAACTAAAATTGGTCGTGATGCGGTTCTCTATGTTGAATCCCTAATTGAATCTATTATGGGAGGTCTGGAAGGGTTGATAAATATTCTTGACTCGGAAGGTGGATTTGGCTCTTTAGAGTTGCAGGTTAGTATCCTTTATCATGTTCTCAACACATGGAAACACTGCTGATTTTATCTTTTCCAGACTAATTCAAGTGAAATATCAGCTTTTTCCAGAGCAGGCGGCACATCTCATGAATTTGACTTCCAGAATTTCTGCTCCTTCTGCGAAATCCCCAAGAGCCATGTCGGGCTATCATTTACCCGGCCATGAGAGTTACCCTGAAAATGATAATTCCATAAAAATGTGAGCCATATTAATCTT
This sequence comes from Solanum clarkiae, assembly GCA_011800125.2. Taxonomy (NCBI): domain Eukaryota; kingdom Viridiplantae; phylum Streptophyta; class Magnoliopsida; order Solanales; family Solanaceae; genus Solanum; species Solanum clarkiae. The sequence goes on along the minus strand of JAABOM020000049.1, from coordinate 12,766,129 downwards.
ACATTAGAATTAGATTTCCCAATGATCTATCTTACAATTTTGCTCACTTAACTTCCTTGTACTTTATAATGACAGGTTAGAAGCTGCAATGCAAAGATTGACCAACCTTTGCTCAGTTTTAAATGACATGGAGCCTATATGTGTTCTAAACCATGTTTTTGTTCTAAGGGAGGTAAGAAGTCCCTCATCATCCACGCCTTGAAATGGTAGTTTCTGAGACATCTCGATCATTGTTCTCTTTTTACTTCCTCCATTTCATCGGTCATGGTGTCTAAGAAAAAAAGAACACTTTTCGAACTTTTGGATTTAAACATGCCACTACACTTTCTGTTTGTTACAAAATCATGTCATTAATGATAAAATGGGAAGTTTGAAGTCAAATTATTGTCAAAACTCAAATATAGGAAGGTGACATCTTTCTGGAACAAACTACAAAGGGAAGAACGGCACATGAATCAAGATGTTTTAATTTGTCAATGCTGATCGCCCTGATTTTGTGGGAGATGTTGCAAGTAAACTTGATCCTGTTAGTTGTACTCTGTATTACATATTAGGAGGCCTTCTCTTGTTGACCAGTCTTTTCTTGTTTCCTGATGGGAGTCAAATCAAATTATTTATTGTGTTGAGGCTGAGGGCTCATATTGGCTTCTTTATATAGTGTTGCTTGATTTAAAAGGATTACTTGACCTTCTTTTCTGGCTCAACCTTATTACTTGACCAGATGAGTTGACAACTTTACTGCTTAGAAAAATGTAAATAAAATGCAAAGCTACAATTTATGTTTGTATGTTCTATATGTTGCTCGAAAAGGTCAGGTAAGTTTATATATACATGAGGAAATTATCATGATTAATAAACCGAGATTAAGTATACTTTATTCTGGTTATCCTTATTAACCCTCTCTAAAACATCTATCATGCAGTACATGAGAGAATGTATCCTGGGGAACTTCAGAAGGAGACTGCTTGCTGTTCTGAAAACTGATAATGATCTTCAGCGTCCTACTGTCTTGGAATCACTGATACGGAGACATACAGCTATTGTCCATCTAGCAGAACAACACATTAGCATGGACCTGACTCAAGGCATCCGGGAGATATTACTTACGGAGACCTTCTGTGGTCCAGTTTCATCTTTACACTTGTTTGAGAAAGCTGCAGAGCAACATACAGGATCAGCCACTGAAACGGTATGTAACTGGTACATTGAAAACGTGGTCAAGGATGTCTCAGGTGCAGGTATCCTCTTTGCACCTCGACACAGATGCTTCAAGAGCACGAGACCAGTTGGCGGATATTTTGCTGAGTCAGTGACAGATATCAGGGAATTGAAAGCGTTTGTACGTGTTTTTGGTGGTTATGGAGTTGATAAGTTAGACAGAATGATGAAAGAGCACACAGCTGCACTCTTGAACTGTATTGACACATCATTACGGGCAAACAGAGAGAATCTGGAAGCTGTTGCTGGAAGCATGCATTGTGGTGACCGGATAGATAGAGACACAAATATCAAGCAAATTGTTGATTTGGACACTATGGTTGGGTTCTGTATTCAGGCTGGACAGGCCGTTGCTTTTGACCGCCTTCTTGCAGAAGCTGGTACAGCCGTGCTTGAAGAAGGTGCTCCCTTGATACATTCATTACTGACAGCGGCTGCTAAGCATTTACCTGATGAAATTCCTGAGAAAAAGGAGATTAGAAGGTTGAAAAGAGTAGCAAACAATTTTAATATAGCTGGTGACCATGACGCTGAGTGGGTTAGATCCATACTAGAAGAGGTTGGAGGTGCAAATGATGCTTCCTGGAGCTTGTTGCCTTATTTGTTTGCCACTCTAATGACATCAAACATATGGAATAGTAGCGGCTTCAATGTCAACACTGGGGGCTTCACCAACAACATCTATTGCTTAGCAAGGTTCATTTCTTAAAATCTCATTTTTGTTAAATTTTGTGGAAGTCTTTGCTCCTCTATCTTTCTACAGATTTTCTGTAGTGATGCTGGTTTCTTTCTTTTCTCTTTTTTCTGTGCATCTTTAACCCCTCGATTTCAGTCTTGTGATCATGTACTTTTGGCATTTTTGTTGCTTGAGTTTACATGATTACTGTAAGCAGGTGGAGAAGACATATAGAACTAAACTGTTTTTCTGTTTCAAAAAGTAATTTAATTTGGGTTCTCATGGAGTTGAGGAAGAAAAAAGAAATATAATTGTCTCAAGTCTGACCTATTTGATAAACTCTGATTTTTGGCCTATATCAAAGTTAACTAAAAGTCGTTTCTTGAAAATCTATTCATGGATGGCAAGGTAGATCATGTGACAAGTACTGGACAATGCAAAAAGCATGCTTAAAACCTTTTTTTTTTTTTTTTTTTGATGAAGTATGCTTTAATTACATTATATGGCCATTTGGCCATACCAAAAAAATGGTCATCGTTGTATGGTCATGTATAGTCTGTGTATATTTTATGTATAGTTGAGCTGTATCCAGTTTTTGAGTGTATTATAATATACATTCAGTGTATAGCTCATGTATAGGTGGTCTATATTGTATAATCAATGTATACTTTTTATGACTTTTGACAAAGCTATATTGGTTAGTCACGGTATATTTCCTATGATTTTGGCTATTTTTAAATGTAATTTAACATGGCTATATTTGTTGTAAACTAATTATTTTATAGTATATATTTGAAATTTCCCAAAAAATATTTCAGAATTGTGTGGCCTTTCTGATTGATCATTATTTTCTTCTGTAACGTGGTTGGTTTTCTTTTGATAGGTGCATTTCTGCAGTAATTGCAGGAAGTGAATTTGTTAGACTTGAAAGGGAGCATCACATGAAGCAGTCCTTTTCAAATGGCCATGTAAGTGAGACATTGGATCCCGAAACACACAACCAAATAACAGTTGAGACAAACATAAAATCAACAATGCAGCTCTTTGTGAAGTTCTCATCTGGAATTATTCTAGACTCTTGGAGTGAGAATACCAGGTATCATCGTGTTTCTAAAGTATCTACATAAAGTTGCTCGAAAAATTCTGAAAATTGGAGATGCTTCCTCTGTTTCAGTTTATATGACTGCTGTATTGGCCACAGGTTTTAAGATTTTCATTTTGATGGCTAGCTTATTACGTTAGTGGTAGTGGAGAAAATAGTAAATAATGTCTGAAAACTTAGTTTGATAAAGAATAATACCACATCAAAGTTTAAAATTTGAATAAAGGTGAAGTTGGATAAAATGGAACAGTGCCGAACATTTGGCACGTTCCAAAATGGGAAGTGTCATCTAAATTGAAACATAGGGAGTGAATTATGTTCCATGTGTTGGACACAACAGTTTACTTGCCTCGTTGTTTTCCTGCTATTGCTACTAAACTATATAACAGCACTCCTGCTGGCTATCTTTTTTATTGACTTCAGTATTGGGAAAACTGCTGATAAAATCATATCGATGGCCTGAAAAAAAATTGAGAAATAACTTGATGGCCAGTTTAGTTGTCCCACACCTCGATTGGTAATTTGTTGGCCATTGGTTGGTATAGTAATTTCGAGTTTAAAACCTTGGTTATAACTAGCTTTTCTGTTTTGGCTAAATTTGATGAGCACTAAAGAGACAACCCTATATTTACTGCCATTTGTTCATGTAACCTCATACGCTAAGATGGGTAGATTTCTAATCTGTTTTATAATGTTCTATAACCTGAAAAGCGTGTATATCTCTTCTATACAGATCTCATCTCGTGTCAAAGATCATTTTCCTGGACCAGTTTTGTGAGATCTCCCCTTACCTACCAAGAAGCACGCTGGATGCTTATGTTCCTTACTCCATTATCCGCTCAATATACAGCCAATATTATGGAAGTTCATCTCCTGCCCCACTGGCATTACTCAGTGATTCACCCCGTCATTCACCAGCTGTATCTCTGGCTCATTCATCCCCTGCAATGAGGCACCCTCGTGGTGATTCCATTCCTCAATCAAATTCGTACGATTCAGGTTATTTCAAGCCATCCTCAAGCCATGCCCAGGATCAACTATATGATACAGAAAGTGGAAGCATTGAAAATAAGACTCGAAATATTAGGAGTTCTGGACCACTGGAATACAGCGCAACTCGCAAACTAAAACATGTGGACAGCTCAACATCAGCAAGCACAGGTCCCAGTCCGTTGCCAAGGTTTGCAGTGTCTAGGTCTGGTCCTATATCTTACAAGTGACAAAATACTCAACTTTCGGAAAATGTAAATTTCCTTCTTCCTGTCTATTATTAGTCAGTAGTGTGCTGTTTACAATGTTCATACAAATTTTGGTGTATCTATTCATAAAATTCCTCTTATTTATTGTTCAATGGTTAGCTATAGCTATACGTGTCAAAAATCATCAGACTGCAAGAAGATGATTCTGAAATTTCTCAATTGGAATTTGTTGTGTAATGAACTTGGAGAGACATCACTACCAGTCCCTCCCACGTAGCATCCTCGAATTCTATGTTTCACCTCAGTCTTTGCCTTGGCACAGTTACCTTCCTTGACCATTATGACAACATACCTAGTGAAATCTCACAATTGAGGCCTACGTTCCTTGACCTTTATGCCCTATAAATGGAAATGAAAAAGAAGAGAGCAAGAATAAAAAAGGATCATTTATCCAGCTTTTGCCTCTACATTGATCGATACACTCTACTCCAACCAAACCAACATGGGTGTGGTAATTCTTCCTTTTGAAGAAGTGACATATGTCAGTTTTGCATACCATGAAAGAAAAGTATGGGCATTTTTTACTAAACGGGGAAAGAATGAGAAACCCAAAAACGAAGAGAAGAATCTCCTCAGAGAAAGCGAGACAACAGTATGCAATATTGCTTTGGGATTCGTATAGCAATTTATAAAGCCATTAATTATCATCTTATTTTGCATTATCAACCCAGTTAATGTACAAACTCTCTATAAAGTTGGTACTGAACACCACAACATTGACAAATCTTGTATGCATTTACATTAAAAACGTATCACCAATATTTGAGGATGATCCATTATCATGCATCTCCCGTTTCGAGTGATTTAGCAGGGTCTTATCGAAGATGGTGCCTGCAAAGATGATATCAAATAAGTGGAGGGAACTAAAAGCAATGTAAGGTAAACTCAATAGAATGATACTCCTACATAATGGGAGATAAAGAAAAAGGAGGAGAACCTCAAAGTTTCTTTCGTTCCTCGACGAACTTTGCAACGAATAGTTGGAAGGCCAAGTTGCTGATGAGCTTCATAGCGATGGCAACCAGAAAACCCTGGATATAACAAGAGACATTATTTAAGTTCTTGTAGTTATTAAAAATCGGGTGAAATAGATCGCAATGAATAGACTATTATTTAGGCAAGAAATCGAAAGGAAGACATACCATAATAAACCCCATCTACCTCAAGCACATCAATCTGCATGAGAGATAGAACAACTGTCTCTGAGAGTCTGAGTCTAATATTCACACCAGATGAATAGATATGAACTAAGCAAAACTTAAGAGAAGGGATTGAAGGGTCAAAAGTAACCTTTCCCCATAATTAAACAAATAAAGAGAGCACTTTAGAGATGTCAAGGCTGGCATCTCTCTGTAAGCAAAGGAGTGATGGAAACTTGGTTCAGGCGGAGGATATCTACTGTCATTTTGTGAAGTAGTTCAGAAGTTGAGTTTGTAAAGTTTTACAGTCGAACTGCATTATCAGGCAACAAAATTTTCCAAGTAATAGGTGAGCAAGTGTTAGATGGTGTACTTAGCTTTTGTAACTCCATCTAAGAGGAAAAGAGAGTTAGCGACTGACTAAGACGTACTCTTACTAGGAATCTTTTTCAGTTTTGACATCAGAATAACAATACAGTAGAAAGATTCCCGCTACAACTATATTTATGGGCCAGTAACTAATATATTGTATGCTGTTGCCAAAACTGGGAAGAAAAGCAAAAGAGAGCTTGAAGGCAAGTTCATTGCAGATGATTTCTTTACCTACTTGAAGATCAGCAGTCAGGAAGGCAATGGAATAATGTGGATGTTTCGGAAACTTGTCATCTCAAGGAAGTTTAGTCTCTTTTTGTCATGTAATTTGATACTCTCAATGAGACCTTCTGGAAAACAGATGGAGAAACCAACTTCTAACGGTATGAAAATCAGTTGTAGAACAACTGTAACAGATTTCTAACGTACGCCTAGCTTGTTTGTGGTCATGTGAGGACCTCGGGAGTCCTAGGACTACAAAAAATTGCAATATTTTCTTTAGTTCCCTAAGGATTTTACCTTTTTTTAAAAAATCCAATTTAACTTTGTTATCCAGCCCTACAAAGTAATCTTTTTTCCACTTTTTGCCTTCCAAAAAATACCCTGTGACCAACCACAGCCTGCAGGCTATTCCTGTTCCAGGGTAACAGAATCATGGCCTTCTTTCTAATCAATCAACCTGCTTTCAGATATATCCTAGTTTATCGAGTTCCCCTATTTCAAGTTTTTGTTATCCAGCAGATTCTATCGATGAAATAAAAAGCTTCAAAGAGCATTTTCGTACACTATACACATTTGTAGTTTGACACTGCATGATATAAAAGTGTCTCTTATTTTTATCACCTCCGTGATTAGTCAAACTAAGACACATAAAATGGAATGGATGGAGTAGTATAATAAACATGTTAGAAGAATATTAATCTGCAACTTATATATGAAGGAAAAATGGCATCAAATCATGTGAGAAGTAAATGACAGGATGATTTAGTAGTTACAGGTACTTGAAGCCCAATTTCCTTGATACTATCCATCAGTTCCTTAACTTTTTGCTGGTCATTAGATCTGGTACGCATGAGTGGCCTTCGTATTTTATCAAGGGGAAGTTCAAGAATCACTGGCCCGGCAGACTGAGGCACACCAGGAGTAGCCCCTGAAACCATATTATGAATAATATAGAAGCATTAACCTTTAAAAAAATGTCAAAGACATCAAGTACTCAAAATTGTACTTTAACTGACAAGAAGTTTACATGGCTAATACAAACACAAGAACTGGTAGGTTAAGGTGTAATGATTTCACGTAGGAAAGAAAACCATGAAAACCAGCTTGGTATATCTAATTAGGTGCACAAAAATGTATGTATTGAAAAGGAAAGGAATAAAAGTATTGTATGAACAACATATTCCAGTAATTATGCTCTTAGTCTTTTTCTTTTTTGATAACCGTATTATCTGGGCCAGCTTGTGGGCGCCTCAACTAATTCCACAGGATACCTATCACTTCACACCAGCAGATACCAGGTAACTCTATCTACCAAGTAATTATGCTTTTAGTTTTTGTTTCTGATTCATACATGCGTTTGGCTGCGAGAAACTAGGATTAATCTCCATCCTTTACAGTTTCTACTCCATTATTTTTCACATCTTTTGTTTACCCTTGCAACAACAACCAATTATGAGCAAAACCCAGAAATGCTTCTGCCAAAGCTAATATCAACTCAAGTGATACAACCAATTGCCAATTTAATAACAATGGACACACCAAAATTCTTGCATTCTGCAGAACCCATTACTGATTTACTATAATTACTATGTAAAAGGTCTAAGCAAAGATAATATTGAAGCAGAAATCTTCGTAACACCAAGATTCAAAACAGACCTATACTAATAGCAAGAACAACAACAACAACATACCAATGGAATCTCGCAAGTGGGGTTTGGAAAGGTAAAATATAGGCAGAGCTTACCACTACCTCATAGATATATGAGAGAGAGATTATTTCCAAAAAATCCTTGTCTAAAAAAAATCAAGCCCATAAGCAAGAAATGTATGATTTTCAGAATAACTCAATTAGGAAGCAATCCATTCAATCCAAACAAACTTGACCGAAAGGGGTTCACAAACAAACAAAAGCACACACCTTTATACTAAAATTACTTAATTTGAGAAGAAACCCATAATTTTTTTTTATTTTCACATAAATGTGTTCATAAAGTACAGATTTTTTGCAGAAATTCTCAATAACCATGGGAGTAATATTTTAGACAGAAAGATGAAAAAGGGAAGATACATGGATACCATTAGAGGAGGAGGAGGAGGAGGAGACAGTGAAGTTCCTTAAACGAAGGTTGTTCGGAAGTTGCAGTACAAAATTTGCCATTTTCACTTCTTGAAGATTACTGAATTTTTTATAATATATGAAAATAAAGGGACCTTGTGTTTGAATAAATCATAAATATTTGACAAAATTATTTTATACACTTGAGGAAAGAAGAAAAAAAGGGCTAGAAGTGGCTACATACTTCTTCTTTTTTTTTTTTTTTGGTTTTAGACATGTTTTGAATGGATTAGAAATTAGTATGGACATTTTTCGTGAAATATACCGTCTCTGTCTCATATTATAACGATACTTTTCATATTACGTGGTTATTAAAAAATTATTAATATATTAAAAATTTTATTATTTTATCATTCATTTATGTTAATATACATTAAATTAAGTTAGAAAATATCATTAATATCTTATCATTAATGATAAGATAAATAGAAAAAAAATAATTAATTCTATCCTATTTTAGTAAATTTTCCAATTTTAGTAAGTTTTCACTGTACATCTTCTTCTTCATTTCTTTTTACTGCACTGATCCTCATGGTCGTCATCTTCACAATCTCATCGTCATCATCTTTACTACAGGACCATCATTTTTCTCACTTCCTCTCATTGTTAGGGTTAATATAATTTTAAAATTTAAAGATATTTTATTTTATTTTTCCCATATTTAGGATTTAAATTTTTTCTTATAAAAATGATTATTAAGGTTTACAGGGTAAATTTTATAACACTCCCCATTTTTTAACTAGGATCAAATAATTCATGAGTTTCAATTTTATTGTTACTGATCACCGCCAACCATGGAAAAGTCTCGGAGGAGACACTTCCTCATCAAACTCATTAAACATTTTTTGGACGGAAGGAATGACTTCAAATGATCAAAACCTAACTAAAGCAACGTTATAAATAATTATAAAGATAATAAATAAATATAAAAAATACTATAATAAATAAAATTTACTATAAAAATCCACAAAAAGTTGCAGAGATTATGCGACTTTGAAGTTGAAGTCGCAATCATACTTAAATATTCCACTGTGAAAAAATAGCTATTTCAATTCCAAGGATAGACACAAAATGCCTTCCAATCAACTGACAGCCTAAATCAAGAATCATCAGCAGATTATCTCTGAATCTCTACTAACAAGAGTAGCATGAACAAAAAAGATTAAACACAATAATTTTTACACACTCCTTTAAATCTAAAAATGGTTCAACTCTTTAACTAGGAATCTACTCAATTAGCAAGGGATTCCATTTCATGGACATATATTATAATACTCCCCATTTTGGCTTCCAATCGATTATTTAATTATTGATTTACAGGATAAATTTTATAATCATGACTTTCTAATCTCTAATTACCCACTCTTGTTGACAACCTAACTGTATAGTTAAATGGGGATATGCATGAAATAGTGGAAGTGCATTAACGCTATCTTCCTATTTTATAACCAAGCAGGGCATGCAGGTAGATGTCACAATCCTCCTGTATACTAAATATCTAGCAACCATAGAATACAAAAGTTTCTTATACTACATGTTTTATCTTCTATTCATCTTTCGAATTTAAATTAGACAACATATGTATTTTAATGTTGACCGAATATTAAAATAATGATGTAAGAAATATAGGAGAAATCATATTAAACAACCCATCATCACCTAAAGAAAAAAATAATTTATAACAGAGTCTTGTGGCTACAGTCTCAGTATATGAGCATTTTTGTACCAACTTCAAGCACCTCTGCAACGTAGATGTGTTCCTTTTTAGTGTATCTATGTTGCTTCTTGCTCTCTTGCTCCGCTTCTATTTTCTCTTGTTTGATGGTACTGAATTTGAAACACCATCTTTTGCTTTTAGTTCTAAAAACACAACGAAAAGTACCTATTTGCCACGATTAGTTCTTAGAATTACCAAAATGGCACTAAAACGACTTAAACTCCATGAATTTGTCCTTAAACTAAGTGATGAATGTGAGTAAATTTGTCTATGAGGCGCATAAGATCACCTAACAGTGAGAGAAAGACGATTGTACTGTGGTGAAAATGACGACAACAAGGTGGTAAAGATGAAGACGACACGATCTAGTGCAATAAAAAGAAACGGAGAAGAAGATGAAGAATGAAGAAATTGTTCTTCGTGTCTACGATGAAGGAAAATAAGGCAGAAATAAAGTTCCCTCTGAAAAGTCGTGTATGAATGAAGTGAAAGGTTTATTTTGTTTTTCTGAAATTATTTAAAAAGAATCTTATAGAAGTTTCTTTTTTTTTTTAATCCTCAAGTTTTTAAAAATTCTCAAGAGACCCTTGGATTTTCTTTAATTTTTCTCCAGTAGACCATAAAAATTGCAGCATTTTCGTTTTCCCTCACTCCCATCAGTCCCATGGCTGCTGTGAGCTCTCTCACACTTTTCCGGTACAGTCCTCCCCCAACCCCCACCCCCGGACGTCCTCTTTCTTGATTCTCTACTCATTGAAAGATGTAATTTTTCCATCTCTGCAGAGGCCCTTCCGTAGTGAAAGCTTTGGGTTTCATAAAGGCATCAAATTACATGCCAAGAACTCTACCTGCCTCGCGTCATACTCTTCATTCTCACAGGTATGTAAACTTCTCATGGAAATATTGAATTTTAGTGATTCAATATCCATATATTTGATTAAACAGACACTGGTCGTATGTTGTTCTTGGAGTGTGAGCTTGTACATCATGCTGATTCTACTGTACCATTGACTTTGTCCTTTTTTGTTGCGGAATCTATCATTTTTTATTTGCTTCTGCAAAGTGGGGTTATGCTTCTCGTTGATTTCTTTATTATTCCCTTATGTGGGAACTTAAACAATTATGTATATTATTTCAATTTGACTTGTAAATGATAGTAGTGATAGTTGAAGAATCTATTTAAGTGCTGGTAAAGACAACACGTTAAATTTTAATTTTGAATAATTTGATGGATTTTAAGTACATGACAGTTGTAGAGGTTTTATAGGGCCTCTTAAAATGGAAAAGGGTGTCGTAAAAAATTGGGACGGAGCATTACTCGTGTAGTAGTCCTAGTAAGTGATGCATTTCTTGTGATGGCGGTCTGATTGTGGTGGAGCTACTGAAACCCCTTGAATATGTCATCTTCGTTAAGGAATGATTACTGTTTCTGGTAGTCCGATTCATTGTTGTTTACATGTCAAAGTGGACTGTTTTTTTCTTTTTGCTTCTCATTTACTACGTTACACACATAATAAGTGAGTGTACTTGTGTCGGTAGTATCTGAATGCATCATAGTTGGCTATAAACCAGACTTCAATGTGTCAGACTGTCAGTTATGATAAGTGTTTTCTAATTTTGACAACAAATGTGAATCAGGAACTTATTTATAGAAATGTCTATACCTTAGGATCCTCTTTTCTGCTCCCATAGTTCCTTTTCAATTTTCTGATCGAGATTTATTTTCTTTTTGTAATGACAGGTCCTATGTAGCTGCTGCACATGATGAGGAAGCAGCTGCCAGGGCAGCTGCTGTAAATGCTGATACTGGAGCTCCAACCATGTACTATTTCCCTGTGGATAGAATGTTTGTAGTTCTATTACTTGATTAAGTTTAGATTGTTGGAGCTTCAAACTAATTACTGGTGTTTGTATCAGTTGTGCATTCTCTTTCTGATTGATTTATAGGATATAAGCACTACTTATGCTTATGGTATTTATTGAAGAACAATCACACTATATACTTACATTTTAACTAGTAAAACATTGAAGTCATTGGCACAAAAAAATTGTAAGTTAATACCATTATTTTGAACTCTGCATCTTTTGTTGCATTGTGTTTTTCTTTTGCAATTGTTATCCTTTTACTTGCATTTCTTAGTGAAGCCTCCCTTGTGTATGTCCCCTCGAGAACTGGCGTTAGGATATTGTGATCAGATGCATTGGTACATAGGTTTTATTTGCAGCACTTAGCAGTCAGTAAAATCGAAAAGGCTGATTGCTACAATATCTGCCATTTCTTTCCCTTGATTACTTAATAGCAGATAATAACTAAAATGCATCTGTAAGAAGAACAAATATGTCCACTTTTGAGAATGATATGACCACATAGTAATATGATATCCTGACTTTTGAAATAATTACTTCAATTCTCATTAAATATCGTCATTCAGTTTCTGTGCAAGATGTTGACTTATATTTGGTTTCCAACTTTCTCTCTAGTACATATTATACAGCATTAACTTCAACCTTACAGGGATAAAGGAAAGATTTGAAGTTAATTGGCCATTTGATTTTTTATAAGGCAGCGAGTGTTTGTTGCGGTAATAGTTTGTTTATATGTTCCTTGATTACCTTGAAAAAGAAGTCAAGAACAATTAAACTGGTCACGGTTAATTAGTCGAGCTGCTTAAGCTTTTGTTTCACAGTAGTAAATTTGACATGAACATCCACAGTTTGACTTGCAAATTTCTTTCAGACATGGTGACTGAATGAGCATCTAGACGTATTGCATTCTGATCAATTTGTTTTGTGCATGCAGATTTGATAAAATCATTGCAAAGGAGATACCTGCCTCTGTGGTGTATGAGGATCAAAAGGTTCTTGCTTTCCGTGATATAAATCCTCAAGCTCCTGTTCATGTTCTAGTTATCCCCAAGTCGAGGGATGGATTAACAGAGCTCGGAAAGGTGATTTTTTTTCCCTTTATCTCAACAAGAACATATCGAGTGGAATTCCACAAGTGGGGTCTAGGGAGGGTAGAATGGACGCAGACCTTACCACTACCTCATAGAGGTAGAGAGGTTGTTTCCTGGAAACCCTCATCTCAAAAACCCATAAGCAGAATAAACTAGATATGAAAGACAAGGAAGAAAGAAAATAAATACAAAGAGCAATTCGTACTGAAAACACATGATAGTATGCAAATACAATAAATTAAACATATATCAGGCGAATAGTGGCAAATTATGGCAATGCAAGATATAAAGGCATGACTAACCTAATACCCTACTATACCCCATAGCCGGACAACAACCTGACCCTACTAACCTATTAACCTATTACTCTAATTCGCGACCTCCACTCCTTTCTATCTAAGCTCATGTCCTCGATGAGATCAGGTTTCACCATATCTTACCTGATCACCTCCCCCTAGTATTTCTTCGGCCTACTTCTACCCCTCCGAGTAACTCCTAAATCCAACCTCTCGCACTTCCGAACAGGGGCATCGGTGCTTCTCCTCTACACATGTCCAAACTATCGCAGTCTCACTTCCCTCATCTTGTCAGCCACAGGGGCCACCACTAACTTCTCTCGAATGGTCTCATTCCTAATCTTTTCCCTTTATCTATTTTTCGATATTTTTGTTTATGTCTTATGCATTCTATGCATAGTTTCAAAGAATGCATACGTATCTTGACTTTTGGAATAGCACAAATCAGCAATGGCTGAGCCAGAATTTTCTCTAAGAGGGTTTAGAATTTTAAGAAGTAGACATACGAACTAATTGAAGGGGGTTTGATATCGATTATATATACATAAAAAAGTTACTTTTACCATATATAAATAATATAATTTTTTTGCCAAAGGGGGCTCATCACTATGTGGCTCCGCCATTGCAAATCACTAGTTATACCTTTGGGGTGTGCGAGTCTTCCTGAATTGTTTGTCTTGCAGTGAAAATAGACGACCATAATATCTCCACAAGTGATATCCCTTTGGTACTGGCTTTTGCCCCTGTACCAGCTTTGTTTTGCAGGATCGTAACTTGTGAAAGTGCTTATAGCTTGACAGTGATGATTACAGAATAAAGAACAGAACTATTTAAGGAAAGAGTGGGTTCTAGGGGGCTGTGAACAACTTTATAGATTAGCTAGCTATATTTAGAAGTTGTCCCTCGGAAAAGTCAATTTTGCTGCGTTGTGACTTCTGTTTCTTATTTTTATGTTCATTTCCATGCCAGTTCCTCTGGTAATTAATGTCTTTCCATGCCAGTTCCTATGGTAATTAATGTCTTGCCACTGGTTCTATGAAGGCTGAACAAAGACATGAAGATATATTGGGGCACCTTCTTTATGCTGCCAAGATAGTAGCTGAGAAAGAAGGCATTGTAGATGGTTTTCGAGTTGTCATTAATAGTGGTCCGTCTGCATGTAAGTCTATTACTCCCCCTTCAAGTGATAACATGGGAATCTGGTATGAACAATGAATACAATGCTATTTACATCTAAAGTTTTCTATATGCATCTTTTAGGAGTTTAAAAACAGTTTTGACAGTACTTGCTGAAGTCACAAAAGTAATTTTTTCCTATCTTCCTTTCATAGGTCAATCTGTATATCATCTTCACTTGCACGTACTTGGCGGAAGACAGCTAAAATGGCCCCCGGGTTAGAATCAAACTTGGTTGCCGGCAAGTTCTTCATTTCTCTTCATTGATGTAACATGGCATGTGAACCGATGTTCAACATCTGTGGCGTGCAATAACTAAAGTACTGGTATAAGATGTGATTCAAGTTTTTATGATGAATGACTGCATATTTTTCTTCATTGCAGTAATCCTGTATGTTCTTGATCAACTTTTTATCTTCATTGCATGAATGCTGTCAAGTACTCTGACTGTTTTTGGTTGGTATCATTTCCGTATGATAATGTATATGAATATCTCTTATAATATTTGTACTTGAGGTTTATAAGAGTTTTTAAATATTGTTAAAATGTAAAATGAAGTTTTGTATAATGTTGATAGGTTGTATATTAAGTTTTGCAACCTCTTATGAGAAAATAATGCATTCCGTGATTAAAGACATAAAAACTTGACTACCTAGGTGTAACATAGTAAACATTTCTTGAGATGTTTAACTTATACCATCCATATGTAAATAAATTATTCAAATATGAAGTTTCAACTTTAATCATATATACCTCAATTATTTCTAAAAAAACAAATAAATTTATAAGAAATATTATATATCTATCTATACTACCTTAAAAGCATTGAACTCATAAAAATTAATTTATATCTATCTATCTATACTACCTTAAAAGCGCGAACTCCCAAAAATTAGAAGTTAAAATTACCTAAATATCCCTAACTTAAAAGAAATCCTAAGAGGTCGTTTGGTTTGAATATAAGTTATGATGAGATAAGTTATGGTTAAATAAATTATGTTGAGATTAGTAATGATGGAATAAGTTATGTTGAGGTTATTTCTTATTGAGTGTTTAGTGTGTTGGATAAATTTTAAGAATATTAAGCTTGTTTACAAAAATACCTTTCACTTTATTAGTTTTTAATGTATTTTCTTTGCTAACTTTAATTATTCAATATTCATTTTTAAAATAAATCTCTCATCTTATTTAACTTAAATGTTTTTAGGTGTGCATTTCTATAATAATATCGTATGCATTTAAAAAAAAAATTTAAAAAATTAATTTACAAATAGAACTTGCATTTTTAAGTTTGTTAAAGTAAAAAAGGATTTATGA
>JAABOM020000049.1:12739295-12750462 GCA_011800125.2 Solanum clarkiae | reverse complement strand
CAAAATAAGGTATAAAAAGTGATAAAGGGAAGGGTAAATTTGTTATTTTATAAATTTATCACATGACAATTTGTCACGGTTATTATACAATCCCTTAGAAGCGAAAACTTATTTCTAAGCCAACCAAATGGACATTTAAGGGGGATAAAATTTTATCCCGAGATTATTTTCATTTATCCCTTACACTAAACGACCATTAACTAAAAATTCCCACACACTTCAAATGGTGAAGATGGGGAAGGAGAATGCGTGTTCAAATGGTGAAGATGGAAAAGGAGAATGCAGGAATGAATGTCCGGAACGCACACACTTCAAATGGTCAAGATTGCGAAGGAGAATACAGGAGTGAATGTCCGGAACGTATGAAGACGGAGCTGCAATGGACTTAAACGCTTGGAAAAAGCAAACATCAATTGCAAGTACCTGTTTTTGCACAGATGGTAGATGTTTCATAGAGAAGAATAACGTAGTTCATTGTTATATAGAGAGGAGTTGCACCCCTTCGGATTGAAGAAACTGGAGGCACAACGTTTGGGAAGAATTAGCCGTTGAATTGGATGAAGCTGGAGTCGCGTCGATCAAGAAGAAGGAGGTGTGTTATATGGTACGGTTAAAAAAGTAGTTATGCTTTAATTTAAACACACGCGGGTATAATAGTAATTTGATATTGAAAATTGTGGAAGTGCTGCTAGTAATATAAATTAGCCTAACAAACACGTACAAAGCATGTACAGTAAATTAATAAATACATATTACACACAAAATAAGTGATACATATTACACACAAAATAAGTGACATTTCACTTTGTAGTTAGTTTGCTCATTAAACAACATATATAGTAACTTTGTAGTTAGTTTGCTCATTAAACAACATATATGGTACTCAAAAAAATCATTCAATTTGTAAATTTGCTCATTAAACAATGTGTATAGTAATCAAAAAACTTATTCACTAGTTAGTTTGCTCATCAAACAACATGTATAATACTCGAAAAACTCATTCACTTTGTAGTTAGTTTACTCATTAAACATGTATAGTACTCAACTATGAAACACTCATAAAAGTGGTGAAACTCGATAAGCCTTCTAGCTCTGAAATTTATAATTTAATTTTTTTTTTCATTTTTGTTCTTACATACTAATTTCTTTTTAATGTAGTATTCTTAAAACACATTAATCCTTTTAACTTCACATAGTAGCATTATAACTTATAAAGATAATGATTCATTATAATTTATAAAGATAAAGATTAATTCTAATTAATAAGATGTTACCATTTTATGCCATACATAACCTTGAATGTTATTGTAAAAACTTTACTTATTAATATGAAAATTTGAATTGTTTCATATAAGGTTCTAAAATATTTTTATGATAAAAAAATAGATGGTTCTTTTTTTCTCCTCTTATTATTTTTTTTAAAGAAAAAATTATAATCTTTAATATTGTTTCAAAGTTAAATTGAAATCATATACTTTCTTTGAATTTTTTTGTCACCTTGAGACACACTACTGAGGTCATGAATTGAGGCCAAAGCAATGTGTTTTAAAGTTACTTCATTGACGAGTTTTAGAGTTGTTTTTGTACTCAAATATTTAATATTTTGATATAATTTTTTTCAAATAACAAATTCTAACCTACTGAAAAGGATCTTATGAACAATCTAAAAATTATTTAAATTTTATTAGTAATGAGGATTCAAAATATCATACATTAATTAATCAAAAAATGGTCCAATAACAAAAAAAAAAAAAAGACTTTTTGGGATCCTTTTATTTCAATTTCTATTTTGAGAATATGTACTTCCATCCGCATGTTTACTTCCTATGCAATTTTTAAAACAGAAAAAGAAAAACAGGAAGTTGTCAATCACACTTGTATTCTATAAAAAAGTATTAACATTTTTATTAGCAAATTCTTTTATTAAATCTTAGCTTGGAAATGGAAAATACTATTATTATTTTTTTCTATTTTATTGCCTTTTACTTGTTATTTGTTTTTTCAAATTCTATCAAGATTTTTCTCTTCCCATCCTTTATTCTTTGAGAAAAGAACCTACAAGAAGGGTTGATTTCCCAATGAGGAATTAACATATTGACTCACTTTCATCCTTTCTCTAGACCAAGAAAAATACTTTTTAATTAGTACTTCTTTTGTCTCAAAATAATTGAATTTTTTAAATTTTTTTTAAAGTTTAAAATAGTCGAATTGTTTAAAATTCAAAAAGAATTTTTTGAAACTTTTTTCATATTTGCCCTTTCATTTATTAAAGTTTTATATTTTCTAACAGATAAATTACACTACATATTTACGATTTCACAAAGGGCAAGTGAAAAGTATGATGTAAATTTTGTCTTTGAATACTTTTTTTAATATGTGTGCATTAGCTTAGAAATTTAGTTAATATGAGAGAGAGAATATTAATGTTTCAATAACTAATAAAAAAGCTAGTGTTAATTAATGAGAAATTTTTGGATATAACCACTCAACAATACATTAATTATGCTTCATAACTATAATATGAGTAATTACATTTTGTAACAATAGTTGTAGCAATATTTGTATAGTTCATACAATATTTGTATACATCTATATAATTTGGTATACGATTTGTATTTTTGTATATCGTTCATATATTTCGCTATACACTTCGTGCACAATGTTTGTATAATTTACTATATAATTCACAGTATTTGTATATTCCGTTGTACAATTTGATTGGAGCACAATTTTTGTATAATCGCGCATAACGTTTGTATAAATCGTGTGAATTATACAAAACTCAAACTATAATTACAACTAAATATTTATCATGAGCTATAATTAATTCAAACTATAACTATATTAGCTAATTAACTAGTACATATTTATTTATCCGCATAATTTGTCCTTAATTTTTTTTGCAAATAAACTTTTTCACAATTATCCCAGTGGTATTTGGTTTGAAGTAATGTCCAAATCCTAATTAATTAGCAATGGATTTATCCTAATTATATTTGGTTTTAGAATTACGTGTGAACATTATAAATATCATTACTAATTAATTATTTTCCCAATCTTAAAGCAAAGTTACACATGGTTCCACTACTATAACTTTTGGGCAATAATCGATGAATTCAAGACCCAAACTCCGATCACCGCCGCCGTCCTCCGTCGTCTCTCCGGCTTCTCCAACCAAATCCCTAATCAACAAAATGCCTAGAAAAATAACTCTCAGACCAACTATTACACTTGCCACTATTTTGTTCTCAATCTTAGGTTTATATGCTTTCTTCAACGCATTCATTTTCTCAGACCCACCAAACAATGTAACCAGTGTTAGCTTCAGCAGGAATTACAATAACCAGAATTCGAAATCTGTGAAAGTTTACATGTATGATCTGCCTAGGAAGTTTACATATGGGGTTATTGAGAGCTACGCGTTGGCAAGAGGTGGAGAGAAGCAGAGTGACGATTCTCTGCTTAAGTATCCTGGGAATCAGCATTCTGCTGAGTGGTATTTGTTTTCTGACCTGAATCGGCCGAGTTCAGAGCGGGTCGGGTCGGCTGTGACTCGGGTTTTGAACCCGGAGGAAGCTGATCTTTTCTACGTGCCTTTCTTCTCGTCTTTGAGTCTTGTGGCGAATCCGATTAGATCCAACAATGTTGCTGTTCCTGTGGAGAGACCGACTTATAGCGATGAGGAAACGCAGGTAAGAAATCACCATCTGTTGGATTATTTTCTTCATGATTCATGTTTCTTGAATTGCATTGTGTTGCTTTTTCAGTTAAAGTTTTCATCTTTCTTTTTTGGTTAATTTAGTTAAACTAGTTATAATTGGTGTGAATTGTGTTTTAAATGATCTATCACTTGTTATTCTAGAGGACTCCCTTTATTAGCTCAACAACTTGTTGCTTAGACTGTCTGGTTGAGCTTCTAAACATGTCCACATTGGGAAACATTGACCAATACACCTGTGACTGTGATTTGTTTGCTGCAAATGTCTTATTGAGAATTATAGTTCTCTACCCGAAGGGGGTGGGTTAGCTGTCGAGAGCTTGTGTGATAACCCTGCAAATAAGTGATCGGATACCAGCAAAGGCAACGACGCTAGGTGAATTCTTTACATGAGGATAAACATTGGAGGGGTAGAATTATTCGATATCTGTATTGGTCGGTACGATTATTTGATACCTGTGCTGGCTGATACTCGATTATTAGTTGAGGTGCACATAAGTTGGGTCGGAAAATATTGTGATCAGAAAAAAGAAAAAGAAAACTAAATAAAAATGATAATGGTCTTCTGATGCTTGTTAAATCCAGAAATGCATTTGTTTCTGTGTATACATTTGTGTTACAGAATTAAATTCCATACAAA
This sequence comes from Solanum clarkiae, assembly GCA_011800125.2. Taxonomy (NCBI): domain Eukaryota; kingdom Viridiplantae; phylum Streptophyta; class Magnoliopsida; order Solanales; family Solanaceae; genus Solanum; species Solanum clarkiae. Next base: position 12,746,104 of record JAABOM020000049.1, on the reverse strand, counting down.
GGGCATATGATTGCATTGTGCATGTTGCAGGAGTCTTTAATTGAATGGTTGGAGCAGCAAAAGTATTGGAAAAGGAACAATGGCTGGGATCACGTGTTTATATGCCAGGATCCTAATGCTTTATACAAGGTTGTGGATAAGGTGAAGAATGGAGTGCTGTTAGTTTCTGATTTTGGAAGGCTGGCCCGTAATCAGGCATCTCTTGTTAAGGATGTCATCTTGCCCTACTCACATCGGATTAATACATACACTGGGGATATTGGCGTGGAAAATCGAAATTCCTTGCTCTTCTTCATGGGCAATCGATACAGAAAGGAGGTAATTGATATGAAAAGTTTCATAATTTGATATTACATCATCTTGTTTCTGATAAAAGATTCATTAGCCCTGGTACTGTCTCATTCTTCTGGATATGCTGATTAGAAGAAACGATGCATTTTTAATAGATATAAGTATAACTGTTATCTATCCAGTGTAAATGCTAGAAAGCAACAACACTTGAAGGAACTTACATATCCTGCTTTTTTCTTATAAGTGAGACATCCTACATTCCCATGTCCAAAATTGCTAAATCATAGGGAAAAAATTCAGACTCTCATTCCTTCTTTTAATAAGAAATATTTTATTGCTAGGTGGTGTGAGAGATATACCTTTGATGAACATCTCCGTCTTTAAGTTTGTAAGGAATTATTATGAATCTACATCATTTACTTATCTAAATGATGTAGATTCACTTCGAGATGTTGCACCCAAGTTGTAGCCTAGTGGTCATGAAGTAGGTGAAGAACCATGAGTCTCAGGTTCAAATCTCAATGGAGAGATAAAACACCAGGTGATTCATCCCATCTACCTAAGTCCTAAGCATTGTTGGGCAGAATTACCCCGTACCTATCTTGGTTGGAGATGGCAGGTGTCAGGTGAAATTAGTCCTGAGGCACGCAAGCTTGCCGGGACACCTGTGTCATCAAAAAAAGGAATTATCCTCAGTTTCTCCCTCTCCATAAAATCCACGGAGTACAACTAGGGATGATCTTCCATATTCTCCACTTCTTTGTTTATGCTCTTCCTTGTCAAGCGCCTTAGAAAATCCATTGTAGTCATTGCAATTGTCCATTGGACTCCAAAGTTGTTCAAGTTCCTGAGCTGCAAAACAGTCATACAACATAGATTGTAAGAATAGATGATTGTTGGTGTTGCTCCCGTTCCACATAAAACACCTGCTGTGACTAGAGTGACATTTTTCATTTAAATTATTCTTCGTTAAGCAAGACTCTTAGGTACTAGCCGAGTGAAACATGCCAAAAGCCTCATCTTCTTAGCCATCTTTTGGGGTTGAATTAGGTCCAAGGTCTATTTTCTTTACAAGATTAGCTTTCTTCCCTTAAGATACCTCATTTGAAGAAAAGGGTACCACTTAATTCTTGTGTTTGGATGCTATGTTTGACGGAATTGGTATCACTATAGTTATCAGCAAAAAATAGAAAGAAATGGCATCACTGCTATAGTTTTATTTGTATGTTATATTTGTTTCCCTGCACTCAATGCACATCACTGTTTCAGAGTTATTTACATAAAGCTTGTTTGCTAATGTGTCAGGGAGGAAAGATTCGTGATTTACTTTTTCAATTGCTTGAGAAAGAAGAAGATGTCATCATAAAACATGGTGCACAATCTAGGGAGAGCCGTCGTGAGGCAAGAAAAGGGATGCACACTTCAAAATTTTGTCTGCATCCAGCTGGTGATACACCATCAGCTTGCCGCCTTTTTGATGCTATCGTGAGCTTGTGTGTCCCTGTAATCATCAGTGATTACATTGAATTACCATTTGAGGATGTTGTAGACTACAGGAAAATTGCAATTTTTGTAGACTCTAACACAGCTGTGAAGCCGGGATTCTTGATTAAAAAGCTCAGGAAAGTAAGCATGGAGAGGATTTTGGAATTCCAACGGGAGCTGAAGAAGGTATTTGCTAGCACATAATCCTTGTTCCTACATACTATTATAACCTATGTTGCTCGGACTCTTCAAAAATGTCAACAGGTGCGTGTCGGATTCTCCAAAAATAGTGTATTTTTGGAGAAATCTGACACGGGTGTGACGTCGAAAGTGAATCACTTACCTAAAGAAGATTGTTTATTTGGAAACTTAGATGTAGTTGACTCATTTAATTGCTAGCAAAGGCAGATGATCTCTTATCCAGTTAATCCTAGTGCTTTAGGTCATTTTAGTCACGAAATGGATAAATATTGGTGGCTATAATAGCTAGGTGATGCCTGAATTAGTTCCTTGAATTTAAGCTATATTATGGTCTGTTCCAGATAAGTTATTGTGTTGCTTTTTCCTTCATGTCATCTTTCCTAAATTTACTTCAAGTGTCTCATGCTTTAGTTAATGTGGACTCTTTAACATGTATCAAACATAAAGAAACCCTTTGATTTTACATGTTCAGGTGAAGCATTACTATGAATATGAGGACCCAAATGGAACAGTAAAAGAAATTTGGCGACAGGTCTCTTTGAAGTTGCCGCTTATTAGGTTAATGATCAATCGTGACAAACGTCTGGTGAAAAGAGAGCTCACTGAACCAGATTGTTCTTGTCTCTGTTCAAACCAGACAGGGATCTTCTCTACATTATGATCCAGACTAGTGACATTTTCTCACTCACCATCCACTTTGAGAATTTATGGATCTCTCACCCTTTATTGGGGAGGAAGATGGTAGATCAAGAGGCTTGTGCTGTTGTAACTTATATGTGGGATGAAAATATGGTTTCCATCTGGATTCATTGATTATTATCCCTGCTAACCAGTAGAAAATCCAGTTTAACGCTAAAATAAGGATCGATTGAGTCGATATATACATAGTTTTACTTATTCATTTCACACTTCCTGGATACATGTATTTTGAGAATTGCAGTCGGTAGAAGCAATTCAGTATGTATTGTATATCATGATATATATATGTAGGCTTTTGCTTCAAAATGTCTTCATCTTTCATTTTGCCTTTATGACATTTCACCTTAAATTATTTGAAATGTCTCCTTTTGACCCTTTGCTCGTGAATATTTACAGATTCTTAGAATTGTTTACCAATCCACCATTTAATTACACATTATGTTATGTTAAGCTTGTAATGTGATTCTATTAAAAACATCTCCCAACTTGGTGCACGTTATTAGTTTTATCTCCGAACAGTTAATAGTCTTAAAAACAAGAGAAATTTACAGAAATGACTATATTTTATGGATTTTAATATTTCTCTGACTATATTTACTATAATTACCAAATATACCTATAAGTTATATGAAAAAAAATACAAAAATATGTGTAATTAATTTAATATATTAATATTAGTATATACTATGTATATGTTATTAAGGAAATGATATAACGGTTTCTTTTCAAAATAGTAACAGCAAATTAACATTAATTAACTTATCCATTTTGAATTATCAACCTTCTCTTTATTATTATTAAATACAAAAAAGAGCTAAACATTGATCCTTCAAAAGGTTTTTTCGACACTGTCATCTTCATTTTGTTTTTCCTCTCTTTCCAATAATCACCATTATTGTCTTTAATATTTGTATTCATTTGAAATCAAAGTATTCATATGCAACAGTACAAGTGATATACTTTTTGTGTACTGTAAATACAAATTCTGTGAATACACATACAATGGATATAACTATCATTATTATAGTGAATACACTATTATTATCGTACGAAATACATATATTTATTTGTTTCGTTTAGCGACATTCACATATCAAAATATAAATACGATCACTAATCAACAACTCAAAACTTGGGTTGATACATGAATACAATTGAACCACATAATATGAATAAGATTGATACAACACATTAAAGATTACAAGTATATAAAAAAAATTGAAAATAAGTATACTTGTTTTTTAGTGAATACAAATTAAATTATTATATGAGGATATAATTCTTATTCCTTCATTAAAGTATGAATTAGAATTTCTTTTGAAAAGGCTTAACTCAAATTAAAACAAAATTGAATGATATGAATACAAGAAAATAGAGTTAAACTCAAAAAAGTACAAACCCAACACAAATAAAAGTTATTTGATTTTAAGAAATTTTGCACTTGAGAAGTTTTCACCTACAAGGTGGTGATTTTAGAAAAGAAGACGGAAGTAAAGATTTATGTTGATATGAAAATCAATAAAGAAAGAGGAATGAAAGTGAGAGAGTGTAATTGATTATTATTAAACAGTTACTTAATACACGCCTTATAATGTGGCTATTGCCTACAAAGTAACAGTTTGCAATAAAACTAATAATATAGCTATAAATACTAATAATTTGAAACTACACCTGATTATCATAATATATAGTATATGTTAGCTACTTTGTGTGATTTTTCCTAAAAGAGCACCCTCTGCTTGACTAATTGAATTGAAATACACTATCAAATTATCACAAGTGTTAAAAACACTCCATAGCTTGGATACCAAGTTATCAACTTGTCATGACCCGGTCCCAGTCATGACCCAAGCATACCACAACATTACTCTAGAAAAATAGAACAATTTAGACACAATTTCACTTAATTTCGTTGAGAAATGATCGAGATATCGCGATGTAAAGTTTTTACTCATTTTCGATATACAATCAGCAAAAAATAGAGATTTTACCTTGAAATACGCATCAAAACTAGAATGTGACACTTCCACGACGTTCCTTACAAAAATTCGAGTCACATAGGCTTTTGAATCACTCAAATCAGATGAAAAATAAACTCAAACTCGCGGTGCAAAGTTACATGTATAATAAGTCAATGACACCCCATATATATAGGTCCATGCCCCTGACACGTGGTAGCCTCAGCTTGAGCCACATGTTAGCGTCAGGGTTGGCCACATCACCTCTTTAATTCAACTACTATCCAATCCTCTTTTTTCGACGTCTTGGACTCGTTTGGACTTTGATTTTCGCAAATGAACTATATAACCCTATGGATTTCGACGTTCCGAATCCAACGGACGGTCGAATTAGGCTAGGAGCATGTTCTATGCAATTATATCATGGCTTAAAAATTTAGCCGTCGGAATCGATTAATAGTTGACTCAGTCAACGCACTCGGGAATCGTGTCCTAGATGAGCATTTTGATATCGCGATTATCTTCGGAACGTTGATTTCGGTCTAGGACAACCCTTCGTTTGACATCTGGGATGTCCGGATGTCATTTGACACCCCAAAGGCTTTCTGTTATAAGTTGCAGATAAAAAGTGGGACCCTTACTTTATTTAGAGGTGTATTTTACTCTTATTACAAAATCAGAGATGTATTTAAGTTCAGTTAGTCAAGTAAATATGTTTTTTTTAAATTATCAATAATTCGAGGATGAAATTAATAATTTATACCAAATTTAAAGATATTTTAAATACTTTTCTAATATTTAAAATAATTAAAGTTTAAATGCATCAAAAGTATGAAAATCCAAATTTATTTGTAACTAAGGGACCCAAATTGGTATAATCCCAACAAAAGAAACTATCATTGCCTTTTTTGAAAGGCAATTTAGCCGAAACTCATAAAGGAATTGGTTGTGTTCAAATTTATAACTTCTTTTATCATTATCATTATCATTCTTCTATTAAAATTAATGTGTCATATAGACTGAAATAAAACTAAATTTTTTACCTAATTTGTTCTTTTTTCCCCTTTTGATTGAGCATGTGGATAAAACAAGAATTAATATTTTCAACATGGAAGATCTTTTGACGTGGTTTGATAGAAAATTTACATTGTAGAATTTTTAAATTTTCCTTTTAATGCATAGATAGAAACTTCAACAATAGAAGACGTAACTGAAACATTATTTTACGGTTTCTTAGTTCCAAAATACAAATAACTAAATTCAACGTTCAACTGGTCTATCTTTTTTATTTTTATAAGTCAACTTAAAAGAAAGTTTGAAAAGAAGCGTAGTCATGACCAAAACAATATTATAAAAAATAAAAGTAAAAAAGTCAGAGAAAACCAACGGAATTATGAATCAAACAAGACAAAGTAAGATAATAATACACTAGTCTCATTTATCAAAACTTTTAAATTAAATTCTCCCTCTATCCCGTATTATATGGACACTTTTTATTTTACACGATTATTAAGAAATCATCAATACACAAGTAAACTTTATCATTTTACCCCTTATTCATATTAATATACATTAAATTAATTATTAATACAATAATTAATGATAGGGAAAAATGAGAAAAAATTAATTAATTTTATCTTAATTTAGTAAGTGTGTTAGGATCTACATCAGATCTATTGAGAAATCAAAGGAAGAAGAAATGAAAATCTTGTTTGAAGAAGATGAAGTAGATAGAAGTGAGAGTGTCACGTCCCAAGCCTACACCCTGGACGTGGCCGGCACTCGAAAACCATTTCTAGTCCCAAGCGAATCACTTGGCCTGGCTACTTACTCAGCGGAAGACTTAATAATGATGACAACGCCATAAAAGCAGTAAGATAAGCTAAACTATCTGCATAACTAAATAAGAAAGCTTTTAAGCAATGTCTGAATAACTGAAAACTAAAATACAATCATACAGTCTATGGAATCTCTACTAAGCTGTCTGAAAGGACTATTGAGACAGGCCCCAAGTAGCCAGATCTGAAATAAAACTGAAATGACATAACATGACATGAACTAAAGTGTCTCGGACTGAAAAGAGGCCTTGTTGACACCCAATTTTTACCCTCCACGGTGTCAAATTAATCATCGAGCCTTATTTTATTTTTAGCTATTTTTAAACAATGTTTTCAA
>JAABOM020000049.1:12718031-12739195 GCA_011800125.2 Solanum clarkiae | reverse complement strand
GGAATTGGGGAATTGAAGAGGGGTATTAATTGGGGGCGGCGGCTAGGTTGAAAGGGGTTTAGGGTTTGGGTTTTGGGGGAAATGAGGAAGAAGGGTCGAGGGAGGGGTATTAATTAGGGGCGCGTGTAGTCACGCGCCCGGATTTAAAATTAAATTAATTAATTTTTTTTAAAATTGTTTAAAAAAATGTTAAAAAAAATAAAAATAAAGTCCCGATAATTAATTTGACACCGTGGAGGGTAAAAATTGGGTGTCAACATAAAGGATGCTCGAACTAGTCTTTTCTTTTCTTGAATTAATATCAAGATTTTCAATAAAACTAAATAAACATAAAATCTTGATCATAAATGTACATAAACTTAATAACAAATCTCAAATTGGATACCAATAAGACCAAAGTTTCATAAAACTCCAACAAGAATATATGAAATTGTCATGGAATTTAACACACTTACAAGGTTTACAGTAAACTTTGATACTTAAAGGTTCATGGGTAAAAACTAGTTTCAATTTCTACAAATATTAGCAAAATAATTACTTTTGGGTGCCTTACATACCTTGGAATGACTTGTCGAAGAATTGAAGAAGTTTTCTTGAATGTTCTACCAGTTCTTGATTTTACGCTTGAAGTTTCTAGGGAGGGTTTCTTGCTTATGTTTAGAGAATGAATGAAGAAAAATTACGTTTAGGGACTAATTATAGCTTAAAATGGATTAATTTAGGATATGGGGTGTGGAAAAAGTCGGAATTGGACCTCCCATTAAAGAACCAAAACTGCCTCCAATTTGCACTAGTGCGCGACGAGCACTAGTGTTAAAATCCACTTTTTCGCGAAAACAGATTTTCGTCAAAATTTTTTGAAAACCACCAAGTGCAGTTCTGCGTTCTCTCCGCGTCGCAGAGCGGACGCGGATTCCTCACTGTTTCTAAAATTTTTGGGAAAAAATAATTCGCGTTTTTTCGAGTTTTTGTCGAGTCGAGACCATTTTCCGACTCGATTTTTCACACTGATCGCAAATCCGGTCTTGAATTTGCAAACAGAGCATGGAAAGATAGGTCACGCGCAAGGTCAAGTCTAGGGGTAATTTCGTCATTTCATGGGGGTGTTACAGAGAGCTTCTCTCTAAAAACGGGAAGACCAAATATTTTAACGTGGTGACACACAATTACTTGGGCAACTTCCATGGGTGTAATATATATATATATATATATATATTAAATGAATACAAAGTATTTTTACATGGAGAATGAACAGTACAACCTTCAGCTTGATTCGCGAGGTTGACAAATATTTAACAGTACATTAAATATTACATCAGGCTACACAACTTAACAAGGTGTCTGTGTAATATGAGATAAATATTTATAGAAAGATATTCATATAATACTCCCTCTGTCCCAAATTAATTTAATTATTGAGGCTTTTTTTAAGGTTCAAAATAGTTTAATTATTTAAAGTTCAAGATGAATGTTTGAAATTTTTTCCATATTTATCCTTTCATTTATTGAAGTTTTACATTTTCTAGGAGACAAATTACACAATATTTATGATTTCAGAAAGACTAATAATGAAAAATATGATTAAAATTATATGATTGACTTAAAAATTCAATTAAAATGAGTCGGAGAGAGTATGTTGCAAAGGGAGTAAGTGATTTTGAGTGGTAACATTTTTTAAGAAATTGAAATAAAAAAAGTAATTTATCTTAATCACTATTTCAAAACTTGACTAAGCATGAATTGGAAACACTACTCTAATATTAAGAAAAGTATTTTTCCCAAATGGTTATCAAAAAATACACCAACATTCTCTAATTTATTTATTTATTTTTTTTAAAAAAACACCTTTCAGTATTAATTTTGACTAGTTTCTATTTTGGATATTAGTTCTTGGAAAAGAAGGATCACACATAAACAAATAACGACACTGGAAAAAACAATTATAGAATTTGTTACATAGCACAAAATTATTTTTTCAAAGTTACATATACATAATTCATCCTAATTTATCCATAAATAAAACAAATGAAACATTCTAGAAAACACGAAAGAACAAAATGAAATACTAACGCACTATTCACTCGAATTCTGATCTGTGAAAGAGAGACGACGACCCTAGTTTAGTAATCATCCTACTCTACCTCTAAATCGCGTAACATAACATAACAATTCGAAACACCAACAGCTAATTGACAAGTAATGTGCCTCTTCTCATCATTACTTCTTCCATAGTACAACCATTGATCCTTGTTGATAACTTTTGAACAATAGTTGCAATAGATCTTTGATACCTCATTCTTATAAGGAAATGAGTAACACAAAGTTAAATCAAGTTTTTTTAGTCTTCTTGGACTGGCTGCACATGTTGGATGTAATTGAAACTCACAAATTTTGCATTGGTACAAAACTGTGTAGTTTGTGTGACATCCACTACATTGACCACATCCAATGCAATGAACTTCACCTCCATCTTTTTTAGGAACAAGTGTTAGTGGATGTGAATGAAATGGATGTTGAATTTTCTCAGGCAAGAAAGAGCACCTCTCATGAATTATAAAATCACAACTTGAACATCCTTTTTTCTTGTCTGTACTCAGATCTGTACCGCAAATTCCACATTTTCGATTCTTGACACTGTTGTCCATCGACCTATCCATGTATTGCAAAACATGTCGATGAAAAAATGATCCTTCACGCTCATTTTTTCGATAGTTTACTATACAAGTGTCATCCCCATCAACATTTGTCAATCCATTTTTAACACCAATGATATACTCTTTATCATTTCCCCCTTTTCCGTATACTAAATCAGCAACACATCCAAAATGTCCTACAAATTTATGACTATAGTCATAATACACCCAGGAATTATTCGATTTGTCTATCGAGTGGTTGCATATGTCGCAAAGGAGTGGTCCGGCTTCAATATTCCTCAAAGGATTCGAGTAAAAAACAGACAAGGTCATATCTTTGTGAAGAACTTTATAAGGCATAGATGCGCACCCCATATGAAGAGCAAAATCACAATGATCACAAGAATAATGAAAGTTGAACAACAAAGCAGGGTTGTCACCAACATGACATGCTCTGCAATTGAATTGCTCATCAGCACTGTACTTGAGGAGTAATTGATGTCCAGGATGAGCCAAATGCTCAATTACTTGGGGGAATTCGAAACATGGCTCATGTAGAAAGTACCTGCAACGTTTGCACCCGTACGCCATGCCTGAAATTGTTGTCCCGCAGAAATAGCAGTGCACACAATCCGATGCGCGTAACGAGTACGTTAACAAATTGTGTCGATGGCTGAAATGTTTACGTTCTCTGTTTCCAACTCGTTCTATCTCATCGATAGAATTGGATTGATGATTTTTGGTAATGACAATTGATGATTGTTGGTCGTTTACTTCAGTAACATAGCGAAATCGACAAGGGAAGGGATGATCACGAAGAGAAATGAATTCGTTTTTTTCTAAGTTTTTGAGGTTCAAATGGGAGTCCATTTTGGGTTGGGAAATTTGATTTATTTTGAATGGTTATGGGGAAAATCCATTATAAGAAAGAGTTATATAAGTCATAATAGGTTGAATTTCAACAGGGGAGTGATGGAAAAGTAAGTTATAATAAAGTTTTGTTCACATTAAATGTCTTGTTTACGCGTTATACTTGACTACACAATCCTTTGAATTATTGCCACTTCTAATTTTGTGTCCAGAAGAATAATTAATCCTTACAAAAATTGAATTGTTAGCTAACTAAGCAATAATCAACACTTTTTCTATTCATTTTTACTTGTCACTCTTTCGCTTTTCAAGGTCAACTTGACTAAATTTCAAAGCAAAATTAATTTTCAAAAATATAAAATTTAGATGGTTAAAAACTATACAAAAAATGCTATTAAGTTGCAATCTTTCTCATATTAATATGATAAAAAAACATGTTAAAATATTGGTCAAAGTTCATATAGTTTGACTTCAAAAGTGAAATAGTGACAAGTAAAAATAAACAGAGAGACTACTAACAAAATATACAATTGTTAAATATAGAGACGTTTAATCAATACTCTCTTCGTCCTATAATATATATATTTGTTATAGGGTAGACTAATCACATGTTCAAAGTATTGGAAAAGCCAAAAGAAAGAAAAAAAGATTAAATGTGTTAGTGGTAGAATACTTGGTAGTTAGTTAACTATTCTCTGTGGCTCATTTTATTTGTAATTTTTTTTCGAGAAAATATTAATTAAATTAAATTATTTTTAAATCTCAGTTTAACATTACTCTGTTTCACCACATTATTAAGGGTAAATATAGAAATTGATAGTTAATTACTTTCTTCCTTGAGTTTTACTTGTTATTTTTTTACTTATCGAGATCAAATAACATGAATTTTGACCAATATTTAAGATATATTTTTTTTATCATATCAATATAAGAAAGACCACAACTTATAGTATTTTTCGTATAGTTTTCAACCATCTAAATTTTAAATTTTAAATACTAAATTTAGCTTTGAATTTTAATTAAGTTAACTTCGAAAATCAAAATAATGACAAATAAAAGTGAATAGAAGGAGTATCTTGATTTTTTAAAATGACAATTATTTTAGGTTATTTATTTTTAGTAATAACGTCAAATAAAGTAAATCGTGAGCACACAACTACAAGTTGATCTCTTTCTAATTCAGAGGCTTTACCTAACATCTGGAACAATGCAAAAATACCATACATTTCAAATTCAATTATTTTCTTCAATATAAATAGTAAAATTATGAAAATAATTCTATGAAAAAGGTATGAACTTAGCCATTCAAGCAAAATGTCTTACCGAATATAAAAATATATAAAAAAAGAAAGAATATTAAATGACGAAAACTAGGTATAATTATGACTTTGCCCATTCAACAAAATTAAATTGAGTCAATCATTGAAGCAACAACTTGTGATATATATGTGAATATTTCAACATGATATTTACTTGATACTATTATTATTGTTATTATAGAAAAATAAATATTTTTTTTTAACCCTGAGCTATTATCAATTTTAAAATTGATGGCTAATCTATGACTTATATTTATGGCTGTGTGAGAGATTCTTTTACAAACCTAATTGAATGGTATTAATGGTGGTTGTTGGGAGTTGAAAAACATGATAGATAACCATTTTACAATCAGCTAAAAAGGTAAAATGTGTGAAATAAACTCACATGACATGACATTTTGATAAATTAAATAATAACATGTGTTATTTAAGCCCAAAAAATTATTGGATAAAATAAAAATAATTTATTTTTAACTTAAAAAAACAAGAAACGAATAACTGCTTTCTTCTCCTAACCAGCCACCATCTTCTTTATATGAAAATTTTCAAACAATGAAAAAGAAATTCTAACTATTGCCTTTATATTCACATAAACATATATCAATTTAAAGTCAAAATAAATCAAAATCAATACACGATAGAAAATTTGAGCAAAGCAAAAACTGAAGAGAAAAATCTTTATCTTTTTCACTAGCACAAGAGTATGCAATTATTATGCATCCAAGCTAAAAAGTCATGCCCTTTTATTCCGATAGCATCAAAACCTCAAAATTCATCCCCCTTTTATTCCGATAGCATCAAAATCTCTTATCCATTGCGTTTATTTTCTTCCCACTAATAATAATTTATCACAATTGCAAAAAATAATAACGAAATTTTATTGAGAATAATCAATTCAGATTTTTTTTCCAAAAAAATGGAGTTTTGCGAAAATATTTGAAAGATTGAAAGGCGTAAAAAACAAGTAGAAGAGTTGAAAAGGATTGGAGGTTGGGGGAAGGTGTGTGAGTGTGTAAAGAAATGTGAAAATAGTTGCAGTGCGAAAAAGCTTGAGTTGGGGAAGAAGATTCATTTTTTTGTTTATCAAAAAAAATAGATGGATAAGTTGAAACAAGTTAAAAAGAAAAAGATATTACTTTTGTAATTGCTTCACGCACCTCAAGGAGGTGAACTACACTTTTTTTTGCCATATCACTATTTTGTGTTTAATAGGAATGATTTTTGAATAAATAAAATGTTCAATAAGAATTAATCTTAATTGAGATGTCTAAATAAAAAATATGAATAAATTTAATTGTCTGACTTTAGCCTTTTATATATATATATATATATATGACCTTGACAAAGGTTGCATGTATGGAGTGATTGGGATGGAGATGTTGGGAGTAAGGCTGAAGATCAGCAGGAGTGGAATGTGGGGACGATATAATCAATGTATGTTTATATTTTTTATTTTAATTAAGAAAGTCATTTTTTCTTATTTTTAAGTAATTTATATTTTTTAAAATATTTGGACGACACACCCTATTGGGTTATGGGTCTTTTTTCTTCCTAGGTGGATAAATAAAGTCATTAACCAACACACTTTTGCCCATAGGCCCAATACTGGGGCATAAATATACACACATCATATTTTTGCCCAAAATTTCTAATCCCAACAGTCAACTTCAAATTGCATTCCCATTTAGTTTCTTGTCTGATTGGGCGGATTTCTGGTCAGCTTGTTCCTATCATCTCAATTTTTTATTAGGAATTGACTAAGTTGGTCTGTAGCTCCTGTTTTTCATCCGTGAACAGTAGCTACATATTTGGTCCTTTTGCTCCTTTTTTTTTTCTTTCTCTAGTTTTGCTGCAATCTTCTTGTGTTGTTGCTGTTGTTTGGCACTTGTTTTATGACAAATTTTGGAGAACAATATTGTAACTCTTAGTGATTATAGTTGAGTTTTGGTCCCTTGATTTTTTACTCTTCACATGGAAGGGGTTTTCAAGTAAATTTGGTGTATCATGTTATTTGTTTTATTCTTGCTTTGGTTGATTTATTTGCTGCCATATTACCATTGTGCTTGGCTCTGTTTGTTTCTTCTTGGTTCAAATTGAAAGTGAAAGTTTAGATTTGAATATTCTTCCTGCTGCCCTGTCATACGTTTTGATTCCCAACACACCCTTAATGTAGAATGGAACTTGCTCATGAACTGAATCTATCTTAAAGCCCTTAGAATCCCTTTAGTTTTAGACAGGGCTGTAATTTTCTCACTTATGCCACAATGTACTGATATGCATCACAGTTGTCTTAGTGCTGCATGGATAAAATCATGTACTTGGGAACACTGAGACTTCCTTAAAGATACAAACTTTTCATATTCCAAGTAAGGAATATCCTTTACAAAGAATCTACTTAACAAGCAAATGAGCATTTCATACTTTCCCACGCTACTCTCTAGTCCAATAGAGGTCTTTCCAATAAAAGGAGGTCTTGTACCACAATTCGAGTTAAAAAGAAGAAAGGGGGCTTTGAACTCAATGAGAATGGAGGTTCGCTCCTTTTCAGGCAACTCGTCTATGTCTACAAGATATCTAACACGTTTACTAATTTTTTGAGCGTGAGCTCATTCTGCACTCTTTTGCTTGCCCATGATTTCTTGCAAGAGCCTGTCACACTGGCGGCAATTGGACAATATCAGCAAGAGAAAGGTGTACTAAAAATTTATTTAAGAAATTCACTTCTTAGAGAGGAAGAGAACTAATCTCTGAGCCAAAGAACATCTTTTGTTTGGACGGAATCACATAGATAAGAGAGGCCCCTGGTCTGAGGAAGCGCCAAGTTCATGAGTTTAATTGGAACGATAACTTCAAGGTACTCTTTGTTGGAAAAACAATGTCAATATTCCATAAAGAAGTACTCAAAAATCTTGTGTAGGTCTATTATATTGAAGTGTTGTTAATGGTCTTTACATACATTTGTTGTGATTAAATACCTAGGTAGTCTTGATTACCATTTATTCTATTACAATTCATAATGTTAGCATAAGTGTAATTGTCCTCTACAATTACTATAGTTACTACAGTTTAACGATTGCAGTTATAAGAGCAGTCTGTAAAAGATGTACTTCTCCCTTGATTCTCTGAGTGTGCCGGGTTTGCTTGTCACTGAAATCTTTGTTATTTTTTGTATTCCTAGTTTTATACTAGAAGAACTTGTTGAATCCTAGATCATACACTACACTAGGTGAAATATCCTCAAGGACCGTGTTCATGTTCTTGGCGACGTATTTTCCTTAGGATTTAAATACTCTTTGCATCAAGAAGATGAACATCACATCCATGAACTTGTAAAAAATCAATAAATTGTATCCTTACTAGTAAAAGTGAATATTCCCGAACCATAGGAAGATCTGATCATATCAGCCAAGAGAGGAAATTGCAGAAATGCAAATAAAGTTATAGGAATGCTAGCTAGTGCTGACGCTGGGATGATAATCCAGGCAATTTGATGCCGAAGCATGATGAAAAAGCTTGAACAAAATGCTACCAGCATCGCTGCTATTGCAATAAAGAGTGTGATGAAGCCAATGATCAACCTTTTTGGTAAAGCACAGAGGAAGTCTTCTTCGGCATAGCGTGAAGTGAGGATGGACAAGAACATCAATATAGAGATTACTGAAGAAAACAAAGCTATTGCATCCATCATAGAGAAAAGAATGAATGCTTTCTCTTTAAGAAAAATAGCAGTGCCTGTATCGTTATTGTTCCCTCCTGGCACTGTAAAGATTGCTGCAAACATTACTGTTGTAATTAGTGCAGAGACAAGCATGCAAGATGATGCAGTTTCCTTCATCCACTTCTCTCCCTCTTTGACCAGTTCCTTGTGCTCCTCGGTGAACAACATTCCTGGTGTTCGACCCTTTGAGTCTCTCATCTCCTTATATGATGCTTGAACAATTGTCTCAACTTCCTATGGACATGCAGAAAGTAGCAATATCTTGAAATATAGAAAGAACTGACAGTTTTAAGGATATCAGCTTTTCACTGGAAGTGGAAATTACCTTAAACCACAATAACTCCCGTTGCATCTGAAGTGCTGCACCTGAAACAATACCAAGTCGACTTATAGGAGCTAACTTTGCAGCCAAGTGTAAAATGTTCTCATTATTTGCGCTTTTGTAGGACGTAATTATATCTTTGTGTGATCCTATGTTGTAGATTAGTTTGTAGATCTTTTCTTGTCGGTGAATGACAGCAATGTGAAAGATGCTCCGACTTTCCTCATCAACCTTCCAGATGAGATCTGGATAAGACTGAATAAGCTCTACTATGAACTCAAAATTTCCCAACTCTGCTGCTACAAATAATGGCCGCGAAGGATTTCTAAGTAAGTTCCCAATTTGTGAATCATTCAACAAGAGAACTTCTTTCCATGAATATTTTACCAATTCAAGGGCTTGTAAATGCATTAATTTTGTCTCCAGAACTTTTCTGACTCCTAATGTTGAAAATCTTCAGATTAGGTGTTTCGTTTCACAGGTACATAGAATAATAATCAAGAACTGTGGACCACGTTGTATGTGCCATACCTAATGGTTTTAGTAGATGCTGAACTACCCTTGTGATGAACAGGTGAGCTGCATTCCCAAAATGTTTATGATCAGTTGATTACAGATACGCTATTACGGAGAAGCTAAATATTACAACTGGAATAAACATACCTACATACCCTTGGTATTATTTTTTTCCCTCGAGCCGCTAGACATGTTGCTTGATCTATTCTGCAAATGAACAGAGACATCTATAGGAAGTCCCATTAAGCTTTTCTCCAGAAAAAAAGGGTAGGAAATTCCATTAATCTAGTGATGTATAAATATAAATATATCTCTGATTCATTTTGATAGGATAGAAATGAAGATACTTACAAGCATAGACAAGTCTTTGCCAGATTCCAAGTTCAGTTTTTTCAGAAAATGCCAAGGGCTTTCGTGCTAAAACGTGGAGTATTGTGTCTTCATTTTGATCTCGTTCAATGCCTAATTCAGGCATGTGCTGAAGTATATATAAAGCAACATCTGTGAACAGCATTGTAAGTAAATATATGTGTTAAGTTCCTCTAGGAGTTCAACTTTATGTTGGTGGTAGTGTGATAACATCGATTGGCACTCTTTTATCAAAACAAGTGAAATGGCCGTATTAAATTTATCAAGTTCTCAGTTTTTTAAAAAGCAATTTGAAACTGGAATATGTTCGTACCAAATAAATTGGAGTTTATAGTTGCAATCAGTAGGCTAATATAGTCCTCTTTGCTTAGATACTGACGATCAGTCACTGAATAAAGATACCACACCATCTCTCTGTGCCCTAGTAGAGCAGCCATGTGCAGTGGTGTGACTCCCTTACTGCCTCTCACCATTGGCAAGAACCGATTTTTCGTTACCATAACTTTTGCCATTCTTGTGAGTCCAGACGCAGCAGCAAAGCAAAGTGCAGTATTATCGTATTTGTTTTGCAGTGCCAGTTCCAGTGGATTCATTAGTTTAACCAATTCTTCGACAAACTGGACCTTGTTAGCCCCGGCTGCAATGTGAAGAGCAGTCTCCCACCCTTTTGTGATCCTGGCAGATGTTGCATCAGGGTGCAGACTGAAAAATTTTCTAGCCTTTTCCCAATTACCGCCTAATGCTGCTTGGTAGAGTGGCACGTACATGGTAAGATTTATTGGTTTAGTCCCTGCAAGTGTTATGACTCTACTCTGTTAATTAATCATGCAAAAAGAGAAAGACAATAGGTTGTATCATCTTGTGTTCATGGAGGAGTCTCTTTATGAAGTTTGCTTAAAGGTTTCTGTCTTATGGATGATTCATCCATGTTCATGATTCAGTTAAGTATATCCGATTGTTCATTTCCTGACAACTCATCATATCTGGTAGTTGTTCAGCAAAAGCAAACAAGCAAGACTTATTAAGTAAATGTGGGAAAAATTGATGTTTGTTATTTTGTTTTTTATTTATCTATTTATGGCCTTTGTAGCTTGCTCAATATGTTTTTTCTATGAAAGCAAGTGGCTTAGGTGATATGTGAACTGGTTTAAATGTTTGGGGCCTAAGGCTCAGGGATAGTCTGAGGTCTATGTTCAACATTTAGTTGGATAGGATAAGTTATGTACACTCGGGTTAGATATAACGTGGTTCAACTTCTACATGCTGAAACCATATAAGATAACTGTCGGATCATCTAAAAGATTAAGTAATAACTAGGTACAGTTAACTATTCATAATAAGTGAAAGATAAGTTACCTGAAAGAAAGAAGCTAATTACGACATGTTAAAATGCGCTACTAATGCAAAAAGTATATAAGTTAAATTCAGATCCATGATCTGACTAACCAACCTTTACCTTTTGCTGGTTCACCGTTCATACAAAAATGAAAGCATACATAGAAATTAGAAGCGTTGAGAAATATTTTTTGCTTAACTGGGCCTGAGAAAGGAAGTTGGAAGCGTCTGAGGATCAGGAACCGTAGGCCTAGAGACAGCTTCATTTTGAATAGGAAAAGGCAGTACCATGGCTTCAGCTTGATTAATTCCATGATTAAATTGAACCACAACAGCATGTTGTGGACTAGAACTTCTTGTATTGTTGCTGCTGTTTCTCAAAGAGATCCCCTCTGGTGTTGCTGTGGTGCTTGGTATTGAGTTTCTCTGCGGAAAGCATGTTGGAATTGAAAGCGTACGTTCCAGTTGTAGTTTTGGGATGTTTTCCATGACAAATGAATGTATATGCTTTAACAACTTTATTGTGTTTTTTTGGTTCTTCACTTTGGAATTGCAGTTGAAGCTGTTTACTTCCTCACAAGTCTTTTTAATTCATAATGTTGCTCATGTCAGTCAACTTAAGACTTTCAAAGAAACTTCTCATTTGTATGTTCATATTTATAAAGTTTATATGATGGTCCACAGCGTGGGGTTCTTAGACACTTGGATATAACACGGGAAATACATCTATCCATGTTTGTCAACATATCCTACTGCTGCACTTTTTCTGGATGTTCATAGTTTTCCATTTTTCTGTGCTTTCAATACAGTTGCTCTTTCCGCGTATAATTCATTTGTTGAAGTGTTCCTTTTTTGTTACTTTTTTGGTTGAAGAACACCAAGAATTCCCAAATTTTAGAATCAACTGCATTTATTTGATGCTTCTTTTTCTCACTATTCTAACTCTGCCTATACTAACATGTCTCCTATTGATGATAAGAATACCCTTAATTTTGGAGTTTTAAAGAGACAACAAAATGAAAAAAGTTGCATACAGTGAAGAGAATTTGTGACACAGAGAATCAAACAATTTAAATTTCATAGTGAATTTGGACATGAAATCTTTAAATTTTTGGAAATAAAATTTATATATTTGAAAACTATTAGTCACAATAATCAATAATTTAAAATAATTAAAAGATGTATCAACTTTTGAGTTGAGGGTCTTCCGGAAACAGACTCTGTATTTCTATGAGGCAGTGGTAAGGCTTGCGTACATTTAACCCTCCCCAAACCACTTGTGGAATTTCATGTATCAATTTTTGATAAAAATAAATTCTGTTTGAATTTCGAAATTCAACAAATGTCAACGAGAGTAATATTTTCCTTGTAAAATAAAAATTGAACGAGAAATATAGTTACCTAGAAACTCACTATTAGGAAGTCTCTTACCATTATTAGTTTACGAGACGAAATAGTCAATTAACAACTTTTGTCATTAATCATTCCTTATTTTGTAAACATTTCTTGTTGATTTGCAATTATTTCAATTCTCTAGCCCGCAGCTGACTGTTTAAGATAATTGATGGCATAATAATTGAAGGTTAAGTATGACAAAAACTTGAACTTAAGCAAGCAAAAAAGATGTGACTACAACATTTACAAAATAATTGTTTTCTTGTAAGACCAAGTCTTGGTGTGACAAATAATCAACCTGTACCAATACTTAAATATTTGTTCAAAAGTTCTCTTCTCAATTTTCCAAGAAGACAACTAAGACATATAGAAGTTACCAATTTTTCTATTTCAGGAAAATGATATGCCTGTACAAAGTTGAAGATTTAATTTTGTATGTCATAAAAAATGAGTCTTGAATTTGTATGTTTGTTGTTGCTTCTTTCACGGTTTATAGTTTTAGAGGAATCCGCAGCAGCTACATGGCTGTGAAGAGAGCTGTGGGAAACTTACAATTCCAGTGCTAGTTGCTCCCTTAACTCATGGTACTTGATCAAATGCGATCCAAGTTATTTATTGAATTCATTTCTGCAGGTTGAACTTCAAAATGAGGTGATATCTGTGTCAATTGAAAACCAAACGATTACTACCGCAGTTTCAATAGTAAATTTTTGCAATAGTATGAGTGAAGGTAGTCGAAGTCCTTTTTATTACTCGAGAGATAGGAATAAGTTGATGCTTGTTGGCTGTGGAAATGGTCTTGTGATACAGAAACAAAACGTTCTCTCGGGGTGTACATCGATCTGCAGTGAAGGTGAAAGGTTGACAGGATGCTATGGGATCAACTGTTGTCAATCTCTAGTCCCTTTTGATCTTTACTTCATATGAAGCAAACTTCACAAACTCGGGGATTCAGCAAGGGGCTTACCCGAGATGCAATGCAGCTTTCTTGGTATCCAGATGAAGTTGCACAGCCCTTTGTTTTTCTTGGTTCTGCTCCTGTTGTTTGGCTATGGACTAACGAGTTAGAAGCTGGGTTGCTTTGTGACAAATCCGAGGCTGTTGTTAAGTTGGAAGATGGTACTTCCGTGGCAAACATGCAGTGTCACTGTCGACCTGGAACACAAGGAAATCCATACTTCTCTAATGGATGCCAGGGTACACAATCATTTGATGTATATGTGGAATTGTGAATTCTCTGTTGCATCGAAAAATATCATGCATATGCACGTCAGATGAACCAGATTGAATTGTTTCTATATCAAATTTAGGCAGAACGATTTGATTTCTCAGATGGTCAGTCAACAACTCATTATTATCTTAGAAAGTCACTTTGTTGAAGAAATTTGGAATCAAGAAGAAAGGTGACTTTCCGAGATAATAAGTAATTATTTGAGAAATCAGCCCCTGCCAAAAGACATTGTAATTAGTGTATTTCCCTCATGCATATCATTCTTAACATTGTTTTATATGTTATCAGCGATTCAATGATGCTGCATAGATGTGGAATACCATTCGAACATTCTCCCGAGTAAGTCACCTTCTGTATTACTTCGAGCCATTTGAAAACTCAACACTATCAGAACTACATTAAGAAAATGGTAGACATCCTCATTTTGATACTCTGTGGTTCCAAAAGTTCTCTCTCCCTCCCTTTCGACCTTTTCCAATCACAGAAAGACTCGTAAATTTCCTTCAAAAAAGAGAATTCTAGCTTATTGGCTTTAACTCTCCTCACTCCTATATCGACAGGTGTATTCATAAGTATCGGAGTATTGCTACTGCTGTTTGGGAGCTATTTATTGTACAAAACACTCAAGAAGAGAAGGAACAAAAGACGGAAACAAAAGTTTTTTAAGCAAAATGGCGGCCTCTTACTACAGCAGCAGCTATCATCCAATGAAGGTACTATAGACAAAGGAAAACTTTTCACTGCTAAGAGTTGGAGAAGGCAACAGACCAATTCAATGAAAATCGCATACTTGGTCGTGGAGGTCAAGGTACGGTATATAAAGGCATGTTACCTGATGGAAAAATTGTAGCAGTGAAAAAGTCCAAGCTGGTAGATGAAAACCAGTTGGATCAGTTTATCAACGAGGTGGCTATACTTCCACAAATCAATCACAGGAATGTGGTGAAGCTACTCGGCTGTTGTTTGGAAACAGAAGTTCCTCTACTTGTTTACGAGTTTATAATCAACGGCACACTTTACAGCCTCATACATAATGAGAACAGTGAGTTTCCCTTTCCATGGACCACGCGTTTGAGAATTGCAACAGAGGTAGCTGGAGCATTGGCGCATCTACACTCAGCAACTTCTGTTCCAATCTATCATAGTCCAGCAATATACTTTTAGATGAAAAATACCGAGCCAAGGTATCAGATTTTGGTACTTCAAGGTCTATTGCAATTGATCAAACTCATCTCACGACCGGTGTCCAAGGGACATTTGGTTATTTAGATCCTGAGTATTTCCAGCCCAGCCAATATACAGAAAAAAGTGATGTCTACAGCTTCGGAGTTGTTCTTGCTGAACTCTTAACAGGAAAGAAAGCAATTTCAACGACAAGAAAAGAAGACACAAGTTTATCAACAAACTTCCTTTTGGCAACAGATGGTAATCGCCTTGATACAATTATCCATACAAAAATTTTACAAGAAGGTAGAAAGGAGGATAATGGCAGCTGCTAATATCGCGTATCGTTGCTTGAACTTGAATGGTAAGCAAAGGCCAACTATGAAGGAAGTAACCTCAGCACTGGAAGCCATCAGATCACAAATGCCATCTGCAGCAGCAACAAATTTTCAGCTGGAAAAGGGTGACATTACAGAAAGAACTGTAATATCAGAAGTCAACTACACAGGGACTTACACAAGTAATACCTCATCATCAGATATCCATCCATTGTTATTTGAAGCTAGTTTTTTATTACTCCCTTCGTTGCAGGTTATGTGATATTCATTCTTTTTAGTCTGTCCTACACGTTTCTATGATTGAAAACAGTGTAACTTAAAATTCCCTTTTTATTTTGTACTAAAATGAATTATAGTCATACAAATGGTTGTCAGTGAATGTTTTAAGGCCATAGATTTCAAAGTCTTTCTTTTTTTATGTACCAAGTTAAATGTTGCCACGTAAATTGGGACGGAGAAAGTATTTCAAAACTCGTCACCAAGTGTTGTTCTGGTAAGTAGGAAACTATAGTTTTCAAAGCTAACTACTTTTCTTATACTGGTGCCAAATACCTATGATTCAATACTAAACAAGTACGAACTAATTGAATACTCGTGTCAGAAATTCCTTAAATCGATTTGCCATTTTCATAGGAAAATATTCTACTAGAAAGTGGTTAGACTCAAACTCAATACACTATGATATAGTAGTAGGGATTGAACGATCACATAAAGCTGAATATTTGAAGTATGAATAATATAATATGGGAGTTCAATATTATATTCCACAAGAACTGTATGTATAATTATGTTAAGAAATTAATTAAATATCTAAAAATATTTTATTTTAAATTTATTTATTATTTTATATTAATTTGAGATCATCATAGACTCAATTAACTTTAAAATTTGGACATGCATTCGATGTAAAGGTTCCTAGTATTAGAATGGTCTCAATTGAGCTTGTCACACGAATTAGGTTTTTTAATTTAAGAAAAAAGGAAGAGAGGAAAACAAAAGGGAATATTGTATATAACAAATATAGCTATATTTTATTTACATAAAAAAGTCATAGAAAATTTATAGCGGTTATTTAATATAATTTATCAAAAATCATAGAATATATGCCAACGATATGATATAGCTTAACTATACACTGACTATATATTATGATACTTCTAAAAAGCTGAATATAGCTTAACTACACATGATATACACTTGACTATTCAATCTCGATCAATTCAAAATCACCTCTAAACAATCTTAAAATTTGGATATAAAATTATCACAACGCTTTGAATCTTTTGATATATAATTAGCTCGAAGTAATTCACATTTGCGGTACATCAAACTTTTAAAAAAGAACATAAAATTGGAAGAAGAAGAAGAAGACGGAAGAAACTGGCAGCAGAAGATGAAGACAACGAAGGTAGAGAAGAAATTGATGACTTTTTTGATAATGAAATTGACCGAATGATCGTAATTATCCAAAAAAAAAAAAAGAAAAAGGAATATTTGGTGAAACTGACTGGGCCGAAGTAAATGGATGACCAGGCCCAAAAGTAGGTTTAAATAAAGCCCAACCAACAAGAACAACGAGGGCACTATTCCCAATTCGCTTTGCTCTGTTCTACAGCCCTAACTCTGAAAATCTCAAAATCTTGATCATCAAACTTCAGAAACAGGTATTTCTGTTTTCCTTTTTACTCCGTATTGTGATTTTTCTATCAAATCTTAGCAAGTTAGTGATAATAATTACTTGGAATTAGAGGCAAATTGTTCTTGTAATTGCTTTATTATGTGCTGTTTTGCCGATATGATTGCTCATGAGATGCATCAAAATTGAATTTTTCTGTTGGAATTTTATTGCTCAAGTTGTGTTTTTGCTTTCAATTGCTATGTTTATGCAGTTGGAAGAAGGAAAATACTAAAAGAAATAAGGAAGAAAGTATGGGTGAAAATCACACACACAACAAGAAAACTGGTTTGCCTCGAAAACGTTTTTATCGAGCTCGTGCTCATAGTAATCCATTAAGTGATTCACATTTTCCAATTCCTATTTCTCCTGCTGAGGTTGATTATTCTCTACATTATCCTGAAGTGGTTAAAGTAGATGCTTCTAAAAAGATCCAGTTTGCTGATGTTGGTTGTGGATTTGGGGGTTTATTGATCGCCCTTGCGCCACTTTTCCCCGATAATCTCATGATTGGGATGGAGTTGCGGGACAAGGTGACAGAGTATGTGAAGGAGCGGATTTTAGGATTGAGGACGAGTAATCCTGGTCAATACCAGAATATATCAGTGGTTCGGACCAATTCAATGAAGTACATTCCTAATTATTTCGGGAAAGGACAGCTAGAAAAGATGTTTTTCTTGTTCCCAGATCCCCATTTTAAAGAGAAGAATCATCGTAGACGTGTTATTAGTCCATTCTTGCTGGACGAGTATGCATATGTGCTTGCGGTTGGTGGAATTATATACACAATAACAGATGTTGAGGAGCTTGGTGAGTGGATGAAATCGTGTTTGGAAGAACATCCGTTGTTTGAGGAACTTACAAATGAAGAACTTGAAGCTGATCAGGTTGTAAAGCTCCTTAGTGCTGCAACAGAAGAAGGACAAAAGGTAGCACGCAATGGTGGACAAACATTCCAAGCTGTTTATAGACGAATTTCAACTCACTGAGGATTTTCATACCTCATGTTTCATGGTAAGAGATGAGATATCCTCTGTCTTCCATTGTTGAGTCAATAGAAATATGGTCTGCTCAACGAATTAGAGATACTTCATGACTAATTATGGAGATTAATCATCATTCTGCGCCTTTTTCTTGATTTTGATTGTTCCATTCTTTAGAATGCAGTTAGTTTTGGTTTATTTAAGTACCTTTATCATTTATAAAGGCAGCTCATCTGCTTTTCTAAGCTTGCTCTAGCAGAGTTGGTAACAATGGATTCTTTATCGAGGGATATGCTCACGATTAGCTACGCAAGAATGTTTTGCTGTTGTATTTTGACAAAAGGTTTAGCTGTACTAGGATAAGTAGCATTTCTATTGAGTTTCAACCGTCTTGTATTTTGCTTATATCATAATTTAATCTTCTTGATTGTTAAAAACTTAACGATATTCATGGTGTTTCCAATGGATTGTGTCAAATACCATTCCATTTAGTCATTTGGATTCTTTATTTTCTCTTCTCCAGCTGGATTCTTCGATTTATCTTTCAATCTCGTTTACGAATGTTATCATGGTCATGCATAGGTGGATTCTTTTGTCGGCGGTAAGGGGGGAGGGATAGGGTATTATATTATTAGTGTGACAATTATAATTTTGTTTCATAGGGATATTAATAAGTGTTTGATTAAGTGTATCTAAAACTGAATGATATTGAAGAAGCGTTTAGCGTAATTAAACTTTACCCAGACACCTAAAATAATGCATTTTGCAGCTATAATCCGCTGATAATTCTTATATTATAACCATTTTAAAAGGGATGAATAAGCTTTTCCCGAGTTTTCTTCTGCTCTGAAATAGTTATAAATAATTGTTCATTTATAACAAGCTTCTTGGGTCGTCATAACAAGCTAGCACAATATATATTGTCTGCTAATAACTATAAATAATGTTTATTTATAGTGATTGTGTCACGGCCTCTTCACTAAAATGTGGGCATGTCGGTTCAAAAGTTTAAAAGATACAGTGCTTTATTTGGGTCAACAAAAAGCTCTGCACCTTCCACTTAATAATTTAGCACTTGAAAACTCTGCTAGACATATATAGCAGCTTCCGGCTGGTTCTCCAGAGATAAGTAGATTAATTCTGGGAGAGCTCTCGACTTCGTTTAGCTGCAGCAACAACTGCATTCATCAAGATACCGCGAAATCCAGACTTCTCCAATTCGTGAATTCCAGCAATGGTTGTACCCCCAGGTGATGCAACATCATCTTTAAGTTGACCAGGATGCTTGCCCATACCAGAGACCATTGATGCTGCTCCTAACACCTGCAAAACAGAGAACCAGTTGGTCACTCAACCAGCAGTATGTTTGAGGGGCCTCTCTTGAAGAAGAAAAGGAAAAGGAAAAGGAAGTCTTATACGCGGGCATCACTAATGTGCAAGTCATATAAATTTTAGCTAGAGTGAATCTTACAAGGAGAACAAGAAAAGTTCAATGTAAGAAGAGTTAGAAAGATGACTTACCCTTGTCAATAACAATGGAGAAGACACTGAAAAGATAATCCCAATTATGTCACTACTAAAATAAGCCACAATATATTGAGGCACTGGAAAGGATATTAATTGATGCAGCTTGCAAGTAGAAAGACAATACAAGTTGGTACATTTCTTAAGAAAAAGATTGTACTTGTATATATAGAAGGTGCAGGGTAAGTAAAATAACACATAATACTGTAGCCTAAGGAACCAGATGATGAAAAGTAAACCAGAATCTTCGTGAACAACCACCTTGCCTCTTATAGAACAAATGAACCTTGACATCGAAGGATCTCAGGCTGAATCAGTGAGAACAAAAGAACAACTTCACGGTTTTCACTATTTCAAAGAACATAACTATACTAATATATAGCATGATAGAGTGTAAATAATTTGGTGGATAACTGTGAACTTACGGTTTGAGAGGCTAGTCCAAGTGCAAGATCCCTCGGTAAACCAGCAGCCACCCCTCCATCAGCCAATGCCTCTATTGCTAGAAAAATATAGGCTGGTCCACTACCACTGACATTTTAAGGAGAAAGAATAGATGTTGTTAACAATGGTGCTGGATTCCAACTTTGCATGAATTCTGCTTGTCTATGCAAAAGCAGTTCGGAAGAACTAAGGTTCCCAAGCGGGCTCAACATATAGCTAGTCACAGGAGCAGAAATTGGCATCAAATTAAGTGATAATAAGTGTAGTTTTAGAAACATTAAAGAAGGAACATGCCTTAAGCCTGTAACCGCATCAAACAGCTTCTCATCAGCTTTCCACACCTTACCAATAGCTCCAAATAACTGGGAAATTAATTCTCCATCTTCTGTTGTTGCCTTTTCCCCCAAAGTAATGACTATATATGAAGACACTTAATTAGAAGGACAAAAAAATAGCAATAACTGATAACAATTCGGACATAGTTATATTAGAATCTACCAGAAAATTAAAATTGCTACTGTCTCAGTAACCTGCACTAAAGAAAAAATTTCAAGGTAAAAGATCGACCACAAGAGATAATCATGTCACAAAAATGTAATGCTCCTCAGTGCTACAGCTGCATGCAATTCACGTCACATTCATTCACAAGTTCCCATTTACAGAAAGCACAAGCAGTATGCAAATCACACGCATACATGTGCACTTGAAGATGGTGTATGCTATAAATACGTTGTATAATAACAATATATATAAACTGAAAAACTAACGCCAAATTTACACTAGCATACCTATACATGCACACACTTAAAAGAATACACACAAACATCCACATAGAAGTACATGTATACACACTTGTTCTTAGTTATCCACATAAAACTGTCTTAATACATGATAAAAATACGAGAAGACATCCAAAATAAAAGAGAATTTTTAGACATCTCGTCTTATATTCATACTACAAATACATTAAACCTTATCATCTTCAAGATATTTGAATAAAAACGAGCTAAGTGACTGTGAGGTAATATCATCTCCGTAGCAGACCTGATTAGCACAGGCCAACTATCCTTTTTCTCGACTCCAATCAGCTGAAGCATAACAATCCACTAAAGCACTGTGTCTTCGTGTATAAGCTTAAGTCAAATAGGTTATATTAGGTAAGATGGTGAGTTCAACATGTGAAGGTGTTCATGTCAACTATCATAATACCTTGTTCTGACAACTCAATTTTTTTTGTTTATGCAGTTTGAAGTATTCTGCCTTTGGGATTTGAACTGAGGGTTTTAGGAAACAGCCTCTCTACTTCTATGAGGTAGCGGTAAGGTCTG
>JAABOM020000049.1:12694809-12707703 GCA_011800125.2 Solanum clarkiae | reverse complement strand
ATATATATATATATATATATAGTTGAAAGAACTGTCAATTTTAATCTCAAATTAATTATATCGAGATAAACAACCATTAAGATGAGATGGAAAAAACAGTAAATCCAAGTGAGTATTAAGGTCCAATATAACAATCTTTACTGAAAATCTGGTGAAGTAAAATTAATGCTCCATCCACCAACAACTAGTATTTGCTTCTGCTGAGAAAAATGTCAAAAGTAGATTAATTAGCATTTTATCCTTAACCATCACCATTAACTGCTAATGCCAAAAAGTAGCTTGCAAAACATCCTTTTAATGTGAATAAATCTAAAAACAATCTTATTACACTTCAGTCAACCATCAAAATTTAACTCTTGGGACCCCAAATCCCTCCTATATAAACAATCAAATTTACATAATTAAGTCTAAGAAATGAAAATGAATTGTCCTAATTTGATTGTTTATGTTGTTACTTTGCTTTGTTTAGTTCACTTTTCTAGTGGTGTGAGAATGCTTAGGGAAGAAAAAGATGAAACAGATCCAAATAAAAGATTGCCATTTCCATTCAATTTTCCACCTCTTTCTGGTGAAGCTCCAAATTCTGGTTTCAATATCCCTTTCTTTAATATGTCTGGGTTTGATATTCCTGGTTTTGGTGGTGGTGATAACCCATTTAATATTCCTGGTTTTGGTGGTGCTAATAATCCATTTAATATTCCAATCCCTGGAGTTCCTATTGGTGATATTCCAATCCCTGGAGTTCCTAGTCCTGATGTTCCAGCCCCTCAAGTTCCTGATGTTGCTGTTCCAGCCCCTGATGTTGCTGTTTCACCTCCAGCTTAATTTATGCTTGTTAATGGCTACAAGTTATGTTCCAAAAGCAAACACAAAAATATTATAAATGAAAAAGGAGTAGTCTATAGAGCCATAGAGGTTCAAATGAATTATTTCTTGTCCTTGTTTTGAATGTAATTAATTATAATATTACTAGAAAGAAATGGGAAATGACGTATATATATTAAGTTTAAAAGGAATCGTATTCTTGTTATTATTTCTTGTTTTTCCCCCTTTTGCTAGCTTTGTTTGTGATATACTTATAGTATCCCATTATTTTTTATAATGGCGTATATATATCAAGTTTAAACGGAATCGTACTTTTGTTATCCCCCTCTTGCTAGCTTCCTTGTGATATATTTTATTACTTATATTATCTCATTATTTTTGTTAGTGTTAATTAGCTAGGCAGACTAATCTAAATTTGTATAGCATAGGATTTTAATGAAGAAAATGCTCTCGCTAGAAATTTGTTCAAAAGAAGAATGTTTAACCCATTTTTTTGAATCTCTGAGTTAGAAAGTTGTGTTTGACTTTGCTATTCAGAAAGAAGGGTAGCTTTCATCCGTGTTTTTCGATGAAGTGCCTTCAGATAATTTTGCGATAAAGAATATTCAACTCATCAACATTTTGTTCATATAGCTACGGCACTGGATTCAACAACTGGCTATGGCTCAAACTTAGTTGATCTTTTTGTTGGTGTTTGATCACTTTGGTGGATCACATTCACATCATAATCTTCAAATACTTTTTAGGTCAATGAATAAACTAATGCAGTAGATATATTTTTTAAAAAAAGTTAGAAATAGAAATATTAATATTTGAATGTGAAGATGAATGAATCAGTACATAGATGGAATAAATAATTCTGCTTGTGTTTGTGCACAATAACATAATATGAAAATCTTTGACTAATGGTTGGATGGAGGCCTTATAGGGAGTAAAAAATACACATTTTCTTTTGTTGTTGAGAGAATTGACACTGTTTTAATAATAATTTCATAGATATTACTTAACTATTTTTCACTTTATTGTACTAAAATTACTTAATTATTTTTATTTTAATAAAAAAGATATTCAATTTTATATAGTTTTTAACTTAGGAGGTTACCCTAAGTAATGAATATGTGGAAGAAAATGACCAAACTGTTCCTGTATAGACAATATTTTATTTTGATTGTTAATATATTTTTACTTAATATTTATTTTGGAACTTTACCCTAAATCTAACAAATTTATTTAAAAAGAAGTGCTAAATTTGAAAAATTTAACTATCGACTGTACCTACCTAACTAAATTCACCATTGTTGTCTTTTTTGCTAGTTCCAAAGAAATAACTCCACAAAATCTAATACTATTTTCTCGACTTTCTCCAACAAAATTTTCTATTTTCTTTTTACTAAAGTATTATATATTCCACCGACCTAATACTCATTTATGTTTTAAGCAAAAGACAACCGTGGTAGCAAAGCAACCCTTTAAAGTGAAAGTTCAAGGAGGGAAGGGGGTGAATTTAATTTTCTTCCCCTTTTCTTTTTAAACTTAAACCTGCACCCAATTAGTCAACTAATATAGCACATAGTTGACTATGACATGTTAAATAAGAATGTAGAAATTTAAAGTACATAAAAGGAAAATTCAACATCAAATATTTTTATACTGGTCCGGATTCAATGTGAATCCTAGGTCCAGTCCCCTTGGGTTGTAAGACATATCTCTTCAAGCCTTTGGTAAAGTGGGAGTTACAAGAATTTCAACTTAAACTGTATTCAGATCTCTCTCTCTCTCTCTCTCTCTCTCTCTCTCTCTCTCTCTCTCTCTCTCTCTTTTCTTTTTGTTTTTCTTTTGATATAGTCCTCTCTTTCAATTTTTTCTGCTTTTCTCTCTCTTTTTCTAACACAGTAACAAAACTAAAGGTTACAATGATTTTCTAAAAATGAAGAGCATTGAAGAAGGGCTTGAAATACAGTATGCTTGTATGAGTCTTGAGATATCCTGGATGCCTCCTTTTATGTAGAAGAGATGGTATCCCAAGGGAGTTGATCCTTGGATTGAGGCTTTGATGGATCCTCTTTCCAATAATAAGGTAAGGTTTTTTAGATAGACAGCTAGATCAGATCTTCCTTCCTTGTTTAGCTCCTGATCCAGATCTTTTATGGATATAATTATCTTCAATCTTGGATTTTTTCTTGATACTGATCTTCTAATTGATTTATTGAATCTTTAACCAATCTTTCCATTAATCTTGGATTCTCTCATGTTAGTGATCTTCTGTCAAATCTGTGATTGATTTGCCACAACTTTAGCAACTTATCTTCTTCCTTTTGTGCTGAGATTCTATCTCTTAAAGATGCACTTTTCCTGTTGTGACTTGAATCTGCCAGATCGTGATTGTCTTTATTCCTTATGAAGATATGTTTCCTTTTTAATGCATTACCCGTAAACAATCTTCATTCAATACAATTTTAACACTAATAAAATTGATCTTTCTAATCTTTTTATTATCTGATTGATTCTTTTTCCAAGAATAAGACTTTTAAAGAAGGTAGTAGCAGAATCTTCTCAGATCTTTCCGATCTTGCAATAGTAAGATCTTCTTTTGATTGATTTTCTCTAATCCAAAGATACTTAATTGATTTTCCAAATTATTTTTCCTTTCTCACTGGATATTTGATTTATTCTTTCCAGTCCAAATATGTTTGATTGCTTTTTTAGATTTGTTTTCCTTTCTTGCTTAGTGTAAGATTGATTCCTTCCAATAATTATGCTCTTGGTGCCTCCAACTAGATTTTCTTGATAGATGCTTCCATATTGTACCTTAGTTGGATTGTTCCTTTTTGATGTTTTTTGCAATTTGTCATCAATCAAAATATATTAGTACTAACAATCTCTCCCTTTTTGATGATGACAACACTAGTACTAATGTAGTCAACTTCTCTGAATGTATAATCATATAATCGACTTGTTGGCTTTACTCCCCCTAACTGGTAGCATAGGTGCTCCGCCTGAATTCTTGCACAGGGTGTAAATTTTTGCACAAGGTTATCGAAGGGTAGTCGAGTAAGTACTCTACTAGTACTTAGTCTGCTTTCTTTCCCTCATTATCATTAGCAAAAAGGAAACAACAATAAATAATAGGTAATAAAAGTACTACATAGCACCATGGTAGAAATAGTTCTTAACAAAATACAGAATCAGTTCAAGTAAGACAATTCAACACATAACAAGAAATAGTTAGCCAAAAGGTTGACACATATGGAAAGACATACAATACAACAAAAAAATAATAAATGTGCGTACTTAAATGTGGTGAAAAGATACTTAATCAGAAAGTTAAAAAGATTTGGGGATAATATTTAAAGAATTTTTTAGAAAACAGAATCTTTCTTCAAGCAAAGATTTTGTAAAAATATCTGCCAATTGATTTTCAGTATTCACAAAGACAAATTCAATGTTGTCATTCAAACATGATCTCTAATAAAATGATGTTTAATATAAATGTGCTTAGCTCTAAAATGATGCACAGGATTTCTAGTCAGACAAATAGCACTAGAATTATCGCATAAAATTTGAGCAGGTATAGCATTGGTATCAAAATTACCCAATTATTGAATCATCCAAAGAACCTGAGTACAACATAATTCAATAGTAAATATTTAGGCTCAGTGGTGGAGATGGATACACAATTTTGTTTATTGCTATTACAGGAGATTAAGGAGTCTCTAAGGAATTGACAAGAACCACTAGTGCTTTTTCTATCGACTTTGTTACCTGCATAATCAACATCTGAAAATCCACGAAGATGAAAAGTAGAAGATTTTTCTTACCAGCGACCAAAAGAGATAGTTCCCACTAAAAAGATGAATAATTCTCTTTACAACAGTTAAATGGGATTCTTTGGGAGCAGCCTGAAATCTAGCACATTTGCAGACATTAAACATAATGTCAGGTCTACTAGAAGTAAGATAAAGTAATGATCCAATCATACCTCTATATCAACACTTTTACCATTTTCGTCTAAGTCTAGGTTGCATGAAGGACTCATAGGGGTACTGATGGACTTTGCGTTCTCCATTTCAAATTTTTGAATCAACTCCTTCGTATACTTACTTTGGCAGATGAAGATCCCATCATCAAATTGAAAAAAAAATTGAAGACCCAGAAAGAAGGTTAACCCCCCCATCATACTCATTTCAAATTCACTTTGTATAAGGTTGGCAAAGTCCTTGCAAAAATCAGGGTTAGTACTTCCAAAGATAATGTTGTCAACATAAATTTGAATAATAATTTTGTCTAAAGAAGATTTTTTAATAAATAAGGTAGTATCAATGCTTCCTCATGAAAAATCATGTGAAAAGTGAAATTTACTTAGGCGCTCATACCAAGCTTGGGGAGTTTCTTTGAGTCAATAAAAAGCTTTTGACCATTTAAAAACATGAAAAGGGAAATATGGGTTTTTAAAACTTGGAGGCTGTTTTACAAAAAAAACTTCTTCTTCAATAAATCCATTTAAAAAGACGTTTTCAATATCCATTTGAAAAAGTTTAAAACCTTTAAAAGAAGCATAAGCAAGAAGAATTCGAATGGACACTAACATTGCTACAGGGGCGAATATTTCTTCATAGTCGACTCCTTTTTGTTGAGAGTAACGTTGATCTACTGGTCTAGCTTTATTTTTGGTCATCTCTCCTGCTTCGTTTAGCTTGTTTCTAAATACTCATTTTATCCCAATGATAGTGACATTTTCAGGTTTAGGAATCAGAGTCCAGACTTGATTCTTTTCAAATTGATCCAGTTCTTTCTTCATAGAATTTACCCAATCATTATCCTTTAGTGCCTTTTTCATCTTTTTAGGTTCAAGTTGAGATATAAGAGTGATATTGGCATTTCTTTTGCTTGATGCCCTTGTTCTCATTCTATCATTAACGTCTTCGATGATAAACTTTCTGGGGTAGTCAGTCTTACTTTTTCATTCATTGGAAACAATTTCTACTATTGGTTGGCTTTCTTCAACAGTAGTCGATTGATCCTTTTCTGCCAACTGCTTGTAGAGTTACTGTATTACTGTTAGTAGCATCTTCATCATCCGAACTACATCTTTTCTCAGAAATATAATTAGATTCATCAAAAATAATATGATAGATTCTTCAATAGTGGAGGTACGTTTGTTAAAATGTCGATAGCTCTACTAGAGTTAGAGTGACTAAGAAAGATATCTTCATCACTGCGTTATTGTGAACAAAATATTTGCAGCCAGATGGATAAAAAGTAACTAATATTTGGTTTGTTCTTATTCCATAGTTCGTATGAAATCTTCTTGAGAATGGGTCAGATTAAACACCTATTAAGAATATGACGAGTCATACTTACCATTTCAGTCTAGAAATAGTGAGGAAGAGAGTGTTCACATATAATGGTTCTAGCCATGTCTTGAAGAGTTCTGTTCTTCCTTTCAACTACTCCATTTTGTTGAAGAGAATGAGGAGCAAAAAAATTATGTGAGTACCCTTCTTCATTGCAGAAGTTTTCAAAGGCTGTGCTTTCTAATTCTCCTCCATGATCACTTCTAATAGAAGTGATGTAGTAACTCTTTTCTCTCTGTACTTTCTTACAAAAAAATAAATATTTAAGGTATCATCCTTGTTAGCTAATAACATAATCTAAGTACAATGGGAATGATCATCAACAATAACAAAGGCATACCTCTTACCACCAATACTTGCCATTCTAATTGGACAAAAAAGATTCATGTGAAGAAGTTGAAGTGCTTTGTAGTAGAGGCAGTGTCTTTTGACTGAAAAGAGTCTCTTGTTTGCTTACCCATTTGATAAGCATCACAAATGTGATCCTTTGTGTAGTCAATTTTTGGGGGTCCAATAACCAGTTCCAATCTAGCAAGATTTTCAATTAGTCTCATACTTGCATGACCTAGCTTTTTAACATCCAAGGATCTTCAGAGATGGATGCCAGATAAATATGACTTGTTGATCTCTTTACTAAGTCCAATATGTAAATATTTTTGTTCCTGCTTTCTCAAAAAATTTTCTTTCCTGAAACATCTTCAATAATGTATTCATTTTTTTAAAATCTTACATCCAGATCGGCATCACACAGTTGACTAATACTGTACCTTAATCCTTTCACATAATACACGTTAGTAACTTCACAAGTTTCCATTAAAAGAGGTAGTTTTAATACCATTGATTGTTCCTATTGAATTGTAACCAAATCAAATTTTTTTACCATTAAATTCAGCAATGAATTTGAACAGATATTTATTGCCTGTTATGTGATTTGAACATCCATTGTCAAGATACCATTTGCCTTTAGATTTAGTGCGATGTTCCTACAAGACAAGATCAATTTTGATTTTAAAGTACCCAAATAATTTTGGATCCTTTTTGGTTAGCAGTACTCTTAACTTTTTAGACCACGTTGGAAGGCTTTAAGCTACGAAATCGACACCTGGAGTAGGTGTGTCCAGACTTTTCACAATAATGACAGGATAGTTGACTAGGTTAATCAGAACCAGAATGACTAAGAGAATCATTATGAGAAATAGTTGACTTGAAAGATCTGTTAGGGCTAAAATATTTTTGAATATTTTTCAAGCGATTTTTAAGATTAAGGTTTTCTTCGTCTAATAAATCTCGTTCAACAGTGCAAACTTCGAGTTTAATTTCCAATGCATTTTTTTCATCTTGTATGGATCTAAAATTCTCAAAAGATTTCTTCAAGTCTATAATGGCTTGATCTAAGAGATCTTTCAAATTAAGACAATCTTTGCAGAAATCATTGTTTTACCTGGTTACTTTCGCCTATAGCCATGAAGTAGACATTTGCATTGTCTTCATTGTCATATTTTGATGTATCCTCATCACACCAATAATTGAAGGCTTTGTTTTTAAATTGCCCTTGAGGATACCTTCTTTTGGCTTCAGGACATTCACTTGCAATGTGTCCAATCTTACCACATTCATAGCACCCGTCACCATTTCTGCTATAGTCAGTAATCTGTTTATTTTTGGGATAGTTTTGTTTATCTCTTCTTTGGTTTCGATTGCGTCTGAATGTTTCCATAACTGATTTTATAATTAATGTAATCTTATCTTCATTTAGATCTTCTTCATCATCTTGGTTTTCATCAGTGGCCTTGAATGTAACAGAGTTTTTCTTGTCATCCTTTTTTCCCCTGAGAATACCTTCTTTTGGCTTCAGGATATTCACTTGCAATGTGTCCAATCTTACCATATTCATAGCACCTGTCACCATTTCTGCTATAGTCAGTAATTTATTTATTTTTGGGATAGTTTTGCTTACCTCTTCTTTGGTTTCGGTTGCGTTTGAAGGTTTCCATAACTGATTTTATGATTAGTATAATCTTATCTTCATTTAGATCTTCTTCATCATCTTGGTTTTCATCAGTGGCCTTGAATGCAACAGAGTTATTCTTGTCATCCTCTTTTCCCTTCTTATTTAGATGTATTTTCTTAAAAGCAATTAGATCACCTCTGACTTCATCATACGTGAGGTTTTTAAGATCCATGCTTTCAAGAGCCGCAACTTTTGCATGCCATTGAGGGGGAAGACTTCTAAGGATCCTTCTGATATGATTACTGGGAGGATATTCTTTTCTTGGAGCTTTGAGTTCGCCAATGATCTTATTGAGGCGAGCAAACATACTTTCCACTGATTCACTTTCCTTCATTTGGAACAGTTCATATTCATAGACCAGTAAACTGACAATTATTTTCTTGACTTTATCAGTTCCCTCATAGGTGACTTCCAATTTGTCCCACATTTCCTTGGCAGTTTCATAACTGGAGATCTGCACATATTCCTCTCCATTAATAGTATTGTAGAGAACATTCTTTGCCCTGGAGTTGATTTAAATGACTTCTATTTGCTCGTTTGTGTAATTCTCTAGACTAGGTGTAACAGATGCTTGACTACCTTCAGTTGTTGGTTTGTCCACAGGAATGGGAATGTCACCCAGTTTGATGACTCTCCACACCTTCACATTATAGGATTTAATGAATGTTTTCATTCTTATCTTCCAATGTGAGAAATGTTTCCCATTGAAATAGGGAGGTCTGGTTTGAGAAGTTCCCTCTTGAAACAAAACCCCAAATGTTTGTTGTTTATTTGCCATGGTCTTTTCTCACTTGTGGTTAAATAGAAGATGTAGTGAGACCAGGCTCTGATACTGATTAAAAGTTCAAGAGGGGGTGATGAATTGAATTTTCTCTTTTTTCTTTTTAAACTTAAACTTGCACTCAGTTAGTCAACTAATATAGCATGTAGTTGACTATGATGTGTTAAATAAGAATGCAGAAATTTAAAAAGTGCATAAAAGAAAAATTCAGCATCGGATATTTTTATACTAAATTGAATTCAATGTGAATCCTAGGTCCAATCCCCGTGGGTTGCAAGGGATATTTCTTCAAGCCTTTGGTAAAGTGGGAGTTACAAGAATTTCAACTTACACTATATTCAGATTTTCTCTCTCTCTCTCTCTCTCTCTTTTGTTTTTGTTTTTCTTTCTATACAAACCTCTCTTTCAATTTTTTCTTCTTTTCTCTCTCTTTTTTCAACACAGTAACAAAACTAAAGGTTACAATGATTTTCTAAAGATGAAGAGTATTGAAGAAGGGCTTGAACTGCAGTAGGCTTGTATGAGTCTTGAGATACCGTGGATGCCTTCTTTTATGTAGAAGAGATGGCATCCCAAGGGAGTTGATCCTTGGATTGAGGCTTTGATTGATCCTCTTTCTAAGAATAAGGTAAGGTTTTTTAGGTAGTCAGGTAGATCAGATCTTCCTTCCTTGTTTAGCTCCTGACCCAGATTTTTTATGGATATAATTGTCTTCAATCTTGGATCTTTTCTTGGTACTGATCTTCTAATTGATTTGCTGAATCTTTAACAAATCTTTTCGTTAATCTTGGATTCTTTCATGGTAGCGATCTTCTATCAAATTTGTGATTGATTTGCCATAACTTTAGCAACTTATCTTCTTCCTTTTGTGCCGAGATTCTATTTCTTATAAATGCACTTTTCCTTTTGTGACTTGAATCTGCCAGATCTTGATTGTCTTTATTCCTTATGAAGATATGTTTCCTTTCTGATGCATTACCTGTAAGCAATCTTCATTCAACATAATTTTAACACTAATAAAATTGATCTTTCTAATCTTCTTATTATCTGATCGATTCTTTTTCCAAGAATAAGGCTTTTAAAGAAAGTAGTAGCAGAATCTTCTCAGATCTTTCCAATCTTGCAACAGTAAGATCTTTTCTTGATTGATTCTCTCCAATCCAAAGATGCTCGATTGGTTTTCCAAATGATTTTTTTCTCACTAGATATTTGATTTATTCTTTCCGATCCAAATATGTTTGATTGCTTTTCCAGGTTTGTTTTCCTTTCTTGCTTAGTCTTAGATTGATTCCTTCCAATAATTATGCTCTTGGTGCCTCCAACTAGATTTTCTTGATAGATGCTTCCATGGCCTACGTTAGTTGGATTATTTCCTTTTTGATATTTTCTGCAATTTGTCATCAATCAAAATATATTAGCACTAACATAAAGAGTAGGTGGTTCGCATCTTTCTATGACCCTAGAATAAGAAGTAGGTGGATAGGTAGAGCAAGAGCCCTTGAAGTCTACCTCGCACGCTTCTTCATTCATCCATTTAGGCCCGACTAGGAACACGTGGATCCGAGGAACCTGGTTCAGGAACAACTGCTTACTAGTAGGAGCTAATCACAGTAAAAGAGTCGAATATATGAAATAGAGCTTAGTCTCTCCATAGTAATTTACTAGCAGAATGCTTAGGTTATGACTTGATTCAATAGAGTCAGAACGTCTTTCTATCTAAAAGAGATGGTACTCGATGAAAGAATCCAGACTCCACACTATGTTGTGGGCTGGGGAGAGTGCTGCTCTGTGAAGCTAGGCATTCAGTAAGAGGCCAGACAGTGTGCTGACCACACTGAGAGACACGAAAGAAATAGAATTTTTCGTGGCAAATTTGGAAGATATTTAGGATTTACTGACATATATTTATGAGTTGGGAGAGTTGAGGTTGATATACAAAAGTAGTCTAAAATTTTTAGTAGTAAACTTATTCCTCAGATTATCAAAAAACATGAGCTCTACAGGACAACATATATAACCTCTCTCATCAAACTTTACATACATACGCAGACAAATTTGTTTTAGAGTCGTAGAAGCAAGCATAAGCTACTATACTATGAAGCATAATCATGATGCAATGGAATTACTTTTCCAATAGAATAAGGCACTGCCAAGAATACTGATTCTCTTATATATTACATTAAGAATGTAAAATGTTGTCAATAAGAAGATAACCGGCTCTGTTGTTAATAAAAGAGTTTCTGCTTCATTGGTCTGAAAAGAAACTTGGACCAATATGTCGATTTTGCCACATCAAACCATAGTTTATACTGCTAACACCCAAATAAAGCTACAGGAACACCAGCACACGCAACAATGAACTTTGGCTCCCAATAATCCATACGATTGTTATACACTAAAAAGAAGGTTGCTGTAAAAGTCAAAAGCATGCTAACTATAGAGACAAACAGCACTGTGAGTCCATACAGTAACTTGGCAGGCAATGACACAAGAAAATCGTCTTCAGCATAGCGAGATGTCAAAATGGACAAGAACATAATGATGGAAATGATTGAGCTGAATAGTGCCACTGCATCTGATATGACAAAGACCCTAAACCCCTTGAATTTTAGCAATATTGGAATATAATTATCATCATTATTACCGCCTGGAACAGTGAAGCCAGCAGTAAACACCATCGTGGCAATCAAAGTGGCAACAATCATACAAGAATTCGCAGTAACTTTCATCCACCTTTTCCCTTCTTTTAGTAATACCTTGTGCTTTTCTGTAAATAATTTCCTAGGGGTTTTCCCATCATTGTTTTCCATGTTCTGGAGTGAATGTAGTAAAAGCTTCTCCACTTCCTATCCAATGAGTAATTATCAGTCCGCAGCAACAAAAGAAATTTAAGATCTCTACCTGTAGAGATTTCAAAGTTTTCATTATTTAGGTATATATATTTTTTACATTCTTTTGGTTCAAGGCTACAAGATTTCAAAGTTTTCATTATTTTTTAAAATTCTGTGTCAAGTCAAAATCAGATCAATAAATTGAAATAGAGTTCTAAAAGTTTTTGAGAGAGATTATTCCATTTGTATTATTTATGGACTATATTAGATAAAGAAGATTATACTCCACTTGTTTTCTTAAAACAGAATTGACTATACATTAATTTATATAAATTAATAATCAAATGTTTATTATATTATTCATAATTGATATCATTTTAGATAAATTTTACAATTTTAATCGCCACACTAACTATTTTACTATTTGTGGATGAAAACTTTATCTGATATTTATTCAATAGTTTATAAAATTAGGAAAAATAAAATAAAAAAATATTTAAGAATAAAAAATTTCAAACTCTTTTTTTTATAATATCATATTTAAAAAAAATTTTACGTAGAAAAGTGAAAAAGTAGATTGTCAAGGACAAGATTGTCAACTCCTATAAATATTTAGGTTAAGATATTATTTTTTTGTTCAAATTCTGAAAAAATTGTGTGCACGTGTTCATAAATGGCTATTACATAGTTATGTTAACTACATAAAAATATGTCATCTTATTTAATTATATATATACACCCCAATTGAAATATGTTTGATGTTTGTAACTTTTTAATATGAGGCTAATACATATAAGTAAAGAGGGTAATATATTTTCTTTCCAATACATATTTATTATTTAATTCAATAATTATATTTGGGATAGTGTTAAAAATGAATATTAGATTGCGTACATACCATTTTAATGTTAATTGTAACAATTTAAATAAGTTGTAAATTATTTTTTATTTACAAAAATAAGAAAGAAAAAAAAGATGATTTCCTTAAAAGTGTAATGCTCCTTACACTTTTTATTGTGTTTACCGTAAAATATTAAAAATTAATTTATTATTTCTATTATATAGAAAAGTGAAAGGTAAGACGACCAAGGG
>JAABOM020000049.1:12647700-12694709 GCA_011800125.2 Solanum clarkiae | reverse complement strand
GTCACCCTCTCCCCTCCCCCCCTCGACAAGGTGTAGTGTGACTAGATGGATCCACTAGAAGCCATAAAAGGGATATTATATAATCCTATGTAGCACATACTTTAGAGACTAAAGACTTTCGATAAGGATCACTTGAGTCGAGCCCCCATCTTAAGCCTCAATCGGTGCTAAGTCAAATCCGACAAAATATCTGAAATAGTCATAACTTGAATAACTTGTAATAAATATAATAACATGACATGAGTAGCTCATAAACATGCTTGACCTCTATTAGTGAGCCTAACTTGAATATGAGAGTAGATAATAATCATACATGATCCCTTGCTTTAATATGAATGGCTCACAAGAGATAAAAATCTTGAAGTAGGGCTCAACATGATACTTGCAACATCATAGTTACTCCTCATGAAATAAATACATGCTTGAAAGCCCTTAATCATCATGAAGTCACTTGACTTGTAAATCATGTAGTAGATCATCAATCACTTGAGAATTCTTTTCATGTCATTTTATCAAACACATGGTGGGTTCATGATACTTGTTCAAAACCATGCAATTAAATAGTGTAATAATATGAGTGAATTCAATGTAAATCAACCCACCAACATGTAGTAAAACCCTCATGTAGAGTTTCTTGAAATCCATTCCAAAAGCTCATAATAATTCATATTTTCATAGCTCTAAATATGCATAGTATCAATGGACAAAAGCAATTCATAGAACAAGCTTGAAATAGACATTCATGCACAATATATCAATACATGTCAAAATGCTAACATGATTTATGCTCATATTTCATAATAAGAGATACTCATAGGTAATACAACTTGGAAACATGCAATTTTCATAACAAGAGAAGGTTGAGCTCCATGGGTGAAAGGACCCACGGATGAAGACCCACATACCATAAACCTTGAATTACTTGAGATGAACTTGAACTAGACTTAGGGCTAAAATGATTCATTGATTCCAAAATTTATCTTGAAATCCTTAGATTTGAATGAGAGAATTGATAGAGTCTTAGAGAGGTTTTAGAGAGGGTTTTGTGAGTTATGGAGTTGAAAAATGGCTAAAATCATGTGAGATTTCATGTTTAAATGTGCATGGGAATAATATAATGGTTTGTGCTCCTGGCGTGACATGGACCCAACGCGGAGACAATATTTGTACTAGTCCGCACCCCAGGCGCAACGCGGCCTGGTCGCGGACAGACACTGGAATTTCTGAAATTAACGAAAATTATGTTTCGCTATAGGTCCTATAAAATGTGGGTTATACCCATTTTCCAGTAAATTTTGCCCCCGGTCGAGAATCTGAAGTTTGATTTTCCAAATTATGCATGGATTTTAAGATATATGGAAATTATGTTTATGGAGCATTCTGAAGCATATGTGGAGAGTTTCAATATCTCCCCCTCGTGAACATTTGTCCCCTGATGTCAAAGCAAAATGCATAGGAGAAGTAATTATGAAGATTTTAGCCCTACATGAATGCAACAAATATAATTAAAGATCATTTTCAAAAAACAAAATCTCAACATCAATGCCAAAAATTACCATAAACATGTTACCATAACATGAATGCATACAAAATGACATGAGCGCTGAAACTTAAGACTTGAAATCATATTGGGGACTTAAATAATTACCTTCAGCTTGAGTAGAGCGGAAGAGATATGGGTATCTCTTTTTTATGTCCGCCTCGGCTTCCCATGTGGAACTTTCAACTTGTTGATTTCTCAAAAGGACCTTGACGGAAGCTACATCTTTGTTTTTCAACCACTTCACTTGCCAATCCAAAATATCCACCAGGACCTTCTTATAGGTCAAATTAACTTCCATAAAACCCACAAACTCTAAGGGCGCTATAACACTTGGTACACCAACACATCTCCTCAACATGGATTCATGGAAGACCGAATGCACCATATTCATCTCCGTAGGCAACTCCAACTCATATGAAACCTTACCAACTCTCCTCAAAACTCTATAAGGACCCATAAAACTTGGTCTCAATTTCCCTTTCTTGCCAAACCGGACCACACCTGTCATGGGTGATACCTTCAAGTAAACCTAATCACCAACCTTAAACTCAAGATCTCTCCTTCTCACATTGGAGTAGAAGCTTTGCACTTGAGCCTTTCTCAAGCTCTCCCTTTATAAGCTTTCTCCATTGCACCCATTACCAAGTCCAATACAATTAAACCATCCCATTTCCAAATCTCCCTCGAATCATTATACATCTTTATGGAAGTAGGGTGAATAGAATAGGAAGAATTATGCGCCTCTTCCAAAATCAACTCCCTCAAGTCGTCAACATTAGGCATACACAACCTACCTGGGTACCTAAGGGCATCATCCCCAACCTCCCAGAGAAAACCTCCACTTTACCATCCTTCACCAAGTTCTTCAACTCTAGCAAGGTGGGGTCAAGATCTTGTTTTGACTTTACTTCCTCAATCAAAGAAGATTTCGAACCATCAATAAGCACTACACCACCATTTTCCACTTCATCCAACTTGACCCCTAACCTAGCCAACTAGTGAACATCTCTAGCCACCTCTTTGCCACTATCATTAATATAAGCTAGACTACCCATGGATGCTCTACTTAGAGCATCAGCCAAAACATTAGCTTTGCTGGGATGATAATGCACACTCATGTCATAATCCTTAAGAAGCTCTAACCACCTTATTTGCCATCACCCCGACACCATATGCCCTAAAAAAGCAACCTATTTTAGCCAAAATTCACACTTTTTACATTTGACAACCAACCTCTCATCCCTCAAAATTTGCAACACCACCTCAAATGATTCATACGCTCTTCCTCACTCCGAGAACAAATCAATATATCATCAATAAAGACCACCACAAACATGCCAAGGTATGGTTTAAAGACCCTATTCATGAGATCCATAAATATAGTCGGTGCATAAGTCAATTCAAAAGACATAACCACAAATTCAGGGCGCCCACACCTAGTTGGAAATATCATCTAGGGAATATCACACTCCCTCCCCTTTACTTGGTGGTATCCAGACCGAAGATCAATCTTAGAAAAGTGACTAGCCCCTTGTGGTTGATCAAAAAAGTTATCAATGCTTGGTAGTGAGTACTTGTTCTTTATGGTAACCCTATTAAGTTACAAGTAATGAATGCACATTCTAAGAGAACCGTCATTTTCCTTCACGAATAAAACTAGTGCACCCCAAGGTGACTTATTAGGCCTTATGAAATCTTTCTCCAACAAATCCCTAAATTGATCCTTCAACTCCTTCAATTCCTCCAGGGCCTTATGCTAAGGGGGAACGGGAATGGGTTCTGTATTGAGTATGAGGTCTATACCAAAATCTGTTTCCCTTTTGGGAGGAATACCAAGAAGATCTTTGGAAAAGACATGAAGAGACTCATTGACCACTGGAACCGACTCAATTGGAAGGACTTTGGACTCCATATCCCTAACCCTCACAAGATGATAAATTAAACCCTTGGAAATCAACTTTTGGCCTTTTAGACAAGAAATGAGTCTACCCTTAACCACCGCATTACAACTTCTCTAATCAAGGATGGGATCATTAGGGAATTGAAATCACA
This sequence comes from Solanum clarkiae, assembly GCA_011800125.2. Taxonomy (NCBI): domain Eukaryota; kingdom Viridiplantae; phylum Streptophyta; class Magnoliopsida; order Solanales; family Solanaceae; genus Solanum; species Solanum clarkiae. The sequence goes on along the minus strand of JAABOM020000049.1, from coordinate 12,691,114 downwards.
CTCTATGAGTTCCATAATCAATAGAAGAATAATCTACATGAAACCAATCCATCCCAAGAATTAAATCAAAATCCACCATGTCAAGTTTAAGAAAAACACAAGGCAAGACTTAATGCAATATGAACTCGAGACAATTTCTATAAACTCTTTTGGGAATAGGTGACTACCAACCGGGGTAGACACTTCATAAGGTTCACATACAATAATTTAGGACACACGTGAAGATTTTTGACAATGAAAGGATTAATGAAAAAAAGAGCAGAACCCAAATCTATCAATGCATACATATCATAATTAAAAATCTTTAACAACTGGTGAAGCACAATGCTAAGTCTAATGACCCCTAGAGGGATATGGTTGAGAGCGTTGATGATCATCCTCAAGATTTCTTGTAGCCCATGGACAATGTCTCAACTTATGATCCTTTGCCCCACACTCGAAACATGCACTCGAATTGGCCAAACAAACTCCTGATTGGTACTTTCCATATATGTGGCACAGAGGTGACACTTGAACACCAACACCCTTGCCTTTCCTTTGACCATATGGAAAATTGAAAGGACCCAAAAAAGTGCCAAAATATGTGCCTCAAAAGTGCCCAAAATCGTAATTTTCATATATCTAAAAATCTGTGCGCGATATTGAAAATTTGACTTCATATTCTTGATTAGGGGGTCAAATTGAATGGAAAATAGGTCTAACCCTGATTTTAAAGCAAGCGAATCAAAATTCCATTTTCCCAAAAATCTATTTCCAGTGAGCTCTACACGCCTCTGGTGCAATGCGGCCAGGGCGCGCAGATGTGTATTTTGTTGACTGTTTCTGTTGACTTGGTCCAAGATTTTTAGGTCTTCGGCCTATGTCCTCCTATACGTAAAAATACCTGTACATAACCATACTTTACCATCGTATCATTCAAGACATTTCCAAATACTCTCTCAAACACTTAGATAATATTTCATGTCCAACTTTCAAGTGGCAAAACACATCCAGATCTTAAGGATCTCATTCAAGCTTCAAGTCTCCATCTCTAATCTTCTTCAAGGATTCTCCAAAGTTATGGTATGTGGGTTTCTTTCATGGGTTCCTTTCACCATGATGCCTAAGGTTTCTTTTACCTAAAATTGCATGATTTAAAGTTAATTTACTCAAGGGTCTTACTTATTATGAATTTCACCGCACATTATGTTGGAGTTTCATGAAATTATGATTGTTTTAGCATGTTTGGAGCTATGAATCTAAGATCTATTTTGAGATTTGATGAAGAGTTTTGATGTATATTGCTTGATGGGTTACCCATATCTATTGATGGTTTTACATTGAATTTTTTAGCATGATTCCACTCTTGAATTACATGGATTTATGCTAGCACTACACACCCACCAAGTGTTTGATAAAATGTTCGGTTAAATATATTTTGAGGAATTAAAAGTCCAATGCATATCTTATGAATTGAATGACTTTATGATGATGAAAGGAACCTATGTATTTGATATTCTCCTATATAGTATTGGAAAGTGACCATGCCTTACTCGGGGGGTTAAGAGCTCGGGTAACTATGTCGAGGGATTAGTACGTTAATACTAACCAAGGGGTTGTTCCTTGATAACCGGGTTGAGGGATTAGTACCTCAATCACCAGGAAAGTTAAGGTGCACCTATCCACCAATCAATCAAGGGGTTGGTGTCTTGGTAACCGGCTTGAGGGGTTAGTAATTACCATAGATAATAGGGTGAGACGATCCACCAACCAACCAAAGCGGTTTGTACCTTGGTAACCTACAGGTACTTTAATGATGGTCTCTTCTTATTACTCGCATTTTATTATGCAAGCATGTTTTACTTAAGCATTGATCATCTATGTCATATTGTTATTATGTTATCTATTTCTTACTATTATGCATTTTGATTATGATGCCTATCTCTTGTTGCATTGGGTCCTACATAGTATATTAAAATATTCTAATGCATACTCTATTCCTACATGTTGTTACCATGTAGGAACCGGAGCCCGCTTGATACGATTGTGGCTAATACGATTGTCTCTCAAGCTAGTTGGTAAGTCATCATTTTTGGGGACTATGTTTATGATCTCATGCTATGTTCTAAAACTATCTTCTCTTTGTGTATGTATTTACGATGAGGGTGAGCCTGGTTACTTGTCTTTGCCCCCGCTAAGTATCTAAGTCTTAGAGGTGTTGTTGGACATGTTTTATATTATGTTATGAGCTTTGAATCTCTCTTGACTCTTGATGTTTATGATCTGAAAGTTGTCCCTTAGCCCTTCTTATCCCTATTTACTATCTTTTATTGTATCTTTTTTCTTCCGCAACCAAGGATGTGTAATGATATGTTAACAGGCTTTCTTGGAGTCCCTTCAGGTTCCCCATACGTCGTGTCACGTCTAGGCCCTAGGCTTGGATCGTCAAAAACTTCGTATCATAGCACTAAGTTGTTAATGGTCCTCGGCATGCAATACACCGCATCAATGATACCCTTATTCATGGTTATGTTGTGCACCGCAACTATGAGTAAAGGATTATGAGATGTTCTAGGAAATGTTTCCCTTCTTTTTACTTTATACCATGCTATAAAAGTTAAGGTAATGTTTTCCCCTGAATGATTCTTCTTTTCTATGCTAGATCATGCCCAAACAAGAGGAGGAAGAGCCCGCACTCCAAGGAACAATCAGCTCATGGTGTACTCCGGATGCTCTCAATTTGCTTGTACAAGTTGTGGCTAACCAAGCCAATCAAGGGTCCCAAGCCACTCATGATCCTACATAGGTATCTCAGGTGAGAGACTTCATGAGGATGAATCTCCTGAAATTCTATGGGTCAAAGGTAGATGAGGACTCTCAAGAGTTCATTGATGAGGTCTACAAGTTCTTAGTTATTACGTGTGTTAGATCAGAAGAGAAGGCAGAGTTGGCGACTTACCAACTCAAGGGGGTGGCACAAATATAATTTAATTAATGGAAGGAGGAGAAGGGAGTCAACAATATGGTGCTTTCGGAGGAGTTCAAGGCGGATTTTCTTAATCGGTTCGTCCCTCTTGAACTTAGGGAGGCCAAGATGGTGGAATTTATTAATTCGATACAAGGGTCTATGAGTGTGAGGGAGTATAAACTCAAGTTCAATCAACTCTCTAAATATGCTCCCCACTTGGTTGCGAAGAACTTAGGGAGGTCACGATGGTGGAATTTATTAATTTGAGACAAGGATATATGAGTGTGAGGGAGTACAAACTCAAGTTCAATCAACTCTCTAAAGATGCTCCCCACTTGGTTGCCGACCCAAGGTCTAGAATGAACAAGTTTGTGATTTGTGTGTTCGATTTGGTGAGTGAGAAATGCTGGTCCGCTGTGTTGATTAGTGCCATGGATTTGTCCCGTTAGATGACACATGCAAGAAAATGGAGGAGGAAAAGTTGAGGAGAGAAGGGGTAATGAGGCCAAGAGGGCCCGCTTTGAGGGTAGGTTCCAAAGTCGAAAGGGTGGCCAGTTCCATCAACGCCAAGGGTCTTCTCGTGCTTCCAATAGAGGATTTGCCAATGACATCCGAAGGGCCCAAGGTCTTGGTGGTGTGTTCCTTCATAATATATGTCCAAAATATGGTAAGAGCCATGGGGGCCCATGTTTGAGAGATACTAATGCATGTTATGGGTGTGGAGAAGTTGGTCACAAAAAGATTGATTATCATTGTAACCACAACAAGGGTAAAAAGGTTCACCCAAAAGGTGCAAATGTGGTTCCTACGGGAAGGGTGGTCAACAAGGTGGTGCCCCAAGGCATGATCGATTTTATTCTTTGCATGAGAGGTAAAGGATTGATGAGGTGCCCGATGTCGTCACCGGTATGTTAAAAGTCTTTAATTTTTAAGTGTATGATTGATTAATCCGGGTGCCACTCTTTCTTTTGTTACCCTTTTTGTTGCCAAAAGGTTTCATGTTGAACCTGAATTGTTTTGTGAGTCATATGAGGTATCTACTCCTATTGGTTCATCTATTGTTGCTAGAAAGGTCTATAAAAATTGTCCCATTTGCATCTTGCATATAATATTGCATTGTGATCTTGTTGAGGTGGATATGGTTAATTGTGATGTCATTCTTAGGATGGATTAGTTGTATGCATACTATGCCTCTATTGATTGTAAAACCCGTAGGGTCAAATTCCAATTCCCAAAATAACCTATCTATAAGTGGGAGTGTCATGATGTGGTGGTCAAGGGTAGGTTCTTCTTTTTCATTAAATCCCATAAGTTGATCTCTAAGGGCTGTCTATATTATCTTGTGAGGGTAAGGGATGTGGATTCCAAAGTCCTTCCCATAGATTCGGTTTCGGTGGAAAATGAGCTTCTTGATATCTTTCCAAACGCCCTTCTCGGTGTTCCTCCTGAAAGGAAAATAGATTTTCATATAGACCTCCTCCTTCACTCAGCCCATTTCTATTCGCCCTTACCGTATAGCCCCGGTGAAGTTAAAGGAGTTGAAGAAGAAATTGAGGGGCTTGTTAGAGAAGGGTTTTGTTAGGCCTAGCCAATCACCTTAGGGCTCACCGGTGTTATTTAAAAAGAAGAGAATGGGTATCATAGGATGTGCATTGACTACCGGTAACTTAATAGGGTCATCATCAAGAGTAGCTATTATCTTTCGACGATTAATGATTTGTTTGGTCAATTGTAGGGGGCTAGCCACTTCTCTAAGATTGATCTTAAGTCTGTGTATCATCAATTGAAGGTGAGAGAGTTTGATATTCCTAAGGCGGCCTTCTGGATTAGGTATGGGCATTTTGAGTTTGTTGTGATGTCCATTAGGTTAACCAATGCATCGTCTATCTTCATGGATCTTATGCATAGGGTTTTTAAACCCTACCTTGATTCGTTTGTTGTGGTATTAGTTGATGATATTTTGATCTATTAGAAAAGTAAGGAGCATATGGGTCAGTTGATGGTAGTGCTAAAAAGATTGAGGGAAGAGAAGTTGTATGCCAAGTATGTAAAATGTGAATTTTTTGTTAAAAGAGGTTGCATTTCTAGGTCATGTGATGTCACGGGACGGTATTAATGTGGATCCTAAAAAGATGAATGTGATTAACAATTTGCCTATACCATTGAGCCTGTAAGATATTAGGAGCATCTTGGGCTTAGTTGGCTACTATCGGAGGTTTGTGAATAGGGTTCTCGTCTATTCCTTCTATTGTGAATGGGTTCTTTTCTATTGCTTCCTTGATGATTGTGCAAAATGTTTTCAAATGTTGAAAGATAAGCTTGTATGCACTCCTATATTATCACTACCAGAAGGTCTAGAAGGATCTTTTGTGTATTATGATGGTTTAAGGTTGGTTTGTGTTGTGTGTTGATGCAAAGTTGAAAGGTGATAGACTATTCTTCTAGGCACCTCAAAGTGCATGAAAAAGATTATCCTACTCAAGATATTAAACTAGCTGCCATGGTATATGCATTAAAGATGTGGCATAATTATTTGTATAGGGTGATGTTGATGATTTCACCGATCATAAGAGTCTCCAATATATGTTCACTCAAAAAGATCTCAACTTGAGGCAAAGAAGGTGGTTAGAACTTCTTCAGGATTATGATATGAGTGTACATTATCATCCCCGTAAGGCTAATGTTATGGCGGATGCTTTGAGTAGGGTGTCTATGGGTAGCCTAGCTCTTATTGATGGTGGTGGTGAAGAAGTGGCTAGGGAGGTCCATCGGTTGGCTAGATTATGGGTTAGGTTGGAAGAGGTTGATATTGGGGTTTTGTTATTGTTGATGGTTCTAAATCTTCATTGGTTGAGGAGGTGAAAGCTAAGCAAGATCTTGACCCCACTTTGTTAGAATTGAAGGCATTGGTAAAAAGGGCCAAGTTAGAGGTTTTCTCCTAAGGGGGAGATGGTGCCCTTAGGTACCAAGGTAGGTTATGTGTGTGTTCTGTTGATGGCTTGAGGGAAAAGATTCTTGATGAGGCTCATGGTTCTTTCTATTCTATTCACCTTGAGTCTAATAAGATGTATGGTGACTTGAGAGAGGTGTATTGGTGGGGAGGCATGAAGAGGGACATTGCCAAATTTGTTTCCGGTTGTCATAGTTGCCAACAAGTTAAAGCCGAACATCAAAGGCTGGGTGACCTAACCCAAGACAGAGTTTCCTACTTGGGAGTGGGAAGAGATTAATATGGATTTTGTGGTTGGGTTGCCTCAGACTAGAAGAGGTTTTGATTTGATTTTGGTTGTTGTTGATAGGATGACAAAATTGGCTCACTTTCTACTAGTTAAAACTACATATGGGGCTGAAGATTATGCTAAGTTATACATTTATGAGTTAATGAGGTTGCATGGGGCTCCTTTGTCTATCATATTGGATCATGGTGCTCAATTTACTTCACACATTTGGAGGTCCTTCCAAAGAGGTCTTGGAACCAAGGTAAAGCTTAGTATAGTCGTTCACCCTCAAGCGGATGGCCAATCCGAATGAACTATCCAAACTCTTGAGGATATACTTAGGGCTTATATTTTGGTGTTCAAGGGTAGTTGGGATGATAATCTTCTATTGGTTGAGTTTGCTTATAACAATAGATATCACTCTAGCATTGGTAAGGCTCCTTTTGAGGCCCTCTATGGTAGACATTGTAGATCACCGATTGGATGGTTTGAAGTTGGAGAAATGGCTCTATTTTGTCAGGATCTGGTTATGGATGCAATAGAGAAAGTAAGGATTATTAGGGAATGGTTGAAAAAGCCCAAAGTTGCCAAAGATCTTATGCCAATGTGAGGAGGAGGGAGTTTGAGTTTAAAGTTGGTAATTGGGTTTATTTGAAGGTGTCATCCATGAAGGGTGTGGTTCATTTTGGTAAGAAGGTCAAGCTAAGTACAAGATTTGTGGGTCCTTATAAGGTGATGAGGAGGATTTGTAAAGTGACCTATGAGTTGGAATTTCCTAGTGAAATGGAATTGGTTCATCCGGTCTTCCATGTGTGTATGTTGAGGAAGTGCGTAAGTGACCCTAATACTATTATGCCTCCGTATGTTGTGGGGGTAGTTGAAAACAACTTCACATATGAAGAGGTTATACTAGAAATCATTGATAGACAAGTGAAGAGGTTGAGCAATAAGGATATTGCTTCCGTTAAGATCCTTTGGAAGAATCAACAAGTCGAGAGTGCTACATGAGAGGCCTAAGCAGTTTTTACAAAAGTGATACCCCTATATTTTACGTTCTACTCAAGCCTAAAGTACTAATCCTAAATTTTCTATGTGATTTCATGTCTCATGTTCCAACCTCTAAGTCATTTGCATGCATTCATGTTTGTATTAATAAGGTTCATGGTGATTTTAAACATATGTTGAGATTTTGAATATGATGTTTTAAGTGTGTTGCTGCATTCTCGTTGGGGATAATTTCTTCATGATTGTTCTTCTCATATATGTTTCCTTAACATTTGGGGACGAATATTCCCAAGGGTGAGATATTGAAATGACCCAGAAAAGTACCCGAAAATCTTCCTCGAAAGTGCCTCGAGTTGTAATTTCCAAATATCTCAAAATCCATGCATGATATCAAAAAATCCAACTTCACATTCTTGATCAGGGGTTCAAATTGAGTGGGAAATAGGTCTGACCCCAATTTTAAAGAAAAGAAATTGCAATTTCATTTTCCCAAAAATCAATTTCCAGTGAGCTTTGCACGCCCCTGGCGCGACGCTGCCAGGACGCATAGAAGTGTATTTTGTTGACTATTTTTGTTTGCTCGATCCAAGACTTTTGGGTCTTGGGTCTATCTCCACCCATGTATGAAAATACCTACACTTATCCATATTTCACCGTCATATCATTCAACACATTCCTAAATACTTTCTCAAACACTTAGACAATATTTCACCTTTAAATTTTAAGTCTCAAGACACATCTGGATCTTAAGGTTCTCATTCAAGTTTCAAGTCTCCATCTCCAATCTTCATCAAGGATTCTCCAAAGTCATGGTATGTGGATCTCTTTCATGGGTTCCTTTCACCCATGATGCGAAAGATTTCTTTTACCCAAAATTGCATAATTTAAAGTTGATTTGCTCATGGGTATTACTTATTATGAATTTCACTGCACATGATGTTAGGGTTTCATGAAATTATGATTGTTTTAGTATGTTTGGAGCAAATGAATCTAAGATCTATTGTAAGATTTGATAAAGGTTTCTAATGTATATTGTTTGATGGTGGTACCAAGTACCTATTGATGAATTTTGATTGAATTTTCTAGTATGATTCCACTTTTGAATTGCATGGTTTTACACTAGCACTACACACCCACTAAGTGTTTGATAAAATGTCCAGTTAATGTATTTTGAGGAATCGAAGGTCCAATGCATGTTTTATGAGTTGAACGGCTTTATGATGATGAAAGATGCATGTGTATATGATATTCTCCTATATAGTGTTGTAAAGTTACTGTGCCTTGCTGGGGGGTTAAGAACTCGGGTAACCATGTCGATGGGTTTATACCTTGATACTACTCAAGGGTTATGCCTTGATAACCGGGTTGAGGGGTTAGTACATGAATCACCAAGGGTAATAGGGTGTGACTATCCACTAACCAATCAAGGGGTATGTACCTTGGTAACAGGGTTGAGGGGTTAGTTCCTCAATCACAGTGGGTGGTAGGGTGCAATGATCCACCAACTAACCCAAGGGGTTTGTACCTTTGTAACCTATGAGTTCTTTAATGATGGTCTGTTCTTCCACTTTGTATTATATTCTATGTAAGCATGTTTCACTTAATCATTAATCATACATGACACATTGTTATATAAATGTTATCTATTGCTTACTATTATGCATTTTGATTATGATGCCTATCTGTTGTTGCATTGCATCCTACATACTTAGTACATTCAAATGTACTAATGCATACTTTTTGCCTAATACTCTATAACATGTAGGAACCGAAGCCCCACTTGATCATCCTCCTCCTCCACATGGCTAGTATGATTGTCTCTCAAGCTAGTTTGTGAGTCCTACATTTCGGGGACTAAGTTTATGATCTCATGTTATGTACTACAACTATCTTCTCTTATGTATGTATTGATGAGGAGGGTGAGGCCAGTTACTTGTCTTGGCCCCCTCTAATTATCTAAGTCTTAGATGTGTTGTTGGACATGTTTTATATTATTTTATGAGCTTTGACTCTCTCTTGACTCTTGTGTTTATGATATGAAAGTTGTTCCTTAGCCCCTTTTATCCCCATTTACTATCTCCTACTGTATCTTCTTGATTCCGTAACCAATGATGTGTAATGATATGTTAAGAGGATTTCATGGGGTCCCTCGGGTTCCCCGTGCATTGTTTCACATCGAGGCCCTAGGCTTAACAATCAACAATCTTGTGGCCCATCTTGCCAAACCAAAAGCATGCACCCATGTTCCTCAACATGTACCACATTTTTGGCACCTAGGATGGGTCACTACACCATTGCTACCGGGCTTCACATATGGAATCCTACTTTCAAATTGAGCTTCTTCCCACATACTTGACAAGTGGCAAAAGATTTCCTTTTCTTCTTATACTGGGGAACCAGTAGACTAGCAGAAGATGAGGAACCACAAACTCGGACCCTTTTAGCTTCCGTCACCTTTCTCGTCCATTGAAGTCTTAGGGAACCCACTTGTTTATTGAATTGAGCAGTTACAACCCTAGCCAATAGCCATAGAGCATTACTAACTTCTGCATTTGACATATCATTGTTGGGAAGTTGATCCTCAAGTGAGAGATAGTTACCGTGATGTCCACAATTCTATATAGTTTGAGACATATGAAACATAATGGTTAGGGATCAGTAATAAGCCTTAAGGGACTTAGCTCTACCGCATTACATAGATCATGAAGAAATGAAACATTTCCTAAAACGTTCATAGCCTCCCATTCATCAGCGCACTACACAACAATGAATAAGACTCTAATCAGCGTGATGTGTTGGATTTCTGAGGACCATTAACAACTTAGTTCTATGATACCAAGTTTGTCACGACCCAAGCATAGGGCCTAGACGTGACACAGAGAATAGGGAACCTGATGGGACTCCAGACAATCCTATTTGCATATCAATCGTACATCTTTGGTTGTGGAAGCAAAACTAAGCATCTTAAGTTAAAAAGCGGGACTAAGGGAAGTCTTGATAGTCACAAAAGTAATAAAAGAGTGAAGCTAACATCATAAACACATCAGAGTATGCCACAAGACCTGTATCTTAGAATGGAGAAGGGGCCAAGATACTTCACGAGCTCACCCTCAGATAATGATAAGTATTCAACATAAGAGGGAGTCTCAACATAACATGAATTAAATAGATATTGTCCTCGTAATTGAGGACTTACCAAAGCTTTCTTCGAGAATCAAACTAGCCACGTGGAGGAGGATAATCAAAAGAAGCTTTAGTTCCTACATGGTGATATCATATAGGCATAGAGTACGCGTTAGCATGTTTGAATGTACTAACTATGATGGATGCAATGCAACAAAGACATAAGACAATATAATCAAAATATATAATCATAAGCAATGGATATATAATCTCAAAACGGCATGTATGATAAATGATGGTAATAAAATATGCTTGTAAAACATTCAACTAGCATAGTTTATAATACATGTGCAGTAAGAGACCTTAACCGATATAGACCAAGCGAGCTACTACTTGGAATTCAAGGCATGTCACCCTCTTTGTAAGGTGATAGAGGCATGTCACCTCCTCAATAAGGAGATTGAAATGCCCCACACTTTCCTAGGAATGCCCCCATAATCGTAATTGCCTTATATCTCTAATTGGTGATATTTAAACACCCTCCGTGTAGCTCAAAAAGACCCTATAATGCATTTTTTACAATATCTCAAAATTCATGCAAAATTTGGCAAATCCGACCTCATATTATTATTCAGAGGGCAAAATTATGTGTGAAAATGAGTATCTATAAGGTATACTTTGTCTGTGCCAAGAGAGATAATTTTTGGTGAAACTTCGCAAAAATAGTAGCTGTCTGCGACACTAACCTGATGCAGACTAGTTCAAAAATTTTAAAAAAATCTTTTTTTACTCCAGGTCAATTGGGTAATAATCCCATACCTGTATACATAAAAATCCCTCACTGTCAAGCCATTTTGAGCCCTAACAACCAAAAAAAACCCTCTCAATTCCTCTCTAATTTTTATTAAATTCTTCATCTATTCTCAAGGTTTTCAAGAAGTATTGTTGGAATTCAAGGAAACCAAGTCAAGATTCAAGACCTCCTGAAGATTCTAGTGTCTCAATGTCTTTCCAGATCTAAGGATTTCATTCAAGCTTTAAGTCTATTTAAAATATTCTTTAAGAAAATCTCCAAAGTCAAGGTATGTGGGTTTTAACCAATGGGTTCTTTCTCCCTTGGTGCCTAACTCTCCTTTTCACCCAAATTGCATGATTCTAAGTTGATTTACTTATGGGTATTAAATATTATGAATTTGACTACAAAACCATGTTGGGGTTTCAAAAACTTGTGACTATCTAAGCATGTTTTCAACTATGAATCAAAGATCCAATGTGGGGTTAGAAGAAGGATTTTGATGTATATTGCTTGAAGGTATAACTATGTATTGATAGGTGGTTTTACATTGGTTTTCCTCACATGTTTCCACTCTTAAATTGCATGGTTATAAACTAGCATTTCACACCCACCAAATATTTGATAAAATCTCTGGTTAAAGATTCTTGAGTTATTGATGGTCTATTGCATGGTTTATAAGTCATGTAACTTCATGATGTTGTGGGCTACTGAGTATGTTTTGAAATCATGAAATGATATATGATTCTACGAGTCTTAGTTTTTTTAATAATTATTGATTTCTTATGTGAAGGTTTATGTTAAAGCCTACTAGATAGGGTTATGAACTATGTTGTATGCCTCACCCTGTAGTGTAAGGCCGATTTCTACTTGTAGAGGTTATGAACTATGTTGTACACCTTACCCTCATGTACAAATCAATGTTACTCACTTACTCATATCTACAGGAAGGGTTATAAACTATGTTGTACTCCTTACCCTCTTGTATGATTTGAGGTTGTGCAAGGTACTCATATGAAGGGGTTATGAACTATGTGGTACGCCTAACCATCGTATGTGATTCAATACTATGTATTATGTCATGCTCATATGTAGGGGTTGTGACCTATGCTACCTTCCACCCTCATGTACTATTCAGTATCTCATGTTTACATGTAGGGCTTATGAACTATGCTATCTCTTTACCATCACGTACTACCCATTACCTACTAAAAGGGGTTATAACCTAGGTTATATCCCACACCCTCTAGTACAAGGTATTTGTATGATTTAAGCATGTTACCTTATTGTGTTAAACAAGTTATGTAACTATGGTTATTTTCAAGCATGCTTTACTTCAAACCTCATGCATGCATGCCATAATGCTATATGCTCCGTTATTGTCTAATTATGCATTTCGATTGTGTGAGGATATCTTGTTACATTGCATCCCACATACTTAGTATATTCAAAAATGTACTAATGCATACTCTATGCCTACATGATATTACCAAGTAGGAAGTCTCATTCTTATGTTTAGACTACATATTATATAATTGGTGTACCTGTTGTCATTAGTATGAGAGTGAGCCTAGTTGCTTGTCTTAGCCTCTGCTAAGTTCTATATTTAGAGGTGTTGTTGGACAAGTATGTGATAATGCTATAAGCTTGACTTTGTTTGACTTTCTTGATTTTTTATGAAATGAAGGTTTACGTTAGTCCCTTTACCCTTATTTTTATTCTTTTATTGGTCTTTAATTGCTTTTGTGATAAAGGATGTGTAATGATATATTAAAAGGCTTGCTTGGGGTTCCCTCGGAGTCCCCATGCATTGTGTCACACCTAGGGCTTAGTTTGGGTTGTGACAAATTTGGTATCAGAGCACTAGGTTGTTAATAGTGCTTGGTATCCAACATACCGTGTCGATTAGAGTCTTATTCATCGTTGTGAAGTGCGCCACAACTATGAATAGGAGGCTATAAGGCGTTTTAGGAAATGTTTTCTTTTTTCATGGTCTATGTCATGCTTTCGAAGTGACATAGGGCTTTTCTCTCTAACAAATGTTCTTTGCTCTCCTAGTTGATCATGCCACTTCAAAGAGGAAAGCGAAGGAATGTAAGTTTAAGGTTTTAGTTTTGATAGATCTGGGTTACACTATTCCTTTCATTATTCCTTTTGTTTGCTAGTGGGCTTCTTGTGTGTTCCGAGGTTTTACGTGAACCTTTGGTGTCCACCCCTTGGTTGAGTCTATTGTTGCTCGAAAGTTCATAGGAATTGTTATATGTTCGTATTGCATTAAGTCTTTCCTTGTGAATTGTTGGATTTGTTGTGGTGGATTTTGATGTTATTCTTGGGAAGGTTTAGTTGCTTGCATGTTTTGTCTCCTTTGATTGTATGGCCCATAGAGTTAGATTACAATTCCCTAATAAACCCATCCTCGAGTATAGGCTTGTAATGTAGTTTTGAAGGGGTAAGTTCATTTCTTCTCTTCAGGTATAATTGATCTCTAAGGGTTGCATTTATCATCTTTCAAGAGTAAGGGGTGTTGAACCTAAGTTATTTTCTACTGAGTTGATTTAGTGATCAATGAGTTAGTGAAGTCCTTCTTGATACTTTGAATTTGCGGTAGTGCCTTTGGGTTTGACTTATGCACCAGTCATGTCTATTGGCCTCCTGAGTAGGGTCTCTAGTCCCTACCTTATTATGTTTGTCGTGGTCTCTCGTGATAGAGTATTGATTTATTTAGAGCTTGTGAACCATTTGGGAGTAGTGTTGCAAATCTTGGGGTAAGAGAAGTTGTATGCTAAATATGTGAAGTGTGAATTTTTGTGGAAGGACATTACCTTTCTAGGTCATATGGTGCCAAGGGATAGTATTAAGGTGGATCCTAAGGAGATGGATGTGATTAGAAATTGTCCTATACCTTTGAATCCCTTGGATATTAGAAGTTTCTTGGGCTTGGTGGGTTACTACCGGAGGTTAGTGAATGGGATCATTTCTATTGCTTCTCTCATGGCTTAGTTGACTCAAAGTAGGCTAAGTTTGTATGGACCAATGAGTGTGAAAGGAGTTCCCAAGCCTTAAAGGATAAGCTTATCTCTGCTCCTATCTTATCTTTACCAGAAGGGTGGAAGGGTTTTGTTGTGTATTATGATGTCTATCGAATTGGTTTGGGTTGTGTGTTGATTCAAGATGGTTAGGTGGAAGCCTATGCTTTTAGATAATTTGAGATGCATGAGAAGGATTATCCTATCTATGACCATGAGTTGGCCGTCATGGTATTTGCTTCGAAAATTTGATGTCATTTTTCTTATGGGGTGTATGTTGATGTGTTTACCGATCACAAGAGTCTCCAATATTTATTCACCCGAAGGATCTTGGTTTGAGACAAAGGAGGTGGTTAGAACTTCATAAGGATTATGGTTTGAGTGTGCATTACCATCCTGGTAAAACTAATGTTATGGTCGGTGCTTCCAGTATAGCGTCCATGGGTAGGCTAGTTCATGTTGATGGTGGTAGCATGGAGGTGACTAGGTAGGTCCATTGGGTTGGCTAGGTTAAGGGTTAGGTTGAAAGAGGTTGACTATGGTGGTATTGTGTTTGTTGGTAATTCAAAGATCTTCCTTGGTTGATGAGGTAGAAGCAAAGCAAGATCTTTATCCCTCGTTAGAATTAGAGACTTTGGTGAGCATTGGCACGGTAGAGGTTTTCTCCCAAGGGGAATAAATGGCTTATTTGGGTCCAGATCTGGTTATGAAGGCTATAGAGAAGGTGAGGTTGATTAGGGAAATATTGAAAATAGCCCAAGGTCGCTAAAAATGATCCTATGCCGATGTGAGTAGAAGGGATTTTGAATTTAAAGTTCGTGATTGGATCTATTTGAAAGTTTAAACATGAAGAGTGTGGTCCAATTTGGCAAAAGAGGGTATTGAGTTTACGGTTTGTGAGTCTTTATAGAGTGTTGAGGAGGATTGATAAGGTTGCATATGGATTGCAGTATCCTATGGGTATGAGTATGGTTCGTCCAGTTCTTCATGATTCTAGAATGAGGGGATGTGTTGGTGACTCTAGTGCTATAGAAATCCTTGAGATTGTGGATGTTGTGGAGGATAAGTTGACTTAGGGAAGGGTCCTGAGGGAGGTATTAGATGAAAGGGTGGAAAAGTTGATTAATAAGGATGTGGTGTTTGTCAAGGCCCTTTAGGAGAATCGTGAAGTCGAAGGTGTCTCTTAGGAAGCTGAGCGGTCATGGAGGAGCACTATCCATATCTCTTTCATTCTATTCCAGCTTATGATAACACGTCAAGTCATTTTTACGATTCTAAGTATTATGTTTCAGTCCCTATGTCATTTTCATGCCTTCATGTTTATGTTGACAAATTCATGATGATTTTAACAATTGTGTTGAGATTTTGAAAATGGTGTTTAAGTGTATTGTTGCATTCTTTTTGGGACTGATTTCTTCATGATTACTCTTCTTATGTACATTTCTTTGACATTCGAAGACGAATTTTACCAAGATGGAGATATTAAAATGCCCCACAATTGCCTATTAATGCCCCCATAATCGTAATTCTCTTCTATCTCAAATAAGGCATGTTTAAACACTCCTCCACGTAGCTTGGAAAGACCCTATTATGTATTTTTTTCAATATCTAAAAATCCATGCAGAATTTTGCAAATCCGACCTAATATTCTTGTTAAGAGGGAAACATTGTGTGGAAAAATGAGTACCCACAAGGTCTACTTTGTCAATGCCAAGAAAAATATTTTTTGGTGAAACTTCGCATAAACAGTAGTTGTCCGCTTTAGGTCTGCGATGCAGACCAGACGCGTACTAGTCCAAAAGTTTGTGAAAAAATTTCTTTTTACTCCAGGGAAATTGGGTAATAAGCCTATACCTACGTACACGAAAATCTCTCATTGTCAAGCTGTTTTGAGGAATAAAAACCAACCAAAAACCTCTCAATTACTCTCTAATCTTCATAAAATTCTCCATCCATTCTCAAGGTTTTCAAGAAGTCTTTTTGGAATTCAAGGAAACTAAGTCAATCCCTAAGACCTCATCAAGATTCAAGTGTCCCAATCTCTTTCCGGATCTAAGGATTTCATTCAAGCTTCATGTCTCCATTTCAAATCTTCTTCAAGAAAAACTCCAAAGTCAAGGTATTTAAGTTTCAACCAATGGGTCCTTTCTTCACCTTTGGTGCCTAACTATCCTTTTCACCCAAATTGCATGATTCTAAGTTAATTTACTTATGGGTATTACATATTATGTATTTGACTACAAAACTATGTTGGGGTTTCACAAACTTGTGACTATCTAAGCATGTTTTGAGCTATGAATCTAAGATCCAATGTGGGGTTTGAGGAAGGGTTTGATGTACATTTCTTGAGGGTATTACCAAGTATTGATGGGTGGTTTACCATTGGTTTTACTTACATGTTTCCACTTTTAAATTACATGATTTTAAACTAGCATTTCACACCTCCAAGTGTTTGTTAAAATGTCCGAATAATGATTATTAAGCTATTGACGGTCTATTGCATGGTTTACAAGTCATGTGACTTCATGATGTTGTGGGCTACTAAGAATGTTTTGAAATAATGAAAATATATATGGTCCTATGAGTCTCTATTGTTTATGAATTATTGATTTCTTATGTGAAGGATTATGTTAAAGCCAACTTGATAGGGTTATGAGTATGTTGTATGCCTCACTCAATAGTATAAGGCTAATTTCTACATGCAGGGGCTATGAGCTATGTTGTACACATTACCCTCCTGTACGAATCAATGCTACTCACCTACACATATCTATATGTAGGATTATGAACTCTGTTGTACTCCTTACTTTCGTGTATGATTTGAGGTTATGCAAGGTACTCATATGAAGGGGTTATGAACTATGTGGTATGCTTCACCCTCATATGCGATTCGATACTATGTGTTATGTCATGCTCACATGTAGGGGTTATGACCTATGCTATCTTCCACCTTCATGTGTTATTCACTATCTCATGTTTACATACAGGGGGTTATGAGCTATGCTATCTCTTTAGCCTCATGTACTACTCATTACCTACTAGACGGGGTTATGACTTATGCTATATCCCACACCCTCTAGTACAAGGTATTTGGATGATCTAAGCATGTCACCTTATTAGGTTAAACAAACTACGTAAGTATGGTTATTGTCAAGCATGTTTTACTTCAAACATCATGTATGAATGCCATATTACTATATGCTCCATCATTGTATATTTATGCATTTCGATTTTGTTGCCGATTTCTTGTTGCATTACACCATACATACATAGTACATTCAAACGTACTAATGCATACTCTATGACTACATGATATTACCATGTAGGAATCAGAGCTCCACGTCATCACCTTCCTCCACATCGCTAGTACTATCTCTTCAAGCAAGTTTGGTGAGTCCTCAACCCCGAGGACAATATCTTTCGTTCCTATGTATGCAAATACTCTATTTATCTTATTGTATGCTTTTGGAGGTGTTGTTTGACAAGTTATGTAATGATGTTATGAGCTTTGAATCATTTGACTCTTGTATGGTTTAAGCTATGAAAGACACCCTTGGCCCCTTGCCTTTATTTCTATTCTCTTATTGTTATTTAATTGCTTCTGCGACCAAGGATGTGTAATGATATGCTAAGAGGCTTGTTTGGGGTCCCTTTCGATTCCCAATTTGCCATGTCACATCTAGGCCCTAGCTTTGGGTCGTGAGAAAGTGGACTTGGGGCTTGAAATGAGTCCTTGAGTGCCAAAATTGTGCTTGAAATCCGTAGATTTGGATGAGAGAATTTATAAAGTCACAAAGAGGATTTTGTGAGTTACAGAGTTGAAAAATGGTTAAGTATGGGAGATTTCACATTTAAATAGGCATGGGGCTATTACCTCATTGCCCTTGGATGAAATAAGAAAACTAAGGAAAATAATATACTGGTTCGTGCCCCTAGCGCGACATGGACCCAACGCATAGGCAACATTTGTACTAGTCCACGCCTCAGGCGTATGGCATCCTGGGCGCGGACATACACTAGAATTTCAGAAATTAGCAAAAATTATTTTTCATGAAGGGTCCTCTAAAATCTTGGTTATACCCATTTCCTACTCAATTTTTCCCCTTGATCGAGAATATGAAATAGAATTTTTGATCTCATTCATTGATTTTGAGATATATGGAATTTATGATTATGGAGCATTCTAAAGCACATGTGGGATGTTTCATATATCCTCTCCATCGACTAATTTGACTTAAAAGAAAGTTAAATTTCAATGGTTAGATGATTGTGAGAAGAGTTTTCAAGAGTAGAAAACCAGATTAACGACTGCACCAATGTTGAATCTACTTGAGGAGATTGATGATCTTATGATCTACTATGATACTTCTAGAGTGTGATTGGGGAATGTTTTGATGCAAAGAGGAAAGGTCATAGCTTAATCCTCAAGGCAACTTGAGAACCGTGAGAGGAATTATCCAACTCATGGCTTAGAATTGGCTGCGGTGGTATTCACACTCAAGATTTGGCACCAGCACTTATATAGAGCACATGTTGATACATTCACAAACCACAAGAGCCTACAATATGTATTTACCCCTAAAGAGCTTAACTTGAGGTAAAGGAGATAGATTGAGCTACTCAAGGACTACAACATGAGCATCCTCTACCATCCAGGCAAAGCTGTTGTGCTTGCTGATGCTCTTAGCAAGTTGTCTATGGGAAGCACTGTTCATGTAGAAAAAGAGAAGAAAGAGTTAGCTAAAGAAGTGTACCGATTAGTGCAATTGGGAAATTAACTCTACGAATTTGGTAGGTGGAATACTTGAGCACAATGGGTCTACATCATCCCTTAAAGTAGAGGTAAAGGAGAAGAAAGACCAAGATTCTGTCTTATTCAAATTAAAGGATGATTTACATAAGCAGAAAGTAATGGAATTCATCAAAGGGGGGAGGTATTGAGATACCAAAGTTGATTATGTGTTCTAGATGTTGACGGCATTCGAGAAAGGATCATATCAAAAGCCCATAATACTAGATATTCTATCAGTCCATGGTATAGCATAATGTACCATGACTTGAGTAAGGTTTATTGGTTGAGTAGGATGAAGAGAGACATTGCAGTCTTTGTTTCTAAGTGCCTAAACTGCCAACAAATAAAAGTTGAGCACCAATGGCCATGTGGAGTAGCCCAAAATTTTGAATTCCATAATTGAAGTGGGAGATATGGATTTCATCATGGGCTTATTGAGGGCTCGTAGGTAGCATGATTCAATCTGGGTGATTGTTGATAGGATCACTAAATCAATCTACTTCTTGGTGGTAAAGACGACTAATACAGCAAAGGACTATGCCTAATTGTATATCCAAGATATTGTCAGATTGCATGTTGTTCCTTTGTCCATCATATAAGATAGAGGAGCTCAATTCACTGCCCAATTTTTGAAGTCCTTTCAGAAAGGCCTGGGTTCAACGATGAACCTTAGTACCGCTTTCCACCCTCAAAGTGGTTGTCAGGCATACCGGAGAATACAGACTTAGGAGGATATGTTAAGGGCTTGAATCATTGACTTCAAAGGTAATTGGGATGACTATTTGCCTCTTATTGAGTTTTTCTACAATAATAACTTCTATTCGAAAATTTAGATGGCTCTATGTGAGGCCCCCTATGAGAGGAGATGTAGATCACTGATTGGATGGTTCAAGGTAGGTGAAGTATGGTTGATAGGGCAAAACTTGGTATACTAGGATATGGGAAACATAAATCCAGGAGAGGTTGATAACTTCACAATGTCACCAAAAGTCCAACACTTATTTTAGGAGAAGGGACCTAGACTTCGAAGCGAACGATTGGGTATACTTGAATGTGTCACCCATGAACGGTATAATGAGATTCGACAAGAAGGGAAAGTTGATTCCTCGATACATTGGTTCGTACCAAATTGTGAAGAGAGTGAGAAACGTAGCATATTGAGTTGGAGATACCACAAGTATTATCATCAATCCATCCGGTCTTTCACATTTCTATGCTTAAGAAGTATTTGGGAGATCTATGCTTCGTTGTGCTAGTTGAAATCGTTAGAGTGAAGGATAGTTTGAATTATTAAGAGATCCCAGTCCAAATCCTTAATTGTCAAGTTCACAAGTTGAGAACTAAAGAGGTGGCATTTATAAAAGTGTTGTGGAGAAGTCAATCCATTGAAGAAGCCACATGGGAAGCTAAAGAGGATATAAAGGATAAATATCCTCATATATTCATGCCTCATAATAAGGAAATTTACAGCAATGATTCATTTTTATTCTCTGAGTTACTTTCCCATTGTTGAGTTGAGTTCTTATCTTTGAGTTGATGCTCCTTTTGAGTCTATGGGTATTTGAGAATGCATATCTTTAATTGTATTTGTTCCTAATGATGATGTTAGAAGTAGTCTTTTAATTATGAATCCTGTGTTGAAGTAGATTTCTGGAGTATGAGTATTTGACTATCCGAATACTTGAATTCCTGCGTGATAGGTCTCCTAGTTGCTTAACATTCAAGGATGAATGATCCCAAGGAGAAGATATTGTGACACCACATAACTCTATTCTTACATGTACCTATGTTTTATACTTCATTCGTATATGTAGGAAGTGGATTAGGGTCATAACAGACTTCTAGTTCTTAGCCGTGTCCAAAACTTTTCTATAAATTGAGTTTCTAGTGTTAAATTATACAAGGGTCAAATATAAATGATAATAATTCTTAACACACAAATAATTAGGTGGCCCATGACCTACCAAACGAAAGGCCTTTGAATTAGCTTTCCAACGCCATAAATTTCACCTCATTTGGAGTTTAAAATCAAATGTTATGGCTATTTTACTACGGACTACCAAAGCAGGGTGTACCTATAGATGACTTATGAGTCGTGGTTTGAGTTATGGCCCATCTGCTAACTTATGGTAAAAACTCCTGAAAATCCATTTTTTGGTCTAAGATTTGATGAACCCATCTACAGGACGTAATTGGGCTTGTGAAATCAATCCAGATACCCCGAAATTATCCCAAAATGTTATAGATTGGTTCCTACATGCCGTGGAAGTTTTCACAGGCCATAGGTAAGACCGTGCATGACTTTGACAGCTTTTTAAGAAAGGTTATTTTGTTCTTTTCCCATCTTTTCAAAGCCTAAACCTGACACTTTTGTACCTAAATAAATCCCTAAACATATTAGTTCAACCTTTTTATGCTAAAACACCCTCTCCAACTTAGAGCAAGATGTCAAGGAAGAAAAAGACTAGGGTTTGAAAATAATCTTGTGAATTTCCCCATGTTGGTACAAGATTCAAAACTTCCAGGTATTTAAGGTTAACCAAAACATGGATTATGTTTTCCAATGTTCCCCATAAACCAAATTGATGGAATTATTAGTGAATTGAGTCTCCCATGAATGTTTCCTGAAGTTTTCTGAAAACTCCTAATGTATTCCTATATGACCAAGCTTGAATTACTGTTTTTATAAATTAAATTCTTGAATAGGTGATTTTGCCTTTCAACATGTACCCTAGCATAAATTCTTGTTATTTTCACATTTTTCACTTAAATAGATATTCATGAGTATAATTTGAGCCTAAAGAGTCTATGGAATCCCTAAATTCTTTAACTCTACTTTGGTTTTCCTGAATGCTATGAGTTAGAATGATGCATGATAGAGTCTTTATAAATTAAGAACTGAACCTTAAAAGAATGTAACTAAAGAGTTGACAGTTGATGTGATGAATTGATTTGAAAAATGTCCAATGACACTAGATGAATGAGTTAACCATAGTGCTAATGTCTTATGAGCATATTGAGTCTTGGGAGGAGTATTGAGCACCAAATTGAGTAACAGTAAGTCCAACGCGAACTTAATAACTATGTAGCAAGCATAGGAGAGCATTGGACCATAAAATCGAATGTTTGCTATTGTCACAAGAAGAGGACTTGATGTTACTAATTTTGGATCCATGTATGGGATGCCTTTGTCATGCCCCAAGAGGGTGCCCTGGACGTGGCTGACACTCAGAGACTATTTCTCGTCCCCAATCGATCTGTTTGGCTCATCACATTCATTTAATCAACTCTTTTAACAAATCAACAGAAGACTATGATAATAAAAGGTGGACAATCTGAGTCTTATGTAGTCATATCAAATAAATGACGCTAGTAGAAAGAAACTAGCTCAAGATAATATCCAATCAACAATTTAACTTTAGTCTATGAAGCCTTTACCAACTATTAATTTGTCTAAATGACAAGACCATGGGTGCCTCAAATCAAAATAAAGCAAGTCTAAAACCTAACTCTAAAAGCTAGATGAAAAAATAAATGAGAATCCTATAGAGTAGCGGAGCACTCACCAACTCAACTGACTACAATAGATCCTTAGTGATGCACCTATTGATGATCTCTAGTACCTATCACCATATCATAAATGATGCAATTTGAATGGACATCAGTACATGGAATGTGCCAGTATGTAAAATATCTAAATGAAACATGTATCTAGGTACAATACTATCAACTCAAATAACTCAAATCAAGAGATAAGGAAGTCAATCAGAATGTCAAATGTCTATCTAAAGCAACAATAAAGAGCAGACAATTAACCATCAATTCAGTCCAACTCAATCTAAATCAAATCCAATCTATCATAGTACTATCAGTATGGAATCAATATGGGAGTTTATCTTATCCGATAATAATCACTTATAAGTCAGTGATTATATGTCAATCACGCTGATATTGCCACAACCATTCAGTATTTTCCAGGTAAAGAATGAATGGAATCCATAATAAATCCAGTCAATCAAGTCTAATATTATTCAGGGACTTAACAATCAAGAGGGAACATATGATTTAATGGTTCACTCCTCATCTACGCTTAGAGACATAGTTAATGAGTTCGAGTTTGGCTTACTCTTACTCATTTCGGTTTTCAATACTCCTCCAAAGACTCAATGCAAATAATACAGTCCATCTCAATAAAATAGATCAATTACTCTCATAAGGACTCTGATCAGTCCATTAGTTCTATCATTATTGAGCCATTCGGTTTATCAATTATCTAACAAATTCTCAATCATATCTTTCAGAGAGCTTAGACCAATTATTAAGAGGGAAATCAATTAGACCAATCTTTAAAGTTCAATTATTTACACTCACTGGATCATCAAGTTCTACCAAGCCATCATTATGCTCACATCACAATCAAGTCAACATTCCTAAGTCAAAGCTCTAGACTCAATCTTTAGGTTCATTCATACAATCTTTTATAACTCAATATATAGGGTTTGTGAAATAATTCATGTGAAAGCATTTATTTAGTAAATCAAGTTTTTGATGATCATCTACTTGTGAAAATACATAAAATATGTATAATTTTGCAAGCAAAGCATTCAGGAAAACATATATAAAGACTCGATACGTTCATCTCTCAATCTGTCTCAATCAAGGGGCACAACGAAGGACATTCTCATGTTTTAGTTTAGTCTTGCATACATAGTACTAAGTTTGACAAACAGTTCCCAAGGGTTATTGTTCAAATTGCTTGAATTCCTTGCTCTCTCCTCCTCATCTTAGCTCTAGTTTCTCTGTTAGTAAATAATATGGACTTAGGAATGGGTTTCGAAACCTTTTTAGGCCCCCCAAAAAATATATATGTCGTGGATTATGTTTAGAAGGGTCGGGGAAAAGTCTAGAATGCTTCTCGAAAGATTTAAAATTTTGAACTTTGGTCGAACAGGTCGGGGGACTAAGTCGTTGACACGGACCTGCAGCGTGCCTGTGCATTTTTTTTTAAAAACTTTTCTGGTCGATTTTCTAATACTGTAGAAAATAAAGAGACCAAATCTAAATGCAATTCCGCGATAAGTCTGTCATACGGACATGTTGCGCGCTTTTCTAGAATTATATTTTCACTTTGAAAAATAATTTTTTGATCAAGTTGCTCTAAAATCAACCATGATCATTTCTCCATGTCATTTTACATGTTGATCGCATTTTCAGCCTCGGATTCGCCATTAGAGTTTAGGAAGATGCATTATGCAAGAGCCTCTTTTCTAGGGTTATTTTGGTAATTTTATCAGGTGTAATATTTTTTCCCTCATAGGGTCATTGGTCCTCAAATGAAGATTAAAGGATTGACTCAAGGAATGAATAAAGATCAAGTCTATCTCCAATCAAACTATCAACCAAACAACAATCTAGAAAATCGCTATTCAGGCTCAAGAATAGATAAATTAACTCAAAGAAAGACAAATCAATACATATCAAGAGTAAGGACATTGCGTTCAACATTTTAAACATCAGGCATGAATAGATATGGGTACTTAGTTTTAGTATCTTTCTTAGTTTCCCATGAGGCTTCCTCAACGCATTGATTTCTGAATGGGACTTCTATTGGGTCTATCTCTTTGGTTCTAAGTTTACAAACCTAATGATCAATAACTTGGACTGGAACATCTTCATAAGACAAGATATCTTTTACTCCAACATCATAATGGGGACCACCAATGGAGGATCTCTTAATAATTTCTTTAGTAATGAGATATGAAAGACCAGATGAATTCCATCTAGCTCAAAAGGTAACTCTAACTCATTAGTAACCTTCCCAATCCTCCTCACAATCTGGTAGGGCCAATATAATGAGGGCTTAGCTTCTCCTTTTTTTGAAATCTCATGACATCCTTCATGGATAACACTTTCATGTATACCCAATCACTCACTTCAAACTCTAAATTTTGACTTCTCACATTAGTGTAGGATTTCTAGTGGCTTTGTGCAGTGTTTAACCTTTCTCTAATAACTTTCACCTTCTCCATTGACTGATGGACAAGATTGGGTCCAATTAACT
This sequence comes from Solanum clarkiae, assembly GCA_011800125.2. NCBI lineage: Eukaryota > Viridiplantae > Streptophyta > Magnoliopsida > Solanales > Solanaceae > Solanum > Solanum clarkiae. The sequence continues at coordinate 12,666,149 of JAABOM020000049.1, read as the reverse complement.
CGGCTTCTCAAATATCAAACCACTCAATTGGTGGTCTATGTCTTCTCCCATACAACACCTCATTGGGGGACATCTAAATACCAGCATGGAAATGGAACTCCATGTAACCTCAAAATCTTATGGATGTACAACTTAGCATACTCTTCTACAGGGTCAATCGTCTTGACTTCAGATAAGTGAGCTTTAGTCATTCTATCCACAATTACTCATATCGAGTCATGTTTTATGGTGTCCTCAGTAGATCGGTAATGAAGTCCATATTGATCATTTCCTATTCTCATGTAGGAATCTCAAAGTGCTGAGCCAACCACATGGTCTTTGATTCTCAACATTAAATGTTGACAATTCAAGTAATCGGAAACAAACCTGGCAATATTCCTCTTCATCGCACTCTACCAATAGATTACTCTCAAGTCATCATACATTTTTGTAGAGTCACGATGAATGTAGTATCTAGAGTTGTGGGACTCTGCCATAATTCTATCTTGAATAGCATCAATGTTTGAAATACACAGTCTACTCTGGTATCTCAACACACCATCTCCCCCTTTTGAGAAAACTATCACCATCTATTTATCGACATCTTCCTTCAACTAAAGTAGAATAGGATCTTGGTCTGGCTTTTCTTTCACCTCTACCACTAAAGATGAAGCTGACTCATTTTGGAAATTAACTCCTCCTTCATCATTCTCTTCGAGTTGAACTCCCATTCAGGACAATCTATGCACTTCCTTAGCCAACTCTTTCATCCCTTCCTCAACATGGGCAATGTTATCCATTGAAAACCTACTAAGAGCATCAACAACAATATTAGCTTTACCTGGGTGGTAGAGAATACTTATGTCAAAATACTTGAGTAATTCCAACCATCTCCTTCACCGCAGGTTGAGTTCTTTCTAGATGAAGATGTACTGCAGGCTTCTGTAGTCAGTAAACATATCCACGTGTACTTTATATAAGTAGCGGAGCCAATTAATAAGTGCAAACACCACAACTACCAACTTAGATCATGGGTTGGAAATTTCTTCTTATGATCCTTCAGCTATCTAAAAGCATAAGATATCACTTTTTCCCTCTACTTCAACACACAACCCAATCCCAATCTAGATGCATCACAATATATCACAAAGTCCTCTGTCCCATCAGGCAAGGTCAAAACTAATGTAGTAGTTAGTTTTGATATTAGCTCTTGGAAGTTGTTCTCATATTCATCAGACCATTGAAACTTGACCTTCTTTTGAGTCAGACTAGTCGACGGTAACGATATCTGAAGAAATCCTTCAACGAATTTGTGGTAATAGTCTATCAACACTAAGAAACTTCTCATGTCAGTCACAGAGGTTGGTCTGGGCTAGTTGTTAACTGCTTCGATCTTTTGGGTGTCTACTCGAATACCATCACCGTGACAATATGGCCTAGAAAAGCTACAGACTTGAGCCATAATTTGTACTTTAAAAATTTTTCATACAACTTATTATCTTTGAGAGTCTAGAGAATAATTCTGAGGTGATTGGCCTGCTCTTCTTCATCTCTCAAATAGACCCAAATGTCATCAATGAACACAATCACAAACATATCAAGGCACTATCTAATAACCTATTTATCAAATCCATGAAGGCTACAGGTACATTAGCCAACCCAAAGGACATGATCAAGAACTTGAAATGGCCATATCGAGTCCTCAAGGTTGTCTTTGGGATGTCATATTCCCTACCCTTCTACTGATGGTAACCAGATCTGATATCTATCTTTGAGAAAAAAGAGGTACCTTGAAGTTGGTCAAACAAATCATCTATCCTGGGGAGAGGATATTTATTCTTTCTCTTAATCTTGTTCAACTGCCTATAATCAATGTACATCCTGAGAGACCCATCTTTCCTACACACGAAAAGGACAGGAACACCCCAAGGAGAAACATTTGATCTAATAAAGCACTTCTCCAACAAATCTCTTGATTGCTCTTTAAATTCTTTCAACTCAGGGGGGCCATTCTATTAGGTGGAATTGAGATAGGTTGAGTATCATGGAGAATATCTATCCTAAAGTCAATCTCCCTTTCATGAGAGACTCCAACTAGATCCTCATAAAACACTTCAAGAAACTCATTCACAATCGGAATTGACTCTAGAGTGGGGGCTCAACATCATCAGTCTTAACTCGCATGAGGTGATGGATAAACCCTTTGAGATTAGATTTCTAATGGTAAGGTACTTTTTCTTAAGTGCAAGAGAATCTCCCTTCTACTCTAGGACCAGTTCATTCGAGAATTGGAACTTAACGATTCAGGTTCTACAACCAGTGGAGGAATAGCATATGTGAAGTAAATCCTTGCCAAGGATCACATCAAAATTAGTCATCTCCTACTCAATCAGATCAGCCAGAGTAATCCTATGATGGATGGTATCTAGAATAGACTCACCAACTGGAATGGAAATATCAAAGGGTTTAAGAAGACACTTGGGAGTTCTATCAAATCTACTAGCCACATAAGGAGGCACTGATAATAGTGGTACTAGGATCCATCAAAATATAACAATCAATAGTAAAGACTCGAATCATATACATCACAGCATCTGGGGAATTATCCCAATCTTGGCGACTACCCATGGTATATAAATGGTTTATAGAACTGCTTTGTTCCAGATGTAGCACCTTTCCAGTTTCCTCAAGCTAGTGTGGCTGATAAGGAAAAGAAAGACCTTTCAGCCTACTTGGGACAATCCTTTTGAAAGTGACCAAGTTGGGAACATTTGTAACGTGCATCACTTCCTTCACAACATTTTTTCAAGTGTAACTTGACGCACATATCACATGGTTCTTACCCAGTGAACCTTGAGCCACACTTCCTTGTGATTGAGATCCCTAGGTTCTGAAATTCTAAGACCTCTGTTCATTCCTATTTTATGGCACAGGTGCACTAGTAGGTGAAGGTATTGGACCTGACTAAAACCAATTATAATTCTCATTCCCTCTCTTCTCAATGTCATGGCCAGATGTTTTATCCCTCTTATTTTTATACTCTTCCCTATCCTGCTAACTCTCCTTATCAACTTGTTGCACATAAGTCATCAACCTCCAAATATAAATGTCACTCACCAGCATAGCTCCCCTTTCATTTTTCTTTGGTCCATTGTTCAACCCATCTACATATAAGCCCATTATCCCTCTCATATTTGCAATCATGTCTGGAGCATAGCGAGAAAGGAGGGTGAACTTGTGACCATAGTCCTGCATAGTCATAGAGCCCTGTTTCAGATTAAAGAACTCTCGTACTTTTGCCTTTTTCAGTTCTCTTAGAAAGAAATGCCCCAAGAAAGCTTCCTCTAACACTACCCAAGTCAACACTAGGACTCCCTCTGCTCCACTCTTCTTTCACTGCTCAAACTACAGTCTGGCAATACTTTTGAGCTGGTAGGCAATAAACTCAACTCTATCAATATCAACTACATGCATCACTTAAAAAACTTTCAAAAGTTCATCAATATAGTTCTCTTGGTCCTTATTAGGTGTAGACCCTGTGAACTTAGAAAGGTTCATCATCAAGAACTCATGGACTTTGGATGTGTCCTATGCATCCTGTATACCTACTCCTTGTCTATCAACAGGTGTTGTCATAGCCTGGGATAAAGTCTGGACAGCCTGGCAAAGCTCAGCATTTGAGATTTTAGCTTGTGGTGGTTGTTCAGGTACAGTTGGGACTATTGGTTCATCATGATGTTGGGGTTCCTGTTGGTTAACATATTTTCTAGCCGAACACTCTCTTCCTCTGATAGCTCTTATTGGAGGCATTGTCCTAATTTTGCAAATGCATAATGCACAAATTAAAAGAGAGTTGTCATAGATTTTTGCTATATAGAACGAGTTAGAATATGAAAGAAGTGAAAACTTTCCTAATTCCCTATAACCTCTTGCTTATAAACTGTGGTGTATGACACACCCAAAAAAAGACTCTACTAGACACAACTTTATAGACTCCCTAAGACACTCAAACTTTATGTCCTAAAACCAAGTTTGTCATGCCCAGAGATGTTGTATTGGACGTGGCCAACACTCAGAGACTATTTGTAACACCTAACATCTTACAATATTAGTAATATGCAAATGAAATATGATATGGTTTGGTCAAATTAGCAGCCATTTTTAAAAGTGCTCAAATCTCATGTTATAGGGGGATATGTGCATCTAACGCTTAAGAGAGTCGAGTTTATACATGTTTTGTCTCAAATTGAGGAGATCATGACCTTAAATAAAGTAAGAGAATTGAGGTGCTTGTAGTACTTAAGAAGCTAGCAGGTGAGTCACCTACTTGCTTAGCTTCATTTTTCTAGCTAAATAGAGATGAGGCTCGACGTCGAATTGTCCAAGTCCAATTATGAATAAAGTTCGTGTTAAGGGTGTACATTTGACCCATGTTTTAGCATCACACATGGACTATATTTTCAGCCCAAGAATAATATTAAAAAGGTCCTAAAGACATCACAACACACTTAACCATTTGGGCCCAAACTAAGTAAAAGGAAAGTTGGAAAATAGGAAGCCCAAGCCTATCAACTTGGAGACCTATTTAGGCCCAAGTGTGATGGCCAAGATGCTGGATAACTAGCTTGACAATGTGTGGTATTAAGTGGTCAAAATTTCAAAAGAAAGGCAGCCAAATTATTCCTATAAAAAGGGGTTATAAACAACAACATTTATTCACTTTTAGACTTGGGAAAAAATTCAGCTTTCTCAAAACTTTCGTGTTTTTCTTTCTTGACCTAGAAAGCAGCTACAATAGGACTGCTAGGGTTCTTGAAGAATACCTACACCTTGAATTCAGTAGTAAGTATGTTTACACATGTGTTTAGTATGGTTTTCTTATAAATAACAAGAAGTATATGCTAGTATGTTGTGCTGGAAATTTGAGACAGCATGTATATAGAAAGTTGCTGCATACTTGCCTTTTTTTAGTGAATTCTCTATGGTTTATAGGCCATATTATGAAGAGAAATTGATGTTATTAATATAGTTTGACTTATAAATATTACCCTAAAATTTCTACCCTGATTTCGGTTTCATTTAACAAACACGTTTTATTGTGCTATCTTAAGTGTAATGTTGATTGGAACTTGTGGACTGTTGGATGGAAGGTTATTGGCTCATGTCCTTCTTTACTTCTTGAGTGTTGTTATAAGACTGTTTTAGGTCTGTTTTCCCATGTAAATATTGTTGTAATAGTTTGGTTAGAGTTGGAATAGGTTTGAAATTGTCGACGTCAAAATGTAGCAAAGGAAGGTAACGTTATGCTGTCTATTTTTAGGTTGTGTAGAATTGTTATGGATTGTGCTTTGTGGGCTATTGTAAGGTTTTTGTGGCACTAAAACAGGCTGTACATGGTGTGGACATGAAAATATATGTTATAAAAGTATGATTAGGGGCGGAAAGGTTGAAGGAATATGCTCGAGTTTATAAATACCCGCTTGCTACCCATGTGTTATTTTTTATGTGATTGGGCACCCAAGATGTATCTATTGGCTGCTAATGCTAGTTTTATCACCTACTATGTTGTAGATAAGTGTTTGGAGGAAGGGAAGGTTATCTCGAGGTGGTAACAAGGTCATACAACGAGATATGTAAGGCTACTTGATTTTGTATTACTTGACATGAAATCTAGATTCTTCATTGGCACATAAAGGCACTTGCCAACTCCGACACAAATATTAACTTTGTCTACACTCTGGCACATGTTCATATGCTTCCATGCATAACCACCTTCATATCTGCATACATGCTTGGATACCAAGTTACATGGGTTCCTGTTACTAAATAAAGTTCACTTGTTGTTCCATTTCATACGCATTTCATTATTTGTGTAACGTACTCTTTTTCATTGTCATATCGTCTTGTATGATTATCTACAAGTCACATGCTACATATACAATCCTACAACTCTAATATTGTGACCATCACAAGAACCATCTCAAAGGTAATTGAAAGATAAAGTATAATGTTTATTGATGGGTGGTAGCCCGAGGGCTGGAAGAATCACCTATCCAGGGACGATCCTATCACGGGTGGTAGCCCGAGGAGTTAAACAAGAACCTAGCCAGGGACAATCATGCTATAGTTTTACCACTGATCAGTTGGTCATTTGTATAGATGTGCACATATTATACAGTAAAGGTAAAGTAATATAAAGAACATAAAGTACAAGATTTCAAAGTATAACCAAAGGTGGTCTCTCATCTTGTACTAGTGCATGGTCTCATTTGAGTTATTACTTGACATACAGTATATCCTGCCTTACATATTTAGTATATTATCTCATATAGATGTCCCTTACTGGGGACCTGCATTTCATGTTGCAGGTACAGGTGCCAGTAGATCTCCCAAGTAGGAGTACAGGATATCCAGCTGCTGATACCAAGCTCCAGGTTGCTACGGGGCTTTGTCTGTGTCTAGACCTCATATGCTTATATTGTACAGTTAGCTGAGGCGGGGCCTATCCCGACACTTATCAGTCACTTTTCCTTATCTAGAGGCTTTGTAGACTATGTGAATTAAAGTGTGGTCCTATCTCGTAATTTAAGCACCGTGGCTCCAACGGCCAAGTCATATGCATTTCCTTTTGGCTTGTTATCATTTTTTATTTTCTTAAGGGTGTGTCAAATGTAGAAAGACCTTGTAATATGTATAGAAAGCGCATAGATAAAGGTTGGTTCTCCCAGCCCTTACCAAGAATGGGTGCCAGTCTGCCCTAACGGGATTTGGGGCGTGACAGAGGTGGTATCAGAATGGGTCGTCCTAGGGAGTCTACAACGCCGTGTCTATGTAGAATCTTGTTTTATCGATGTGTTGTGCACCACATTTATAAGAAGTGAGCTACGTGGCATTTAGGAATTGTTACTTTCTTTCCATTATTTAGATCGTGCCATAAAGTCAAGTGTAATAGGTGTATTATCTCTAATTCCTAAATTGTTTTGTATAGCAAGTATGCTAGAAACAAGGCAGAACAAAGGTAAAGGGAAGGGAGTAGAAGTGGTGGTTGGTATACCCATCCATGTGAGACAATGAGATGAGGTCCGAGAGGAGTCTTTGTCACAGACAACTCTAACTCCTCTAGTTCCTAACGAACCCATAAGTAGTGAAATCCCCCCCCAAACCACCTATTGATGCTACCGTGTAGGATCTAAGAAATGCAGTCCAACTATTGACTCGTATAGTTGCTGGCCAAGGTCAAAGGCAGGAAGGTCTAGTTATGGGTACAAGTGGTACAAATAGGGCAGCTGATATGAGAATATGTGACTTCCTAAATTTGGACCCCCCAGCCTTTACTGGGTCAGATCCGAATGAAGACCCCCAGGACTTTATTGATCAGATTCAGCACACTTTAGATGTTATGCACGTGAGTGGTACAAAAGCTTTCGAGTTAGCGACATATAGATTGAAGGGTGTCACTATATTGTGGTATGAAGCTTGGAAGCAATCCAAGGGTATAGATGCACCTTCAACTACTTGGAAAGAATTCAAAGAGGCGTTTCTTGACCATTACTTGCCATTAGAGATCCTAGAGGCCCGTCCAAATCAGTTCCTGAATCTCCATCAATGAAATATAAGTGTGGGGGAGTATAGCCTCCAATTTAATTCCCTGCAAGGTATGCTCCTAATGTAGTTGCTACAATGGCAGATAGAGTTCACTGATATGTAGATAGTTTGGATATGTATCTGGTTAGAGACTGCACCATTGCTTCCTTGAACAAAGATGTGGACATAGCGAGAATGCAGGCTTTTGCACAAAAATTAGAGAATAAGAGGCAGAGGAGAAGGACACAAGAGTTGGAGAGGGGGCAGGCAAAAAGAGCCAGATCTACAGGCAAGTTTACACTACCCTAAGGTGAGCTTAGGCCTTGGTTTTCTAATAGACCGCTTAGGCCATCATGCTCCTACTCTGCAGTCAGTGCTCCACCGCAATTCCAAAGGTCCGCAAGTAATCAGTTTGGTCAACGAGGTGAAGGGAAAGGTGCCCGAACAATGGGTTATTCAGTAGGCCAACCAATGACTCTCAGGTAGCCTTGTAAACATTGTGGAAGGAGTCATCCGGATATATGTTGTGTTGGGATAGATGTTTGCTATTGGTGTGGTGCACCATAGCATATGATGAGAGATTGCCCGAGGAGGCATACAGGTGATATAATACAATCGACTGGATCAGTTGTTGCATCATCATCATCAGTTCCTCCATCAGGTAGGGGTCAACAGGCACCTATGGGCCGTGGTAGAGGTGTTAGAGGGGCAGCTAACTCTAGCAGGGTCCAGAATCGCACTTATGCTCTGGGGAGTCGGCAAAATTTGGAAGCCTCGCCTGATGTGGTCACAGATACATTGTCCATCTTTTCACATAATGTATATGAATTAATTGACCCTGGTTCTACACTATCATACATCACTCCACTAGTTGCTGGGAAGCTTAAGAGAACACCCAAATTATTGAACAAACCATTTAAAGTGTCTACATCAACCGGTGAATCTATTATGGCTAAAAGGGTTTATTATGACTGTGTAGTAACTGTTTGTGATCGTGACACATTGGTTGACCTTATTGATCTAGAAATGGTGGAATTTGATGTTATAATGGGTATGGATTGGTTAGTTTCTCGTTATGCCACTGTGGATTGTTGAACTAAGAGAGTGTACTTCCACTTTCCAAATGAGGTAGTTCATGAATGGGAAGGCGATGTTGTGGCACCAAAGGGGAATTTTATCTCTTATTTTAAGGCCAAAAAGATGATATCTAAGGGGTATACATATCATTTAGTTAGAGTAAGGGATATAGAGGCAGAATCTCCAACTCTTCAATCAGTTCCTGTGGTGAATGAATTTATTGATGTGTTTCCTAAAGAACTCCTAGTATTTCCTCCTGAACGAGAAATAGATTTTGATATTGACTTACTTCCAGGAAATCAACCTACTTTTATCCCTCCATATAGAATGCCCCAGCAGAATTGCGAGAATTAAAATAGCAATTAAAAAACTTATTGGATAAGGATTTCATAAGACCTAGTGTGTCCCTCTGGGGTGCACCAATGTTATTTGTATGCAAAAAGAATGGCAGGTTGAGATGTGTATCGACTATCGACAATTTAATAGGGTGACAATTAAGAATAAATACCTCTTCCCCAGGATTGATGATTTATTTGATCAGTCAAAGAGAGCCAAATGCTTTTCAAAAATTGATTTGAGATCAGGGTATCACCAAGTGAGGATGAAGGAGGAAGATATACCTAAGACTGCTTTCAGAATGTGTTATGGTCACTTGAAATTTCTTGTTATGTCATTTAGGCTAACGAATGCACCAACGGTTTTTATGGATCTGATGAATAGGGTATTCAAGCCATTCTTGGATGTGTTTGTGATAGTGTTTATAGATGACATTTGGTATATTCAAGTTCAGAAGAAAACCATGCAGATCACTTGTGACAGGTGTTACAGATTTTTCCTGATCGATAGTTGTATTCCAAGTTTTCTAAAAGTGAATTTTGGCTAAAATCAGTGGTATTCTTGGGTCATATTATGTCTGATGAGGGAATAAGGGTTGATTCACAAAAGAAAGAAGTTGTGAAAGATCGGCCAAGACTGACAACACCCACGGAAGTTCGGAATTTCCTAGGCTTTGCAGGTTATTACCTGAGGTTTGTTGAAGATTTTTCTTCTATTTCTGCAGCCCTAACAAAGCTGACACATAAGGCAACCAAGTTTCAATGGAATGATGCATGTGAAAGGAGCTTCTAGGAGCTGAAAAATAAGCTAACTTCTGCACCTGTGCTAGTACTTCCAGAAGGCACTGAGTGGTATGCAGTGTATTCCGATGCTTCAGGAGTTGGCTTAGAGGGTGTATTGACACAACATGTTAGGGTAATTGCTTATGCATCCAGACAACTATGACCACATGAGAAAAACTATACAACACATGATCTTGAGCTAGCAGAGGTTGTATTTGCTTTGAAAATATGGTGCCACTATTTGTATGGGGTTCAGTTGACATATATACTGACCATAAGAGAGCCTACAGTACATCTTTAAGCAGAAAGACCTAAACTTAAGACAGTAGAGATGGATAGAGCTAATAATGGATTATGACATTGATATACTGTACCATCCAGGGAAGGCACATGTGCTAGTCGATGCCCTAAGTCGTAAGGCAATCAGGAATACTGGTGATCCATATATGATAAGTCAAGGAATGGCTAAGGATCTACTTTAGTTAGCCAATTTAGGAGTTCGCCTTCTTGAAACTCCAAGGAAGTGGTTATTGTGCATAATGATGCGGAGTATTCATTAGTAATGAAGGTGAAAGAAAAACAGTTCAACAATCCTGTTCTACGACAGCTCAAGGAAAAAGTGAGTGAGGGTATGATAAAGGGCTTTGACCTTGCACAAAATAGAGTACTTTACTACCAAAATAGATTATGTGTGCCTGGTATTAATAGATTAAGAAAGAGGATAATGGAAGAAGCCCATTATTCCCGATATTCCATCAATCCAGGATCAACTAAGATGTACCATGACCTAAAGGGAATGTTTTGGAGGGGGGCATGCAAAAGGACCTTGCAGAATTTGTGGCTCAATGTCTAAATTGCCAACAAGTGAAAATAGAACACCAAAAGCCAAGAGGTTATATGCAGTGTATAGAGCTTCCAACCTAGAAGTGGGATATGATCAATATGAATTTTGCTACCAGTTTACTCGCTCGTTTCAGAAGTTTGACTCCATATGGGTAAGAGTTGACAGACTCACAAAGTCAGCACACTTCTTGCCAGTTAAGAGTGATTATACAGCTAAAGAGAATGTCAAGCTATACCTCAAAGAGATAGTTAGGTTACATGGAGTCCCAATCTCCATTATATCTAACCGAGGAGCTCAATTCACTACAATGTTTTGGAAATCCTTCCAAAGGAGTTTAGGGACACAAATGAATTGAAGTACAACTTTCCACCCTCAAACAGATGGTCAAGCAGAATGCACCATTTAGACACTTAAAGATATGTTGCGAGATTGTGCATTGGACTTCAAAGGTAGTTGGGTGGACTATTTTCCACTTATTGAGTTTTCCTATAACAATAGCTACTACATGAGTGTCAAGATGGCACCTTACGAAGCTTTGCATGGGAGAAAATGTAGGTCACCAATTGGATGGTTTGAAGTTGGTGAAACCACCTTACTTGGGCCATATATAGTACAACAAGCCATGGAAAAAGTTAAAGTGATACAACAGCAGCTAGAAATATCCTAGAGTCATCACAAATCATATGCGGATGCTAGGAGGAGATGACTGGAATTCTCTGTAAGGGATTGGGTAATTTTAAAAGTGTCTCCAATGAAAGGGGTTATGAGATTTGGTAAGAAAGGAAAATTGAGCCCACGTTACATAGGGCCATATCAGATTATTAAGAAATTCGAGCAGGTTGCATATGAACTAGAGCTACCCCAAGAGCTTTCAATGGTTCATCCAGCTTTTCATATCTCAATGGTTCGAAAATGCATAGGTGATCCATCTCGTATCGCTCTTATTTAGGATGTACAGGTTACAAGAGATCTCACATATGAAGAGGTACATATTGGTATTTTAGATCGTCAAGTTAAGAAGCTAAGGAATAAAGAAATAGCTTCAATGAAAGTACTTTGGAGAAACCAGCAACCAGAAGAAATAACATAGGAGGACGAGGATGCAATATAATCAAAATACCCTTACTTATTTGAAGCTAAAGAGGAAGTCCAACATGTAGAATTGGGACATTAATAGGTATGAGTGATTGAATACTTAACGTGTTGTCAAAAGTTTGTGTAAGTAAAGGTTTAAGCTTGTTTAGGCTATCCAAATGTGCTCACATTCGAGGATGAATGTTCCTAATGTGGGGAGCATGTAAAATCCCACACCTTACAATATTAGTACTATGCAAATGAAATATTATATGGTTTGGTCAAATTAGCGGCTATTTTTAGAAGTGCTCGAATCTCATGTTATAGGGGGGATGTGCGTCTAACACTTAAGAGGATCGAGTGTATACATTTTTTGTGTGAAATTGAGGAGATTATGGCTTTAAATAAAGTAAGAGAATTGAGATGCTTGTAGGACTCAAGAAGCTAGCAGGTGAGTCACCTACTTTCTTAGCTTAAATTTTCTAGCTAAACCGAGATGAGGCTCGACGTGGAATTGTCCAACTCTGATTATGAATAAAGTCTATGTTAAGGGTGTACATTTGTCTCATGTTTTAGCATCACATATGGACTATATTTTCATCCCATCAAAGATATTAAAAAGCTCCCAAAGACATCACACCATACTTAACCATTTGGGCCCAAACTAAGTAAAGGGACAGTTGGAAAATAGGCAGCGCAAGCCCATCAACTTGGAGACCCATTTAGGCCCAAGTATAATGGCCAAGCTGATATATAACCAGATAGAAAATGTGTGGTATTAAGTGATAAAAATGTCAAAAGAAAGGCAGCCAAATTAGTCCTATAAAAAGGGGTTATAAGAAGCAACATTTATTCACTCTTAGACTTGGGAAAAAATTCAGCTTTCTCAAAACTTTGGTATTTTTCTTTCTTGACCTAGAAAGTAGCTAAAAGGGGACTTCTAGGGTTCTTGAAGAAGACCTACACCTTGAAGTTAATGGTAAGTAAGTTTACACATGTGTTTAGTATGGTTTTTATATGAAAAACAATAAGTATATGCTAGTATGTCGTGCTGGAAATTTGAGACAGCATGTATGTAGAAAGTTGCTGCATACTTGCCTTTTTTTAGTGAATTCTCTATGGTTTATGGGCTATATTATAAAGAGAAATTGATGTTCTTAGTATGGTTTGAATTATAAATATTACCCTAAGGTTGCTTCACTGATTTTCGTCTCATTTAACAAACACGTTTTATTGTGCTATCTTAAGTGTAATGTTGATTGGAACTTGTGGACTGTTGGATGGAAGGTTATTGGCTCACATCCTTCATGACTTCTTGCTTTATATTATAAGATTATTTTAGGTCTATTTTCATGTGTAAATGTTATTGGAACAGTTTGGTTAGAGCTGGAATAGGTTGGAATAGGTTTAGAATTGTCGACATTGAAATATAGCGAAGGAAGGTAACGTTATGCTATCCATTTTTAGGTTGTGTAGAATTATTATGTGTTGTGCTTTGTGGACTGTTGTAAGTTTTTCATAGAACTAAAACAGGATGTACATGGTGTTTACATGAAAATATGTATTAGAAAAATATGATTAGGGGCGGAAAGGTGGAAGGAATACGCTCGGGTTTATAAAACCCGCTTGCTGCCCATGTGTTTTTTTATGTGATTGGGCACCCAAGATGTATATATTGGATGTTAATGCTAGTTTTATCACCTAGTATGTTCTAGATAAGTGTTTGAAGGAAGGGAAGGTTATCTCGAGGTGGTAACAAGGTCATACAAAAAGATATGTTAGACTACTTGATTTCGCATTACTTGGCATAAAATCTAAATTCTTCATTGGCACATAAAGGCACTTGCCAACTCTGACACAACTATTAACTGTGTCCACACTCTGGCACATGTTCATATGCTTCCATACATAGTCACCTTCATATCTGCATACATGCTTGGATACCAAGTTGTATGGGTTCTTGTTACTAAATAAAGTTCACGAGTTGTTGCATTTCATACGCATTTCATTATTTGTGTAACATACTCTTTTTCATTGCCATATTATCTTGTACGATTATCTATATGTCATATGCTACATATACAGTCCCACAACTCTAGTATTGTGACCACCAAAAGAACCATATCAAAGGTGATTGAAAGGTAAAGTATATTGTTTATTGATGGGTGGTAGCCCTAGGGCTGGAAGAATCACCTAGCCAGGGACAATCCTATCATGGGTGGTAGCCCGAGGGCTTAAGGAAGAACCTAGCCAGAGACGATCCCGATACAATTTTACCACTGATCAGTTGGTCATTTGTATTACTGGTATGTACAGATTATACAGTAAGGGTAAAGTACTATAAAGAACATAAAGTACATGATTCCAAAGTATAACCAAAGGTGGTCTCTCATCTTGCACCAGTGCATGGTCTCATTTGAGTTATTACTTCACATACAATACATCCTGCTTTACATATTCAGTACATTATCTCATACTGACGTCCCTTACGGGGGACCTGCATTTCATGCTACAGGTACAGGTGCCAGTAGATCTCCCTAGTAGGAGTACAGGATATCTAGCTGCTGATACCAAGCTCCAGGTTGCTCTGGGGCTTTGTGTATGTCTAGAGCTTATATGCTTATATTGTACAGTTAGCTAAGGCGGGGCCTGTCTCGACCCTTATCAGTCACTTATCCTTATCTAGAGGCTTTTTAGACTATGTGAATTAAAGTGCAGTCCTATCTCGTACTTTGAGCACCATGGCCCCAACGGCCTAGTCATATGTATTTTCGTTTGGCTTGTTATCATTATTTATTTTCTTAAGGGCATGTCAAATGTAGAAAGACCTTGTGTTTGGTCCTCTCATTGTAAACTGAATTAGTAGAAATCTAAATAGCACTAGTATTGTAAGTATGGAGAGGAGTAGTATGAGTTTAAGGAAATCCAATCTCAATAAGTAATCCACAATGCCATATAACCTTCGAGCAAGCAACAGACGTGGGTCGATATTCAACCTTTGTTGAAGATTTTGATGTATGATCTTGCTTCTTAGTTTTCCAAGATAGCAATGAATCTCCGAGAAACATACACCAACCAGTAACTGAATGACAAGTATCAGGGCATCCCGCATAATCAAAATCACAGAAAGCAACTAAACGAATAGGAGAACCACTAGGAAAGAATAATCCACGACTAGATGTTCCTAAAAGATACCAAATGATGTGATGAACAACCACCAAGTAGATATATAGGGGAGCTTGTATAAATTGACTAACTTGTTGAACTGCAAAAGAGATATCTAGTTGAGTAATAGTAAGATAATTTAGACTCCAAACTAATTGTTGAAATATAGTTGGATTGGGAAGAAGATCACTTCCTCATGATGATGCTTCACATTCAATTCTAATGAAGTATCTACAGAGGAGGAATCTTGACGGCTAGCCAAAGAAATCAAATCCTAAGTATATTTGTATTGGTTTAGAAAGACATGATACATCATTATAACCTTCCACACCTAGAAATATGTGAGAGTACTAATATCTTTCATATGAAAAGAATCTTTAAGCTACTATTGGAGGCTAGTTATTAATGAAGAATCAATTCATGTAATTATAATATCATCTACATATACCAAAAGTGGAACACAACATGTAGATGTTTTCCGAAGAAATAAGCATGAGTCATATTTGCTTTGTTCAAAAGAAAATTGTAGCAAAGTAGACCAAAACTTGCCAAACCAAGCTCTGGGACCTTGTTTTATTCCATACAAAGGCCACTTTAACTTTCATACATCTAATGTAGGTGATGAGAATAAATGAGGTGAAGGCTCCATAAAAATATCTTCTTTAAGATCACCATGGAGAAAAATATTTTTGACATCCATTTGATAAAGAGGCCAATTTTGCGAAGCGGCAACGGAAATAATAGTTCATGTTGTAGTCATTTTTGCTATAGGTGCAGAAGTCTCCTCAGAGTCTACACCATACTCATGTTTCTTAGAAAAAACAACCAATTGAGCTTTCTACCTATCAAGAGTTCCATCAAATGAATTTTAATTAAATTGATCCATTCACATCCAATTGGGCGGATACTTGAAGGACATGAAATAATGTCCCATGTGGTATTTTCTTTAAGAGCCAAAAGTTCTTCCTCTGTTGCTTTTTGCCAATATTCATGCTTGGAAGCTTTTGAGTGACAAGTTGAAACAGAAATATTGAAAAAGGTAGAGGAAAATTCACACCAATTGGGAGTACGAGATACTAGTAGATCACTGAGTAGACACACAAAATCAGATCTTGAAGAATTCTCAACTTCTAGTTGCGGTGCGATTTCATGTGGCGGATCAATTTTGGCATGGGGTAAAGTTAGTAGATATGCTCATACATAAGTTCAGATTTGAACTACTTAAAAGAAGATAACAAATCTTCAAAAGATGGAAAAATAGGAGAAATAGAAGTTGATTCAACATGAATAGGAAAGAAATACTAATTCTCGAAGAAAAAAACATTTTTAGAAACACAAATTTTCTTAGAAAATGGGTCATAGCAATAAAACATTTATGTGATGTACTATAACCCATAAATGCACATTTAGTTGACTGTACAAAAAGTTTAATGCGTTGAGAAGGAGGGAGATGCACAAAATAAAAAACTAAACGTATGAAAATTATAATAGTTAGGATTTTGCTGATAAGTACAAAAATATAAGGACACAAAATTTAGCACTTTAGATGGAAGTCTATTAATTAGATACACAGCATTAGACAAATCTACCACCTAGTGTTTAGATGGGACAAATGACTCAATCAATAAAGAATGAATGACAGCTAGAAGATGGTGATTTTTATGCTCAACAACTCCATTGTGTTGTGTCGTATATAGGAAAGAGTGTTATAAGAAAATTATTTGCTCAAGAAAGAAAATTTTAAATTCACAGGACATATACTCTGCACTAGAATTAGATCTTACTAATTTGATCATGTAGAAAATGAGTCTCAATGTAAGTCAAAAAGTCTTGAAGATGGAAAATACCTCCGATTTGAATGGAACAAAATACACCCATGTAAATTGACTATAATCATCTATAAATTTGACAAAGTATTTGAAATGGGCATGAGAAATAATTGGTGAAATACCTCAAACATCACTATGAATGATATCAAAATACTTTGGAGCACGACTAGAAGAATTAGGAAAAGAAAGAATTTTACTTTTGCCTAATTTTACAAGAGGAACAATCAATAGAAGCAGTTGGAAGTTGATTTTTATTTTTCAAAGAATTAGAATTTGATAAATGAGACAAGACAATAAAATTTGGATGTCTAGATGCTTATTTCAAATCTCATAAAAGACAATCATTACAAAAAAATTCACATTACAATTGTTATCTATCAATTGTCCAACTTAAACAAGACTAGCTAAGAGCTTTTCTGAAACAAAAAAATCGTTGAAATTTGGAGTAATATCCCCAACCTTGATAATGGGTAAATTACTACCATCGGCAACTTGTATTTTTGATTGACCTTGGTACTTAGGAATGCTTTTTAGTATGCTTTTTGAGTTGGTCATACGGTTTGATACACCTAAATCAACAAATTAAAAATTAGATGTAACATCATTACCTTGAAGTCCTAATGCTGAAAGCGTTGACACAATCATCTGTTGCACCATTTTAAGAGTAAGCATATGTCATGAAGATGAGTTATTAATTGTGGAACCATTTATCCAAACATGACAGGAATTGATCTTATGATTTTCAGGGTGTATAGGACTTGATAGTGCGTCCCTATTATTTCCAATAATTATAGAGCTTCTTGTCACAATTACTAGAAATATGACCATATTCCTTGCAACTTTAAAATTGAGTTCAAGTCATATCCTTGCTCTTTCCTTTATCTTGAGCATCGAATGTAACAGTCACATCATTTTCTTTCTTGAAAGCATTTTGTATGATAAGACGCTGCTCTTTACTAAGCAATTCCCTGAAACAAACATCCAAAAAAGGAGATGGTTCATGGTTCATCAAGCTAGAGTGAGAACTCTCAAAGTTAGAGCATAATTTCATCAAAGCTTGATCTCTCTTACTTTACTCATGAACTGCATGAATCACGGAGAGAGATTCGGCAAGTACTTTGGCATAGACAACATCAGTGAATTCAGCCAATAAGTTCTGAAATCTAGAAAAATAATCTTAAATAGAAAGATCTCTTTGACTGTAATTAGAAATATCGTACTCTAACTAAAAGTCTCTTGCACTATTATCTTGGTTGTAAACTATTTGTAAATAATCCCTCATAGCCTTATAAGATTAAGAACAATAAGAGGGTCAATTGATCCTAAAATACATGTCATCACCTAAGCATCTTTAATCTTCCATTCACTTAACTTTGTATGATCAGTAGGAGAAGGATCACTTCTATCCATATCACCCCATATTTCTTTTCTAGTGACAAATAATTGATATTGAAATTCCCAAGAAAAATATTTTTTTTCTAGTGAAACGGACACTGAAGGATTCAAAGTGATATGAAATCATGCTTTTGAATAGCTATGAAAATGAGAAAGACTTAAGAAAATAACTACAGTGAACAAAAACGAAAGTCCTAGGTGTTAGGACTAACTATCGACGAACAATCAACAAAAAATCAAGATTTCAAAAAAAAATTGAAAGAAACTACAAAATAACTCTATGAAACAAGACAACCAATAGAAGACTCTGATGCCATATCAATATTTTTTTGAATGCCTCTCAAAGTGAGAGACTTTCCATTATAGAGAGAGTAAATATATATA
>JAABOM020000049.1:12625684-12639511 GCA_011800125.2 Solanum clarkiae | reverse complement strand
ACACAACAAATGGATTTTGTGTTCATTTTAATAGCCTACCATACATGTCATTCTTGATAGTGGCTTGAGTTTTTCTTGATGTATCAAATCAAGACTTGTAACCTCAAAAAGGTAGGATACCACAGCTTTATGCCCAAACAAAGTTGCCATAGTGATTGGTAATTGTCCACCGTCACAAGGGATGTTTTGGTTCTTATTCCTTTCCCTCATTGCTTTAGTAATTTCAGTTTTGCTGCATAATGAAATGTCGTGAATTCATCTTTATTTGGCAGTTCCATTAGCTCTTTACTGAAAGAATGTATCCCTTCTTTTGCTTATATAACCAAAATTGGTTCTCGTGCATTCTGAATTGAGTCTTTATGCATTGCAATTCTGTGTATTTCACCTCGTGAACTGACAATGTATTATGGTGTTCATAAGCTGTAATGAGGATATTTTAGTGACCGTCTGAGTGTATATTTGTCGTTATGGATGCTGATTTACTTTGAAGACGAATATTTCAATAATTATTTTTTCTTGGCCATGCTAGTCATTGCTAATTATTTTATATCTGCGTTGGCTCGGGAGAAAAAATTTCCAAGTGAAAAATGTTAACATTTCCATGGTAACAAAGAATATTCTTCACGCTGTTCTACATGCTTGAAGGGAGTGCTTTAATCTTCCTCACAACCAAATTTGAGCCTCGAAATCCCATAAATGCTAGACATTTCCTTGGAATTCACACAAACCATGGATTAAATATGGTGTCTATGGTCTAATTACTGGTACTTGTAAACTCACCTGAAGGATTTACTAAGCAGCGTAAAATAGGAAACACTAAAAATTGTCGAAACCACAAATCATGCTATGTTACGAGCACAAGAAATGATGCTTTAAACCTAGTTAGTCTATGTGCCATCAAGGCAATAAAACACAATGAAGGTTGGAAAATCACAGAAAAAATATAATCAATGCAATTGTATAATTTTAATACATTTATTCTTGCAAAACTCAAATTGTTCTTGCTAAAAGCATTTATTCGTGAAAAATTCAAAAACTTGATCTGTACGTGATTGAGAATAGAATAAGTTGTTCATATTGTTTAAGCAAAGAAAATAATATTCCTCCTGTTTATACTTAGCCCAAATACAAAGTCATCCCTTTTCTCTTTTTGCTTTTTTCTCCCCTTAAGACAAGAATATAAATAAACATAGTAAAACTCCCTAAATAATTTTCCCTATGCTTATTTAGTTTGTGTTAGCAAATTAATTCGAAGACAAGAGCTCACAACAATAATGGCTAATTTTATGTTCTTGTTGAATATATTAAATGCGAGAAATAAACTGAATTAACTTAGTGATAGAAGTACATACCTGTAGGTACTGAAAAATAGCAACAATACAAATAAACAACACACATCACTGCTAGTTAAGAAAAACAGAAAAAGTAAAGTGAGTTTGTGTGTATCCGATGAGATATTTAATACATACAAAAATTAGTATACGACTTTGAGAATGTACAATATAACAAATGGATTTTGTGTTCATTTTTTATAGCTTACCATACATCTCATTCTTGATAGTGGTCTAAAAAGGTCCAATCTTTGAGTTTTTTTCTTGCTGTATCACATCAAGACTTGTAACCTTAAAAAAGTATGATGCCATAGCGATTAGTCACAAGGGATGTTTGGTTCTTATTCCTTTCCCTCATTGCTTTAATAATTTCAGTTTGCCCTTACGTTGCTGCATAATGAAATGTGGCAGTTCCAAGTCACCTATTTCCATCAGTTTCATTAGCTCTTTATTGAAAGAATGCATCCTATCTTTTGCTTATATAACCAAAATTCATACTTGTGCATTTTGAATTGATTCTAAGGTATACATTGCAAAAAAGAATCCAACCTTTCTCCAAAACACTTTTTATAATCCGAATTTTACCGAATTTCTTCATTATTTGCTTGGTGTAGAAATTCAAACATGTTAGTTTCCATAGTATTCTAAAGCTCAAGATGGAGCTGAACCTGTGAATGAAAGCAGAACAAGCTCGAAAGAGAGAAGTGAAATCTGGAGCAAAAAATCCAAAACATATTCCAAAACTATAATTTTTTCGCTATAAATTTAAATGTTTCACTAAAATTTCCATTGGAAAGTTTTTTATGTTATGCAATTTTTGTGGAAACTAGAGAAGCTTTAATACAACGAAGAAAATTCGAGAGAATTTGGGAAAGACTGGAGGATTTGGGGAAAACTAGAGAAGCTTTGATGTCTTAGATTTATAAATATTTGCAGAACTAAGCTTATGATGAGACTCTTCCATTTATGTAGTTTAATGTCACTTTCATTAACTAGCCTTATAAGATTTTTAGATTTTTTTTTATGCTCAGATGTTGAGTGTTTATTACATTTGATTTTCTTCAATTTGTAGTATCAAGACAAAAAAGGAAAAAAAAATGTCTTAAAATTTTTCTATTTTCATTGGTAGTCTTATACCAAGCTTGCTCCTAGGAATCCTTTTCTCTTCTTTCTTTCTTTTTTTTTTCTTTTTGACTATGTATTTGTAATTTCACCTTTTAAGAATATATTTAACTGAAATGCAAAATATCTTCCAACAAGCTTTTAACCGCAAAATAATTATGTCTTTTCGCTAAATTAAAATTTGATTAAATATATAAGTAATACTTTAATTATATAATATTAGAATTTGAATATCAACAGTTGCCCTTTAATTCTTTAGGTATAATATCATAAATTCCCTGAACTATAAATTTGCATTACTTGAATTGTATTTTACTTACCGAGATGGAGATTGTTAAATTCTACTAAATTATCGTCGACATTTTATCTTCTTGAAACATGTATCCAATTGCTATTCTTTTAATTTCAACAAATGTTTCTAAAATGGATTAACGTCAAATGAAGAACTATAATAAATATGGATAATGAAAAGTTGGAACCACTAAGACAATCATCTCTCTAACCATTTATAAGTAATAATATCTTGAAACAAGAGACGATAAATATTAAAAAAAAAAAAAAAAACACAATCGGGGCATCATTCTTGCAACATCCAGTAAAAAGTTAAAAGGGACCCTTATTTTCTTTGAAGAGGCTTTTGGTCCCACATTCAATAGAAGGGACTTTCTTAGATCTCTTGATGAAGTCCAAATAATAAATTACAAAAGACAATTTTTCTAAGTAAATTTACTTTGCAAACACTTTAAAAGACTTATGTAACATCCGACAAAAAGGAAAATTACCCCTAGATTTGATCTTGTGCGTAAGATGTCTTCCCATGCTCCGTCTGCAAATCCGAGACTGGATTTGTGATCAGTGCAAAAAATTGAGTCAGAAAATGATTTCAACTCGACTTTAACGCGACCGAGTCAAATTAATTTTTTTCAAAATATTCATAAAAATAGTGAGCTTTTCGCGTGCCTTCCACGATGCGCTAGGGACGCGGAATCACACTTTGTTTTTTTTTCCAAAATTTCGATGAAGTTTGAAAATTTACGAAACCAGTCATATTGTCGCATACCAGTACATTTTCGAACTATTTTTTTCTTTTAATTGGGAAAGGGTAATTTCAATCTTTCCCACACCCCATAATCCTAAACTAGTTGATTTTAAGTATAATTTAAGTCCTAAACGCAAAGAAAACACTTTGGTTCTTTCAAAGACCCTCCCAAGAAAATTCAAGCGTAAGAAAAAATCAAGAACGTAGTAGGGCTCAAGAATCTCTCTAACTATTCAAGAATTCTCTTCCCAGGTATGTAAGACCTACAAAATCTTTATATATTATTTTTTCATTATGTAATTACTAGTTTCTCCAGATATCAAGTTAGTAGTTTACAACAAGATTTCTTTATTTTGAGCAAGTTTCTTGTTTATGCTATTTTTGGAGAAAAGTATAAGAATTATTAAATTCTTCTATTGCATTGGAGTCTTGAATTGAGATGCTACGTTTAAGTGTTAGATTAGTCAAACCCTAAAATTTCGATAGAAATCTATGAAGCTTGATATCATACTTTAAATTCCAGAAAAAGTATTTTTATGATTATTTTATGAATAGAGGAGCAAGAAGCCCATGATTTCAGATGGTTTTGAGCTAAGTTTCAAGAAGTATTTAAAGCTCTGTACTTGAAAGATAGCTGAGTAATAAAGTTATGTTATGAGACACTTGTAACAATAGTATTTTCAGTTAAAGAAAAGTTTAAGACAAGTTGAGAAAAGTTTAAGAAAAGTTAAAGCTGGGCTAAGTCCCCGAAAGATCAGATTTTGAGAATTCATATTCTTTAAAGTTATGAGCTATATAAAAATCATTTTTGGGACTAGTATTTGCGATGATATGAGTGAGAGTAGAATTAATTACTTGAACTCATAAACTATGTAGCCAGCAGAGGATAGGATTGTACCAAGATACAACTCCTCACTTGCCACTGAGATGGCACCAGTTTTGAGATGGATCCACTCCCCTGATTCTTCGTCCCCTACCCTGACAAAGTACGGGACGACTCTGGCAACATGGCAAGACGTTGTATCATCACGAAGCTCATAGTGATGATTGTCGGTTAGAGAAACTCCCCAAGAAGTAAATATTATTATTCTACATATTGAGATTTAGTATTTCTTTATTTATGTTGCATATTTGATTGAGTTGAGCCAAATACGAGCCAAGTTTTTGAGTACCATATTTTTTATATATTTAACTATGCTCATTAATGCGTTAACGTAAGTGTTTCTTTTATGTTGAGTTGCACTTTCGACAAGTTTAAGAATATATTTACATATTTCATATGTATGATATATTTTTGCTAGTTAAACTATCTTCAGGTGTAGTTTTAAAGTAAGTATTATATCTTTATTACTTTTTGTCCATCTTACATACCGTACATTCCATGTACTGACGCATTTGGCGCTGCATCATATCATGATGCAGATGCAGATGCAGATGTGTATGTTAGCAGATGCTAAGTAGGATAGTCCCCATCAGCAGTTGGTGAGGCCTCTTAATATCCAGAGGAGCTCGGGAGTCTTCATCTATTTGTATTCATTTTTTTTTGTTGAGGTACCTATGAGCCTACTCCGATGCCTTATTCATAGTCAGTACTTTAGAGGCTTCATAGACTAGAAAGATATTGTATCAAGCTATTTCTTTGAAATTGTTTCGAAAGATTTTGAGTTAAGTTGTATACTTTACCATTTTATTTTTAAGTTCATAAACTTTGAGCCTATTCTAGTTCATTCGGTATTATTGTCTTCCGCTGAATAAGTTAGCCAGGCCAAGTGATTCGCTTAGGACCAAAAATGGTTTTCGAGTACCGGCCACGTCCAAGGTGTAGGCTCGAAGCGTGACAAACTAAGATACCCTTTAATTTTTTTAATGTCAAAAAACATGTTGAAACCCTCTTTTTTGTACAATAGAAAATTGTTGAGGTTTAGCTGTGGGTCTCTTTGAGGATTTTTTGCCGTTCATACCAAATATATTACAAATATGCTGAAGTTATTCAACTTGAGAGATTGATCACCATAGTAACTTTGTTGATCGCATTCCTACTTTATTCTACGAGAAATAAAAGTCAGTCATATATAGAGAAGTGTGTCTCTATGTTTGTTTTTGCTACTTTATTTTGTTTTTAAAATAAATATAAAACTTATATATTGAAATTATGATAAGGGGAAGACTAAATGCAAAAATATTTATCTTTTTGAGTTGGCTATATACTATCAACATTAATCATATTTAACTTTTCTTATTTTTTTATATTATAAACTAAAACTCACTTTTTAAAAAAAAATTTCATGTGATTTTTTAATAGTTTATACTCATTGTTATAGAATCCACATACAATGCACATGCACAGATACTAGCGATAAATATCTATTGTATTTTCAGCATATTAATGCAGTTATGATTGTTGTCCACCTTTACTCTTTTTGCAAGCTAAGTATATCAAATACAATAATCTTGAGTGTAACAAAAGTTAAAAAAAAAAACTTCATTCAATGTGCTTTTATTTAACTCTATCTTGTGAGAATAATCAATTCGAGGAACTTGAATTTTTAATTTGAAAATAATTTTTAATTTCATATGCACACTCATATATTAAAAACAAGCAATGTTAATCATTTAATATTAAAATCTCTTAATATTCAAATATATGTTTATTAAGATTCAAACATCTTAATCTTAATGAAAATAAATACAGATTTAACTACTCTCTTCGTCCATCTTTATTTGTCCCATGTTGACTTAGCACAGTAATCAAGAAGTAGTAAATGATAGACGTAATTTTACCAAATCACCCTTTGAACATAATAAATACAATGTCTTGAAAAATGTAATAGGGAAAGACTATAATTAATGATAAGGGTAAATTAAGAAGTAAGTGTAAAAATTAGCTCTTGATTTCATAAAGTGGACAAGTATTGTTGAACATCCCAAAATATTATAGGAGACAAGTAAAGATGGACGGAGGAAGTGTACTTTAAGGGATATAAACTAAGATCCTTCAAAATTAAAGTTGAAATATTGCATTGGTTGAGTTTTCCCAGGAATATGGAAAAATAGAGAATAGAATAAGTTTGTTCATATTGTTTAAGCAAAGAAATGCTATTCCTCCAGATAATACTTAGCTCAAATACAAAGTCATCCCTTTTCTCTTTTTGCTTTTTTCTCCCCTTAAGACAGGACTATAAATAAACATAGTTAAACTCCCTAAATAATATTCCCTATGCTTATTTAGTTTGTGTTAGCAAATTAATTGGAAGACAAGAGCACACAACAATAATGGCGAGCCAGCCTTCCCATGAAATTGAACCAGTTGTTGACGATCATGAACAATTTGGATTTCCAGACGGAAGGGATATTGAAAATCAACTCAATGCTAGTAAGTTCACAAGTACTATCCCTTCCTACATAACGTAAATGTCTTGAATTACTTTTCATTTAATTTGCAGATGAAAATTATCGAAAAAATGTATATAGAAGTCTTCATGGTTGTGCTGTGAAAGATGACTGGAGGGTTGCAGAACCAATTTTAAAGAAGTATCCAAGCAGTGTTGCTGAAAAGATAACCCCGGGGGGTGAAACAGTACTTCACATTGCAGCTATAGCAAGAAGCATCCGATTTGGGGGAGAGCTGCTGAAAGTGATGGAAGTAAGTGATTTGGAACTGAAAGATAATATTGGAAATACTGCATTTGCTTATGCAGCAGTGTCAGGATTCATCGAACTTGCTAAAGCTATGGTGGAAAGGAATAAGAATCTACCAAACATCCCTCGTAACACTGATGTAGGCAAAGTACTATTTCCAATCAGTCTGGCAGCTGTTGCTGGATTTAAAGATATGGTATCGTACCTTTTTGACATCACAAATCTTGATATGATTCACCAAGAAGAACGATTATTCCTTCTTGATATCATCATCCGTAATGAGATGTATGGTAAGCTATAAATATTAACATCTCATCAGATACTTTCTTTTTCTGTTTTTCTTAACCAACTAGCTAACTAGTGATATCGTGTATGCTGTTTATTTTTACTTACTAAATTAATTCAGTTTATTTCTTTCGTGCAGAGGAAGCATTACATATTTTCAACAAGGACAGAAAATTAGCCAGTAAAATACTAGAAGGAGATGCTCGTGTCTTGTACACTTTGTCTCAAAAGTCCTTATCATTCAGTAACCAAGAAGTAAAGTCGAAGGGAAAGTTTATTAATGTGATTTCCAAGACCAGGAGCCGACTCATTACATGTAAGATTAACTATGTCTTAATACCAAGCAAGTTGTGATAATATCAATGTCTCCCTCTATTTTGTATGAAGACAAGCTCAATATCATGCGTTTCTAGTGCTAAAATTGCTTAGAACTTCAGGGATACTCCCGAAAAGCTGTGTTCTGAAGCAACAAGCTGGTCTACTGCTTGAGGAGCTGTGGGCGGAGTGTGAAAGAAGTTCAGAGGATGAGCTATTGGAGATAGTGAAAAAGGAATGTTTGCTCCATTCTGCTGCAAAAGCAGGAAATGTAGAGTTTTTAGCAGTGATTATTCGCAGTTATCCTGAGCTCATATGGCAAGGTGACAATCAAAACTGGTCCATTTTCCATATTGCGGTTATTTATCGAGAGGAAAAAGTGTTCAGTCTTATACACCAAATAGAAGGAGCGAAAAACTTTCTTCCTCTAATATACGATAGCGATGGCAATAACATGCTACATTTGGCGGCGAGGTTGGGATATTCAAAGTTAAATGATAAGGTATTTCCTCTCTCTTTTTTAAACTATATACAGTATAATCAAATATGTTTGGATTAATTATCATTGTTTAAATAACGAGCTTGTCAATAGGAGAAAATTATGCCGCCATCATTTCTCAGGATTTCTGGAGCAGCACTTCAAATGCAAAGAGAGATATTGTGGTTCAAGGTAAGGCATTACCGAAAACTAAATTCCCAAACACGTCTTGTTGCATTTCCAATCTCTTTCATTTTATTTGTTCCATGTGAATTAACGGCGTTCCTTTTTATTGTTTTCATTAATGGGAAGAGTTATATATAGATAGATCTTAAATTTTTTTTGTTGCTGCGGAATGATAATTACTCATTGGATAGGAAGTGGAGAAACTTTTACCACCTTTACACCAGAAGATGACAAACAACGATGGGAAAACCCCTAGGGAATTATTTACAGAAGAGCACAAGGTATTACTAAAAGAAGGGGAAAGCTGGATGAAACACACTGCGCATTCTTGTATGATTGTTGCCACTTTGATTGCCACTATGGTGTTTGCTGCTGGCTTCACTGTCTCAGGTGGTAATAACGATGATAATGGTATTCCAATATTGCTAAAGTTCAAGGGGTTTAGGGTCTTTGTCATATCAGATGCAGTGGCACTATTCAGCTCAATCGTTTCCATCATTATGTTCTTGTCCATTCTGACATCTCGCTATGCTGAAGACGATTTTCTTGTGTCATTGCCTGCCAAGTTACTGTTTGGACTCACAGCGCTGTTTGTCTCGATAGTTAGCATGCTTTTGGCTTTTACAGCAACCTTCTTTTTGGTCTATAGTAATCATATGGGTTATTGGGAGCCAAAGTTCATTGCTGCTTGTGCTGGTGTTCCTGTAGCTTTATTTGGGTGTTTGCAGTATAAATTATGGTTTGATGTGGCAAAATTGACATATTGGTCCAAGTTTCTTTTCAGATCAGGGAAGCACAAACTCTATTAATTAACAGCATTTTACGTTCTTAATGTAATAAGAGAATCAGTATTCTTGAAAGTGCTTTATTCTACTTGTAATGTTTGTGCATGAAACTTGAGCAAATTTCAGCATCAATGCTATTTAAGATTGATAATAATAAATAGGTTTAACACTGCATTCCATTGCTTTCGTGTATATCAACCTCAAATCTTCCAACTCAGAAATATATATCAGTAAATCCTAAACATCTTCCATAAAATTTAATTACTATGAAAAATTCCATTGCTTTCGTGTCTCTCAGTGTGGTCAGCACACCGCCTGGCCTCTTACGGAACGCCCAGCTTCGCAGAGCAGCTCTCTTCCAGCCCACAGCATAGTGTGGAATCTGAGTCCTTTCATCGAGCACCATTTCTTTTAGATAGAAAGGAGTTCCGACTCTATTGGATCAAGTCATAACCTCAGCCTTCTACTACTAGACTACTATGGAGAGACTAAGCTCTATTTTAGAGATTGGAATCTCTTATTGTGATTAGCTCGTACTAGTAAGAAGTTGTTCCCGAGCCAGGTTCCCTGGATCCACGTGTTCCTAGCCGAGCCTAAGGATGAACGAAGAAGGGCGCCGAGGTAGACTTCAAGAATCTCTTGCTCTACATGCCTATCCTCCTACTTCTTATTCTGGGGGTCATAGAAAGATACGAATTGCCTACTCTTTGACGGTTGTCTTTTGCTTAAAACAGAAATGAGTATTAGGTCGGGGAATAATACTTTAGTAAAAAGAAAATAGAATTTTTTTGGAGAAAGTCGAGAAAGTAGTGTTCAATTCTCTCAACAAAAGAAAATGTGTATATTTACTCATATCTGTGGGAATATATATGTTGTAACGTCTGAAGAAGAAAGAAATGAACGTAAAAGTCAATGCTTCTTCATCTGTACGTTTGGATATGTATACAAATTTTATTTTTATATCTTTTTAATGAAAATTTTAAGTTTATCACTCAATCTCAACCATCTTTTTTTACATATGGAGGTGGTAGTCGATCTATAATACTTACCTTCTTAATTATATTCTCAAGAAGGCCATCGTTGTCTTGATAATAAAATGGCCAAACAGTAAAAATACATTATATTTGAATATCCACCACTAACAGATTCCACCTCTTAAACTCGCCATTGAAGATAGAGAAACAACGGAGAGAGAGATGGCGAGAGATAGCTATCTGCGCGTGTGACAGTGGGGGTCGTCGTTGGTGGCATTGTTGGTGTTGTTTATGGGACGAAGCTGTTAAATACAAGGTTCCTGGTCTAATGAAAATTAGATATATTGGACACACTACTCTAGGAACTGCTGCTATTTTGGGTCTCTTCTTGGGAGCTGGAAACTTAAACACTGTGGAAAGTCGCACTAAGCTTTTGTTTAGGTAGTAATGGAGCCTTGTGCTTAGTCGAAGTTGAGATTGGAATGATTAAGAACCTGAGACTGCAATGGTTAAGA
Source organism: Solanum clarkiae (assembly GCA_011800125.2). Classification (NCBI taxonomy): domain Eukaryota; kingdom Viridiplantae; phylum Streptophyta; class Magnoliopsida; order Solanales; family Solanaceae; genus Solanum; species Solanum clarkiae. The sequence continues at coordinate 12,628,842 of JAABOM020000049.1, read as the reverse complement.
ACCATGGATAATTAAATAAAAGAAAAATATATTTTAGACATTGGATTGTATTTTACTGTGCCAAATTTCTTGATTATCAAATATGAATTTCTTGATTAATGTAATTTTTGTGACAATATTAAAAAAAAATCTACTTTACTGTGAAAAAAAAAACTAACAGATTCTACAACACCACTACTTTACTGTGAAAAAAAAAAAAACTAACAGATTCTACAACACCACTACTTTACATATATACTATACGAATTGATACAATCAGAATTTTATTTTCACAGTTTCTATCTCCACATCACTTGTTCTATATATAGTAACTGCGAATATTAATTAGAAAAACAATTAATTGGAATAGATCTGATCTAAGACTTTATAATGGATGGATTTATGGCTTGACCGGTGAGCGTTACATATTCATTTTTTATTTTTTATTTCGAACTTGAAATCTCTGATTAAGAGAATAATAATCTCATCTACTTGTGTCAAAACTCATTAATTGCAATAGACTTATACTTAAGCACATTAAAATATTTTTACAATAAAAATATAAATCGTAAAATATTAGAATACGATTATTTTTCGGAAATAATCATACATTGATCATCTCCTTGTAATAAATAATAAAGAAATACACGTCAACGCGCATTAAAAAGGAGCGGGAGTGGGGTTAAGTATGTTTGTAATTGTGGGAAATATACAGATTAATTGGTTAATTTTCTTTTATTATTATTGTTATTATTTTAAATATTAATTAATACTAATTTTGACCGAAAGGAAACTCTTTTGACTGACAAATAGTGGATCTCCTCTATTCTGTCATGTGCAACAACATGATATCTGCAAAAAAACAATACAAGAATGGAAAGGATAAAAGGAATCTAACACAAATTTTAATTAATCTTGTTAATTCGAGGTTTATTTTAAATTACCCAATAAGTTCTACCCGAATATTGTTAATTGGACATGCTATGAGAATATTTAAAGAAGACTAAGGAGTACCGCATGTAAGGACCGTTTGGTGGAAATTGGAAGGTATTAGAAAAATTAATTTATGTGTTAGCTTTGATATTACTAATCTATTATTTAATATATTTTGAAAATTTATATATAACTAATAATAAAGCAAGTGTATATCACCATGACAAACTAGCCAGTATGAAATCATCTTATTGGATGATTCACAAATCATACACAACTTTCTGCTAAATCGGCGCTACATACTTTCAAAGCCACAAATAAAAAAGTTTGTAGCATGCGAATCATGATAAACATATATAACTTCGAGTTATATTCAATCTAATTATTATATCAGATAATAAATCATATCAAATCGTCACAAATTCTTTGTCGATTCACACCATGGGTGTAGAAAGGAAAATGTTTTCTTGTAAAATAAGTTGGTTTTTAACTTAATCTTTCGTGTTTGATCGGTAAGCAGAAAATATTTTTTATTATTGATTGGTGAATGAAAATATTATTATTTTAATTAGAGAGTAGAAAATATTTTTTAGCAAAATAGTTTCTGATATAAAAATTATCCCCAGTAATCAATTCAGAATCCAATTCTGAGACTCGATCAGAATGACCTTGATAATTGATCCAAAATTCAACCCTGAGATCCGACTCAAAACCTAACCCTGACATTCAAAATTGACCAATTTTAGATCCGACCCTGACACTCAAAGTTTCAACTCGAAATTTTAATTTTTTTTTTTTTAAATAATATTCTTTGTTTTTGGGAGGAGAAGGCGTCGGGGCTGAATGGGTGGTCGAGAGAGGATGAGGTAAAAAATAAAAATTCTAAAATTTTAAATATTTTTTAGATATAAATTTTTGTTGTGGGGGGAAGGAAGATGTGGATGGGGATGTTGGCAAAAAAAATAAAAAAAATAAAACTTAAAATATTTTGAAAAATAAATTTTAAAAAGTTTTTGTTTGGGGGATGGGGTGGGGGGCGCAGTAGGGAGGTGGGGTAAAAATAATGAAAATTTTAAAATTTGAAATATCTGTTAAAAATAATTTTAAAGATTCTTTTTTATGAGTGGGTGGGGTGGGGATAGGGGGGTCGGGACAAAGGGGTTGGGTAAAAAAAATTAAAAAAATATAAATCAACAATAATATACCAGTTAAATCCCACAAGTGGAGTTTGGAGAGGATAGAATGTACACATACCTTACCAGATTGTTTCCTGGAAACCCTCGTATTAAAAACTCATAAGCAGAATAAACTAGATACAGAAAAAAAAGGGAAAGGAAAGAAAAAGAAGGATGCAACACGAGGACTTCCCAGGGAGTCACCCATCCTAGTACTACTCTCACTCAAGCACGCTTAACTTCAGAGTTCTGATGGGATCTGATGCGCTTGATAGAAGAGTGGGGTAAAAATATATATTATAATTTGAGGTGTGAGTTGGAAATCGTTTTTCTTAATTTTTGGAGGAAAGTCATTTTCCTTATATTTGAGGAAAATAAGTTGATTTAGAAATATTTTCCAAAATATTTAAGTCAACCAAATATGCGAAAATTAAAAAATATTTTTTGAAAAATGTTTCCCTTCATACTAAACTAACCCCATAGCTTGTTTCAAAAGTTTGTAATACTTTCCCCTTCCTATTTTAATTGTCATCTTATGTTTTTCAAAAGTCAATTTGACTAATTTTCAAAGTTAAATTAGATTAAATTAATTTAATATTTAAAATAATAATTTAGATAGTAAAAAATTATATAAAAATATTATTGATTATAACTTTTTAATATCAATATGATACAAAATTATATCTGTTGACACCCAATTTTTATCCTCCACAATATGAATTAATTATAGAGCTTTTAATTTTGACAATTTAAAATAATTTGTTTTCAAAATATGAAAAAATATTTTCTTTTTATAAATAAACGCCTTTATTTTAAAAAGTATTATTTCGAAATTAATTTGATTATTTTAAATTGATAATATTAAAAACTCTTAAGTTAATTTATATTAATTCGTCGTATAGTCGAATCGGTCAATCAAATTCAATTTGATTACCTTTAATTGGTCAAAATTGCAATCGAAGTGGTCAAGTTTTAAATCAAAATACCTCTACTCCTTGAACTCATTTCAATCCCTCTTTTGGACCTATTTTTAATAAATTTTGGACCAAGATCTTAGCCCAAAATATCCTA
>JAABOM020000049.1:12592871-12603597 GCA_011800125.2 Solanum clarkiae | reverse complement strand
CCACACCCTTCAGCCTATATGTCGCTAACTCGACAGCTTCTGTACCACTCACGTGCATAACATCTAAAGTACGCTGAATCCGATCAATAAAGTCCTAGGGGTCTTCATTAGGATCGCCCTTTTGCGTCTGTGCTACATAGAGGACAATCTCCGGGCAGGGTAGTGTTGTATCGTCAGTCCTAGATAGGGAGCATCCCCCAGAGTTCGTTGAGCAAAGACTGGATGCCCTCTAGCTTTGGCAGCTGGATAGGAAGACTACAGTCATTGAGATTATGGTTGCCCCAGAGATATGCTTCATAATAAATTAACTTTCTGGTGGTGACTGTGTATGGAACTATGGGATATGTTGTTAGTATTATTAATGCCCCTATTATGTGTACAAATCTGGTGGCTTATGTATACCGATGGCATTGTTACGGTGGACTTAGTGAGGACCTTACTTGTTGGGGCTTGATTTATTAAGTACTATATTGTTGTGGTTGATCTATTAGGTATGGGTACTATTGGATATTAGTCAGTGGGGATGATATGTCAGGTTAGACTACAGAGGTTGGCTATAAGCTATATAATATTAATTTGTTGTAGTTCTGAGTAACTGATTTTGGTGCTAGCAAGTATGTGAAAATATTGTTTTACCTTCCATACTCAGGGTAATTCGCTTGCAACTGAATGATGACAGTTGTCAAGCACTGTGACAGAAAATGTGATGTATACCTATGTACAGAGGAATATATAAGGAGTCTATTAGTGGTTAATATATTGAGTATTTGCTGTATTTTTTAATAAATAATGGTTGTGATGATACTGGTGATTAGTATGTGGATCATCTATTGTCTTCTAGATATCTGACATTATTTTGAAGCTACTAATGATTGTTACGTTAATAATCTATTATACTGGGATAGTTTTTTGACTATTTACCACTAGTTATTACATGTAACTGTGTTAGCATCAGTGAGATGGGAAGCCACAAGGGTTAAGTTTTAAGGATTGCTTGCATAAAGGAACGGAAAATAAGGCAAAACCTGTATACGTGGAATATGGCTTAGTTGGGGACAATTGTGATTGATTGGGTATCGGCTACTACACCGAAGACACATATAATTAGACTGTTGATGTCCTGTTATGTGTTAACGGATTGATTTGATGGGCTGAGGGGTTGATCTTTTGAGGATTCATTATAAATTATTATATTGATTCTCGATTGTGTACTGCTATGTTATTATATTTCTGATTAGTTGGGGTGGCCAGAGCTGTTGTTTGATGTTAAGCATGCTTATGAATGTTGTATTCACTGTATGTCTGAGTTAGGGGTTGGGATCTCTATGAGGTTCAGATTGAAGTTTTCAGGTACACTTTCATCCTTACTTTCATGGACAAAAGTTCTATTAGTGAGGGATGTTGTAATAACCCTCCAAGTCATTTTTGTGGTTCCATGAATATTTTATCAGTTTGAGCATTTGCATAGTAATTGCAGGCTATTTGTGGACTATTGACACGATTATTCAGTCATTGTCTAAATCGTTCGTATTTATGCAGTGTTTCAAGTTAAACAAGAGATTTTAACCAAAAAATAGGTTTTCAGGTAAAGTCCTAGTAAATAGCTAGAGCGAAATTTTGAAAGTTTCATCAGCTCCGGAATGGCCAAATTAGGTAAGGAGAATGTTCGGCACAATTATATCGAGTTTTACAAATTTAGCCTCTGAAATGGGTCAATAGTTGACTTTAGTCAATGTCTTGGGAAACATGCTCCAAATGAAAATTCTTACTGCACTGTTGGATCCTAAATATCGAGCTTGGTCTATAAAAACCTTTTGTTTAGTTTTCGGGGCTTCAAGGTGTGTTTTGGTCCATTCGGTAGCTTGTTATATTTGGAAATAGGACCCACATTGGAATAAATCAACCTCCGATGGAAATTTCGACGAAACTATTAAGTCCAGAATGTCATTTCCGATCAGATTTCATATATGAATTCCATTTTTTCGGCTCCAGATGAGGTCAGAGCAGCAAAATTAATTTTAAGCAGTAGCTGAAGATTAAAAAGCGGTATGATGACATGGCTGAACCACAGGCCGCCATGTGGCAAAGGCGGCAAAGTGAAATATATATCCAAATCTATTCCAGATCGTGAAAAGGAAAAAGCAAAACTTTAAATTATGATATTTCTCTCATTTTTTATTCGTTTTTGGTGATTCAAAAGGCTAACTTGTATATTTTTTCAAGAGGAACATTGTGGAAGTGTCAAAAATTGATTTTGGCATGTCGTTTGAGTTTAGCAGCATTTGGAGGAATTCAGACAGGGTAAAACTAGCGTGGACTGATTCAAAGCGCGTGGATTTGCCGCTCAGGTAGGCTAGGCTTTCTTTATCTCTATACTGAGCTGATATACATGTATAGTGGGAGCGTGTCTATGGTTGGAAGTCTTGAGTAAGATATGTATATATGTCGTGAGGTTGATTGTTAGTTATACTTTCTGCTATGCATTTAAACACCATTATCATGATTTGTTAATATTTGTTTTTCCTGGATACTTATTGTACTTAGCATATAGGCCCAGTTGATTATTCTTGGGTTCGAGGCCCAGTTGATTATTCTTGAATTTGAGGCCCAGTTGATTATTTCGGGATTCGAAGCCTAGTTGACTGTTCTTGGGTTCAAAATCCAGTTGACTATTCTTGGATTCGAGGCCTAATTGACTGTTCTTGGGTTCGAGGCCTAGTCGATTGTCAGACTACTTGTTTCACAACCCCGACCTAGGGTTTAGGGGTGACATGGCGAATGGGAACCCGAGAGTTTCCAAACAAGCCTCCTAGTTTCATTTTCACATCATCGATTCGGAAGTGTATACAAATAGTAAACACATAGTTCTAAGGGACGAAAAAGTAGGACTCATACTATGAGAACATTATAGGGAAAGGGATAAACTGAATTCACATAATGCGTAAGACTAAGGAGCAGGTAAATATGACTCACTCTGTAGGGGCAATCGGGACTTAAGATCTTTCACATCATAACGTATAAGCAATCATAATCCTCATAATCAATCCATATAACAATACCTCATTAGATAGTCATATCCATAATTATAATTTTCGAATACAAAACTAAGCATATAAATGTAAAAGAGTCTACAAAATGTCCAACAATGCCTCTAATCATAAGATAGGATGGAAGCATATCCCGGGCTCACCCTCAAAGTAAATAAAATAAACTAAACATCTTAGGTAGAGGAATGGCGATTTTTCCTTAGAAGATAGGACTCACCATAATAAGTATCTCAAGATCCAATCTAGTTGTCGTATGATCAATGAAGGTAATCTCCGATCCCTATATGGTTAAATCATGTAGGCAAAAAGTATGTGTTATTATATTTGGATGTACTAGTATGCGGATATGCAATGCAAATGACTTTTCAAACCTACATTCAATGTTAGATGACAAGGGCACATAATATAGAAAGAAGTATATATCCAAAGAAGAGTAGTATAACAATATGCCATGAAATTCATGATGCATGGAATGCAATAATACTCATATATAGTGGGAATGTGACCTCAACCGCCATATATAAGACCAAGCAACCTATTACTTGGGATCCCGATGTAATCCTCATTCCGGTAAAAAGTCATCTACTTGCCAAAGGTAAACCATACTTCTCCTTACGAGCACCGCCATTTCGGAGAAGCAACCTTCCTTACGGGCACCCCCATTTTGGATAGGATTTTCATAAATATATACCTATGGTTGGCACATAGTTCAAGGAAAGAGAGAGAGCCCTTGGGGATAGCCCTAATACCCCTAATCCATCGGTGCTAAATTATCATCCCACAAGAATACATATATATATATATATATACATGCTTTCAAAAGAGACGCAAGTCATTTCAAATTATTTCTCGATTCATACTTGGGCTTAAAAACCAAACATTCTTCATAATTATTCATACTTGGACTCAAAAACCAAATCATAATTCATATCATACTTTTCATGCATACGAATAGTCCATTCACAACATTACCCAATATGCTCAAAGAGCCAATATCATAGACATTTATGTGATCATATTCTTTGAATTTATTCGAAAAACTTGAAGAAATAACCAAATTGAACCGACAAATTGTATACATAGATTTTGTAGTTGTACATACATAATACATTATTTTTAAAAACAACTTTAAAGATCTTACAAACAATTTCATCAAATTTTATTTTTTAATCTATTTATGAAAGCATGAATACTCAAGACGAGAATATTTATTTTACGGAAAATGGTAAAATTTACCCTTTAAGTGTATGAAAAGGGCCAAATATACCCTCCGTTAACCATTTGGGCCAAATATACCCCTGACGTTGGTAAAATAGCTCAGATTTGCCCTTCAACTTAACGGAGACATAATTAATTTGCTAATTAATGACGTGGCATTTTTCTATTGGTTAATTAAAAATTTAACAAAACACCCGCCCCAATTCCTAACCCATCCATAACCCACCCGTTTAATTTATATCCAAATATACTAATGTTAAAAAAAACCCGCCCCAATTTATGTCGTTGAACCAACCATATTTATTGATGTTGAAGATAATTTGAAAATCTCAACAGAAGAAATATTTGGATCTGTTCGGGTAGTAATGAAGTTCAAGACGGTAGAGGAGGTGATCAAGAGAGCTAAGGATCAGCAGCAGGTGGGATGACCAATAACTTGAACATTGCCAACACAGTTTCAAGATCAATTCAAGCTGGTGTTATCTGGATAAAATGTTACTTTGCTTTCGACCAGGGGTGCCATACGGAGGATACAAATGCAGTGGCTTTGAAAGAGATTTAGGAATGGAAGGACTTCATAAGTATCTTCAAGTATCTTCAATGTTAAGAAGCAAATGTGCCCTTAAAACAAATGTTGCATATCACCAACAAAACAAAGGCCACTTGAGAAAGAAACTGAACAGAGTCATTTCAATGATCCAGCTCACAGCAAATGCAACTGATTTAATTCTTTATTTCAAAATTATCTTCAACATCAGTATATTTGGATATAAATTAAACGGGTGGATTATGGTGGATTAGGAATTGGGGCGGGCTTTTTAAAAAGAAAAATTAAATTTGTTAAATTTTTAATTAACTAATAGAAAAGTGTCACATCATTAATTAAAAAATTAATTATGTCTCCGTTAAGTTGAAGGACAAATCTGAGCCATTTTACTAACGTCAGGGGTATATTTGGCCCAAAAGGTTAACGGAGGGTATATTTGGCCCTTTTCATATACTTAAAGGGTAAATTTGACCTTTTTTCGTTTATTTTGTTGATTTCATGCATATGAATATCTATGATAATTTTTTGTGGGACTAGAGATGCCACTATTTCTTCTATGCCAAAATGATGAATTTTAAAATTTTATTCACAAGTAAATTTAGTGATTAAAGTTGTATGATATTTATTGTTCTAACTATTTTTTGTTTTGAATTGATTGTTGTCACTTTTTCTTATTTTTGTATATGGTTAAGAACCAAATAACTGAACTGAACCAAACCAAACTGAAACTGATAACAACCAAACCGATAAATGTATATTATAATTTATTTTATTTGATTTTGAGAATTTTAATATCAATAAAGTTGATTTCATTTTGGTTTTGATCAATAACCGACCCAACCCAAATCTACCAAACCAAATCTACCATTTGATTCCCAATCGATATTCAAAATCTCAAATTATACTCTCTTAAACCTATGGCAAAATCTCCAGTTTCTACTCTGATTCAATGTGTTAGGTGTCAAATTAAAGAGGTAAATCATAATAAATAATCTCAGACCCTACTTGTGGGATTCCATTGGATATGTTGTTATTGTATAATAAATAATCAAAGCCAAGTTTAAATCACTTAAGAAGCTTTGACACTGAAAATCTCCATGTAATCGTACTAGTCCGAGCTTCCAATACCCAAAAATTGTGAAATAGCTCAAACTTTGTACTAGTTATCCTTCTCACTGCCGTGAAAAGACACTCGCAGGCATTAAGAGCAGTCTACCGAGCCTTCTTCACGAATGCGACCACATTACACACTACCGTAATGCCCTAGTGGCCCATACCCGTGCGACCGTGATCCAGCACTTCACAAACGCCAAGCACTGCAGCTGCACTAAAAGAAAAGAAAAAAATGCACTGTCCAAATGTTATTTCTTGGCCAAAACTCAACAGCCCCTCAGAGCTCAACCTGAATCATTTCAACAAGTACCAAACCACTATACGAACCTTGGGAAAGTCACAAGTTGGGGAACGAAACACACACACAATGAAGGGTCAGTAATTCCAACCCATCCACGAGCTATGAGAAACATTTTAATAACAATTTGGAGGCAAAACCTTGCATTCTGGGCAATTTTATTTTAATTCAGAATCCAACAATAAGGACCAGAGAACAATGACTCTCATTATACCAAGGTCAAATAGCTTTTGATCAATTGTTTTCCCAATTGCTCCATTTGGCACTTAACCTTAAATACTCTAAACTGCATTCAATCAGTAAAAGAGACTGAGGGAGAATGCGGAATGCTGCCTCATATCAAATAGTTCACACGTTAACTACACGTCTCAGACATAATTGAAGACTAAACTAACTTAAGCTTAGCAAGTACAGCTCAGTTCCCCCACTCCTTTTGAAATTCCAAAACCTCTCAATCAATATCTAGGAATATGCATTTGTTAGGATGTGAAATATGTCTTCATTGCTGATGAACAGAAGAAACCTTCTCTGCAATTAACTTGATCTGATTCATTCGTTCATCTACCAGTTTCTGCAGCAGCTCCTCCACATTACTTTGATTGTCAGTCGTCTCTATGCTACTAGATTCACCATTTCGCGATTTGAACATCACAAATGACATCTGCTCATCATATTCAGTTGGTACATCAATCACCTGCTTCCCCACACCCTCAGAATCTTTCCCTACAACTTCAGCCTTTACTCTGTCTGAAACATGTGCCCGGTATGTCTCCATATATTTGTTAATTGGGTCCAAGCGAAGATAGATAAGAATCTCCCAACATTGCTCAAACTGCTTCTTGTTGATTTTCAAAGTTTTCCTCACATCATCAACAGCACTCAATGGTGGAGCATACTTGCACATGTAGCTTTTTTTTGAAGGATTTTCCTGCTTTAAATGTGATACAACTGAATCTAAGGATTGCTGGATTGGGTCAAATACAAGCAAACGCTCAACATCAATGCACAATCTAACATATTGAAGAGAATCCTCAGGCTCTTCAATAGTCAGGTCATACACATCTTCAGATACTGCTACCCTATTCAGCACCTCAAGAAGAAAACAACCATAACCTTTACGTTGGTAAGGAGGCATAACCAGTATCTGCCAAAACCCAAATCAGTTGCTAGGAAAAGCTATATTAAAAAAATGTGTCATAATAATGCCTAACTGACATTTATTTACCTGCCCAAGTCTCATGCGTGTACTTCCAGGATAACGATGGAAACGATAAACAGCTGCAAAACCAAGCAACCTTGAATGTGCATCTTTCCTTTGCTGAACTAGGAGAAAAATTTCCCATCTAGGATCGAGGACATCAATAGGATTGCTACCTGGTTGAAAATTACCACTATAACTTTTCAAGCTAGCCATATATATTATCTTTGAAAAATTAAAAAAAAACGCACGACAATTACCATCCACTAATAGTAGAACAATTGGCACCAATCTGCTATAAAGATGTCCTACAGGCGTGCCGACAATCCTGAATACCTGGAGCAATTCCGACAAGGATAATCAATCCTCAGCTTTTTCTTCACAAAATACACAAAGGCATATCATTTCAATACAACATACACAGATTCCACATGCAAAAGAAAGTGATCATTCAAGTGTCTTGAGAGAGAGCAGATGAAACACGCACAAACATAAGGATCATAAATCTTATTTTGGAAATTCTAGGATTTTCCAATCAAGCAGGAGTAACTTCTACCATTTTTTATCCAAAAAGTAGAAGTTCGTCAATATAAAGAAATTCCATGTAGGTCTAGAAGATATCTTGCACCATATTCCAAACTAACACATTGGATTGGCAGCTGTAGTGCAGCTGCTTTAGTACTAGTTTATTCCAAGATCCTAATGATATCTACACAAAGCAACACAAGCAAGATATTATGCAAAATATGCACCACAGGACAAAAAAGAAGATATTACTGTTATCATCCGTATCCTAATATGTAAGAAAAGAGATAGAGAAGGCACCTCTACATCTGAAGGTTCTGAATTCAAAAGACAATTCGTTTCACTGCTACAGCCATTTGAAACTTTATGCTGCAGTGCTTCAGCATTTGAGACAACAGACCTGTGTTCGAGCACAACTAATGATCTAAATATATGCTAGAAACCAGTAGGAGAAAATATCATTCCTCATGGATGGTAAGAAGAATCAACATGGAAAAAATAGGTATAAGAAAGTTATTGACGAACCGAATATAATGACTTTCAGCTGAAAATGTTTGCAGGAAGGCATCTTTTTCATCAACAAGACTCTCAGCAAAAATATTCTGCTAGAAACATCACAGTTAAAGCCTGTCTTGCTAAAGATACACAAAAGAGAAAATCCATATAGTCATTACCTGAAGGGCAGACCTTAGGTTTGTGATCCCTCTGCCTCTCTAGTAATCCAAAAACAATTCATATTTAAGTTAAGAACAAACAAGTCGAGCAAATCCCACAATTAAAAACTTTTGGAGAAAATTGAATTTTGGCTATTATTCAAGCTGCAAAATCCACTTGTAATCAGATACATTCAGAAAGTCTGAAATAACTCAAGAGATTCAACAATTAAAGATAGTGTAAGTTTGAACGATAGGACCAGAAGCAACAGAAGAGTGAAACAACATACATTGACTAAAAAACACAGAAGTTGTATCCGGCATCACTAGAATTCACTCATTTATACTTGAGAAAATTGAACGATAGGAGAAAACACAACAAGAGAAAAAAGAATACTTACATCTAATGAGCTTTCAAAAGAAATATCAGCATAAGCATGAAAGGAAATCAAGCTAACCCAAATAGTGACCTGCAAAATGGAAGACATGAAAAGATCAGATAAACAAAAAGAGCATTCAATACAAGTAAGAGCATTATCAAACCTACGTAGCAATTACACATTCTTTCATTTTCCTCTTGCTTCCTATGGAAATGAGTGGAAGTTCAGAGAGATGATGCATGAAGAGGATGTGGAAGTGAGGCTTGATGCACAAAAATATCCCCAAGAGAGACAGGTTCAAGTACCTTGGGTCTATAATCCAGGAGAGTGGAGACATCAACAAGGATATCACACATCGTATTATAGTAGCGTGAATGAAGCCAATGCTTGCCTCCAGAATCTTATGTGATAAAAAGGTACCACTGAAGCTCAGAAGGAAGTTCTATATAGTGGTGGTTGATGAATTGGTACTTTACCACCTTGTTGAACTCAGATTCATGAATTATTAATATGTTTTGATGCTAATTGAGGGAATTCTAGGCCCTGGTTCTCTTATAGGCAGGCATTTTTGGAAGAACAAAATTTGAAGGATTTGAAGCTTAAATTTACTTAAGTACACCAGCGAAGGAACCGGCATCTAGAAGAAGCTAACTGGCATCTTCCCAGCCAAACACGAACTAAGCTGGAAGGACACTGTCACAAGCACTAGGATTGACTGGCGCTGAACAATCCTTGATCAGCATTCTGCCAATCCAAGCACAGGTGCATCTGAAGGAAGGCTGAGCACCACGACTAGCGCTACACAATGCTAGACCGGCATTCCACCAGGCCTGTGCAAGTCAAACACGAAAACTTCAAGGGAAAAGACACGCGTGAAGATGAAACATGCTTCCTTCGGAAAGGTGCAAAGACAGAATGGCAAGTTGTGTAATTATGCACTAATATCTTCTTGATTGAGAATAATTAAGGGAGTTCTTTTTTGGATAAGTTTTACTGATAGAAAGTAGTTAAAGAAACTTCTTGCTTCCTAAGGAAGAAAACGAAAATTGTAGACATCTCCAAGCTTGGGATTTAGATTTGATAGTCAATTTAGCTTGAAATGGAGTTTTTTCCTTTTTGGATATATTCTTTATTTCATCATTTATGAATAGCTAAGTCTGTAGCTAAAGGTGTGCATGCAAGATGTGGATGTAAAACCCAATGGGCATTGATTAATTATTTCCAAAACCGGTTGTCATGCATGGATCTAGTATTGTTCAAAGTTTTAATCTGAAAATCACTGGTTGCAGACATTGGTTGAATTCTCTGACACTATTTTGGCTTGAGAAAGCAAAATAGAGTTGGGTAAGACTTCATCTGTAAGGACTTGGTGAAATTAGCCATTACATTAAACCTAAAGACAGTCTAATCCAATTAATTTCTCATTTAGGGATATGAGCTAAAGATAGTCTCATCCAATTAATTTCTCTAGTCATTAGATTTGGTGTTTTGATTGTTACGGCCTTGAAGGTTAGGATGGCAACGGGGCGGGTATGGGGCAGGTTTTGAGCTATGTGGGGCGGGGCGGAGCAGGGCGGGTCGGGTTTAGAGCTATGTGGGTGCGGGGCAAGTTGAAGTAGCTATTTTTAAAACTAATGCGGGGCGGAGCGGGGCGGGTTGCGGGTTTAAAAAATCAAATAGGAATTCGAAGAAATTAAATTTTGTAATTAGTAAAAATCAAAGATATAAACTATTTATATTAAACATC
>JAABOM020000049.1:12567007-12582660 GCA_011800125.2 Solanum clarkiae | reverse complement strand
CCCACCCCCCCTCATTACGCCTGCTGTGTCAGTGTTTGGTGTTGTTTGTGTTGAGCTGTGTGTGTAACCCCCAAAGTCCTATAACCCCGGTGAATCCGTATTTGGATGCACTCTCTCTTTCTCTCTCTCTCTAAAACCTTTCTCTCTATTTATATATCTTTTGTCTGCCTTCTACCGCTTGCTTTCTCTCTCTCTTTCTTGTATACCTCATACCCTAAATTGGGTTACTCTCCTTTTACCCCTTTCTTACTTGTTGTTCTTGATTCAGCTGAGATATATAAAAAGATTGGAATTTTTATCTGCTTTTCTGAGTTTTGATCTGTAGGTATGTGTTAATCTTTATATGGGTTGGTGTCATTTTGAGAAAAGAATGGGACTTGCTAAGGTTTTTGTGTTCAATTTTTAATTTGAGCTGATTCTTGTGTGTTTTGCTCTTCATTTGGATGTGGGGGTTGTTTGATTGGTGGGAATGTTGTGTTTTTACACTTGATTCTTGTGTAAAGTTTTGATCTTTAGGTGATTGAAATTGTGTCTTGGCGGTGCTGATTGAAACGGTGGGGGGATTTTGAAAGGGTTATGATCATTGATGGTTTAATTCAGCTGTGCATGCATGTGATGGTTTTGTTTTAATTTATTTATAACACATTGAGGAAGGGGTTGTTCTGCTGGATTGATAAAGAGGAAATGCAGCTTTAAGTATTTGAATGGGTTTAGTCTTTGTTTGAATGGCTTTAGTAAGTCTCTACTGACCTGAGCATTTGCGGTGCTAGTTTCAACTTGATTCTTAACGATTCCTTGATTGCGATTGTGCTGTTTTCCTTATCCAGTTGAATTATACCTTAGATTTTAATTTCTTTAAAATTTGGGATTGTGCTGTTTTCCTTATCTGGTTTAATTTTAACTTAGATTTTAATGATTCTTTAAAATTTGCAATTGTGCTGTTTTCCTTATCTGGTTGAATTTTAACTTAGGTTTTAACAATTCTTTAAAATTTGCAATTGTGCTGTTTTCTCTTATCTGGTAAAAGCCTAAATCAGGTTTTAGTCCCTTATAAATTTCTAGATGAAATGCACACATCTATGTTGGAAGTGAAATGCAATTGTGCTGTTTATCTGGTTGAATTTTAACTCATTTTAGTGCCCTATAAATTTCTAAATGAAATTCATACATCTATGTTGGAAGTGAAGAACATGGTCTAATTTCCCATAACCTGCCTTACTATGGCGTAAACCTTTGTTATTAGATTCTGTTTGAGGGCTAGGTTTTAAATCCTCTCCCTCTATGTTATATATATATATATATATATATATATAGTCACATGTGCGAAACAGATTGTTGTGGAAGTCGGTGTTTTCCAAGTAATAGTAATGTACTTGCATTTCTGATGATCTAAACTGTCATTAAGTTAATTAAGTTCGGTTTGTTCATATACCTTCAATCTTGATTCATGAACAATGTTGCATCTACTAAGTCATACTTTTATATTCCACTAGCTGCATCGTCAGTTTACAATTTCAGCTACTTGTCCCGTTTTATCCTACCTCTTTTGTTAAATTAGTCAAGGTAGTGTGTGTATATATATTTGCCAAACTTATCCTCCTATGTTAAAAGTATACGTCCTTGTTACTTAGTCCTAGTGTTTGTTTTTAGATTAGCCAATTATGTTCTTTTAACTGATGCTAGCTTCATTTGAAGGTTTATTTACAGTGTTTCCCTAGAAATTATTAGGTCAGTACTGGTCTCTGAAGGGTAAGGTCATGTTTAGTGTTCCAACTGATATTATTTCTTGCGTTCTTTTCCACCATTTAATTTCGAAGGAGCATCAATCTTTCTTACACATTAACCATGATGAGTTTCATGGATCTAGTTTTAACATTCTCTTTGCACCCTCAATTACATGTTCGATTATGCAACACTAGGTATTCACAAGCTAGTATCAAGTTCATGAGAAAGTGATCATCTACATCTAAAACAGCATTTGATTTACTTGTTCAGTCAATGAAGATTTAATCAGCTAACTAAGTTGTCATCTATGTGAATACATTAGAAATATCCAGCACACTATGACGTGTTCATCCTAAGAAAGTGGCTTTTCCATTTGTTTTATAGTATTAAGAGTGTAGAAGATGCCTCATAAAAAAAAAGAAGGGAAAAAGTATAAGAGATATCAAAGTTTAGGGAGCTTTATCATAATGTAGATCAAATTGTAAAGTTTTTGCCTATTTGAATAGCCTACAATGTTTAATGTTCATGCATTATGCTAAATCTTCCTTCTTTACCTTTGTTTCTGGAAGGTGTTCTAGATTTTCCCTTCAGGTTCATGGTCTAATGTCCTTAGAGAAAAACTTTTGCAGGAAAATGTGATCAGTTTGATGCCTGAAATGTTATGATTTTCTGGCTTGTGATGTACAATCCGGTATTCAATGATGAAAGAAAGTGATCCACCGTCCAGTAAAATGCTTAACAGAAACTGGGTCTTAAAACGCAAGCGTCGAAAACTTCCATCTGGTCCTGATGTGTCGAATGGCAAAGAGAAGGCTTCAAAACCATTGGATTTACCCTCGAATGACTCACCCAAATGTCGAGTGAAAAACGAAGTCACTTCAAGTCATTCTTCTGGCAAGAAGAAAGGAAATGATGGGGTTAGTGTATACATTATTATTTTCTTAATTTCTTTTCCAATTTATGGCCGTGAAACTACATGGTAAACAAGACTGAGCTATAGTTTAGGAGGAAGATTTCCTGTACTTCTTGATCAAAGACCAACTATGCATCTTTAGCTTGTTATTCTTATAGTTTTTGGTTGTCCTTGCTTTTCTTTTTTTGGGTTATTCTTTATGAGTACGTTATCTCTAAGCTCTCACTGTTAACTTTGCTATTGTCTTGCCAGTATAGTTGGACCAAAAAAGCTATTTGAGATCATTGTCTTGCAGTGTGATTTAGGTATTTTCCAAATTTGCCTTTTCAGAATGCTTCTGACGCTTGTTTCCTTTTGCTCTCATCCAGTACTATTATGAATGTGTTGTTTGTGATCTTGGTGGAAATTTGCTTTGCTGTGAAAGCTGTCCGCGGACTTACCACATTCAGTGTCTGGATCCTCCTCTTAAGGTATACTAATAGTTGCTTTATTTAAAACCGGATTGACTATTTTCATTTAAACCTTTCATGTAGTAGTCTGGTTTTCTTTTTCAATTTATCCCATCTAGTTTTCGTTTGTTACTGACGTTTTTTTAAATCCTATATAGCGGATACCAACTGGAAAGTGGGAATGCCCAACATGTTGTCGGAAGAATGATACACAGGAGTCTGTTGATCCTCTAGATACGGTCTCAAAACGGGCAAGGACAAAAGTTACAGGTGGAAAGGCAAAGAATGAAAAGAAGTCATCTGGAACTTCCAAGGTATCCCTGATTTTTGACAGCTCCATTCCTGGAAAGAAAAGATCCTCGGGAAAAGAAAGAACTCCTTTATCACATCTCAATCAAATGGAGAAGCTGGGTAATTTCTCCAATGATGTTTCTTGTGATATTGAACCAAGTCACCATTCCCCTGATGGTGCTGCGGATGGTAGTTCATTGCACATAGGCGTTGATAAAGAAAAGGAGGTGCCTCCTGCAGATACTTCACTGGAGAAGGAAGTCCTTCCTTCAGATACTCCAGCTGAGAAGGAGGTGCCTTCTGCAGATACTCCTTTGGAGAAGCCGAGCTCTTCAATGAATGATGCAACACCGTCTTTGAATAAGATGGATTCAGAGACAAATGACAAAGCCTCTGAGAAGAAGCCTGACTTGCCTTCCAGTGATAGATCTCCAGGTGGTGAACCTGTAGCTGTTTTGGAGGCCGCTACTAGGAAAGACAGGAAAAGGAAGCCTAATTTTTACAACACTGACAGTCAGAACAAATCTAGGACCGACAAGGGAAAGCGACCTGCTGATAGTACTAAGAAGTCTGGTTCAAAAACAAGCAAATCACAAAAAAAGCGCAAGCGTGTTAATAATCGGCCTTCAGTGACTGCGTCAGATAGGAACGGGAAAGAGACTGTTGAAACCCAACTTAACGATGAGGTATAATCCCTATTTTTGTATTCTTTCTCAAATCTGTTTTTTTATTGGTAGAATTCATTTTTTGATAAGGTAAGATATCTTTTAAAGTCATCCAGAGGTAGTATTACAGAAGTATGAAGCTTGGTCCCTACGCAATAGTAACAATTGCACAAGTTAATAAGATCTCTAGCTCCTAGAGATAGAAGAGAATTTGAGGTTCCTTTAAATATCTCAGATTCCTGTAATGTCCATGTTGACGATACACAACTAGGAATGGCTTGCCACATATTTCTTCTTGATTTTTGCCTCTTCTACCCATACCAGCTGATTAAGGCATCCATCATGCTAAGTGGCATAAACCATGATGGCCCAAAAATGTTAGGAACATGTCCCATAGATTTCTGGCAATAATGCAATGTAAGAACAAGTCTCTGATATCCTCAGCTTCAAAGTGCACATGTAACACCTATTACGTAGATCGAAGCCTTTTTTCATCAGTTTTGCTCAATAGATTTTATTGTTGTTTTTTCTTTAGTAATAAAACATTTCAAGTAGATATTTTACCATGATATCGAAGAGAAGTACAACACAGTGTAATCCCACAAAATGGGGTCGTTGGGAGGGTAAAGTGTACTCAAACCTTACTCCTATCTTGGAGTTAATGAGACTATTTTTGATAGACCTTCAATTCAATAAATTTTTTTGAAGCAAAATAGTAATAGCTTAGAAAATGAATTTCAAAAATTAATTTAAGTTCTGTCCCAAAAAATAAATAAATTAAAAGTTATTTTATACAAAGTTTAAATAAGGAAAGATATAATCAATAGAATATTAGTTTGTTTAAAAGTTTTAAAAATAGGAATATAAGTAAATGACTATCTTACATGAAATCTATTTCAAAGGAGAAAAAGGGCGAACAAAATTTCGTTAAGCAGTGTCGCGACATATACGTCGTACTTGTACCTTATCTTATGGAGTAGACCTTTTTTTTTTTAAAAAAAAATACACAAATATTATTTGACAAATTATTTTTTAGTTATGCAATAAAAGTTAAAGAATAATGTGTAAAATTATGAAAAAGATTATTGTTGATCGTATTTAGCTTACTCAATAAAGAAAGAAATTCAATCCCATAAAATTTCTGCTTCAGAAAGTTAAGTCTGACGTTAGGCTTGATAGTCTTCAACTTCAAATCCAAAATCCTAAATTTTAGTTTCACCAAATTAATTATAATTGTGATTTTATCCAACATGAAATGTACTTAATAATAGTAAGAAAAGAAAATCTTCATTTCATGTTAGAAATTTCTGTTTTTATTATAGTATGGATATATTTCATGATTTATACTCGTCTATCCAAAAAAAAAAAAAAGTCCGAACATAGATCCTTAAATCACATTCCATCAAAATTATGGAAATATTTAATTAATTGAATTTAAAATTCTAAATATTAAACAAAAATTTAAATACTAAAATAATATTTTAAACAAAATTTTATTTGTTAAAGGAATGATTAGTTTTTGGGCCCTTAGTTTTTTAAAGGTGTAAATACTCGTCTTATCAAAAACTAAAAATTAGTCTGAACATAGATCCTTAAATCACATTCTATCAAAATTATGATAAAATTCAATTAATTGAGTGCAAAATTCTAAATATTAGACAAAATCTTAAATACTCATATAATATTTTAACAAGAGTTTATTTCTCCTGAATCTAGTCTAGTGTTGTAAATAGTTAGATGCTTTTCATTCAAAATTTAAAAAAGAGATAAAAAGGAAAAGTTACTTTGAGCTTGAGTATTAATTTCTATATCTAAATCTCTGTCTCAAAGCAGGCATGCAATAATGGGCATGTCCTCAGTTTATTTTATCTCTTTTTTTAAGGTAAGGTATGAATGCTTAGATATTGTGATAACCTACTTTCAAGAGAGGAGACTGTAGTTATGTAATAAGGTCTTCAATATTGTCGGGCATGCAGGCTAATTTCCCTATAGGGATCAAACCATAATGTTGACCATCTTGTCTAGTTCATTGATAGTGTTAATCTGCTTGTGTCTGTTCTTTGATATTGATTGTGCTGTTCTGGGCCTGCCATTAGTTTTTTCAATAACTGAGGCATATACAGGAGCTGTTTGGTTTGGGAGCATGCTCAAAAGAATTTACTTCTTAGATAAGGAAGACTTTGGGGATGCTTTCTGTGTTTGGCCCACATAAGGACAAAATTGGCTCATAATAAAGACCATAAGATTTGCGGTATAATTGTCAAAACTTTGAGGGAAGGTTTGATGGCGCTAGGCATTAGTGCATATGTATTTCAAGGTGGTTAACTCAATAATGGCTTACTCTGAACGTTGTAAAAAACAAAAGCCTTTTTTCCTAGCTCTTCTTCAAATGATTCCACTCCATGTAATACTTACCATTTCTACCCTGAAGGATGTGTCCTAGTGGTCAATAAAATGGGTTGAGAAACTTGAAGTTTTATTTTAGAGGTTACATTTAATGGCTTATTAAAGCGAAAGTATCATCATCCCTAAAATTAATAAAGTCACCAACATAAGAAATAAGAGTGTAGTTCATTACATCCGGGAAAACTTTAAGTTTTGTATGAATACCAAGAAGGTGATAAACCAATTATACATACTATAATTGGTCTTAAGTAGCAAAAGAATAACATCACCCCGTTTTTTCTTGCTCATTGATGTTAGATCCACAATTGTCTTGTGGGACTTCTTGCCATGAAGCTTACCTTGGACTAGCCCAAAATAATTCTCTTTACCTTTATCCTTATCACATGTGCTTGATCCATGGGACATGTAGTTTCACCCACCTTAGATTAAGTTCATCCAATGATGGTTCTTAAATGCAAACTTTCCCATGAATACTTACAAAATGTCAAAACACTAGAAGAATTAGGAATGCTAGAGTTAGAATAAGAAATAATCTCACTCAAATTTGCTTGTTTTTCTCTCTCTACCTTACGACCATCCTCTTCTTTCACTCTCATGGTCATCTCCCTTTTCCTTTCTCTCAATCTCACTCTTTTTCTCACCTGACAGCCCATTCTCTTCACACAACACAACCTCTTTTGTTCCTGTCTTGAGTCGTCAATCTGCACTCTCTTATTCCTCTCAATCATCTCTCATCGTCATCTATCCTCTCTCTATTTTTTTTTTTTTTTAATCCTTGCGGATTTGTGATGGAGTCAAAGATACTTGGACGAATCTCTCCCTATTCATCTTGAGAGAGTATTTATTCTTTTCTATGTTGTATGATACTCCACTATTAGCATGCCGTGGTTTTCCCAATGTGGCATGACAATTATACATGTGAACAACATCACACCAAACCTTATCCGCATAACTTTTAAGACTGAACGACAAAAATGCCCCTTTATTTACCTTTACCCCTTTCTACACTTAGGGTGAAATAAGCTCAATCTCTCAACCATGTAAGTGCTAATTAATGTATAGCCAGATTCTTTGTCAATTTTCATGGCACATAACTTAGACATCACTTTAACTCTAGTTTGAAAAATAACTCTACCTTGGTCCTCCTCTTCCTTTTCAAGTTGTACATTGATTCAGTTTGTCCTCCTTCGCTCAACTATAGTGGCATCTATCACATGAAGTCGGATAATAATTATTCTGAGCGCCTCAGCTAAGTTGTTGTCGTTTTAATTTCTAGCTTCAGTTTCCCTATCTCTTCGAGATATCTTAAGAAAATACAAAAAGAAACAAGTATCTCTTAATTTTGGATTTTTTCCCTCTTTATAGATCTCTTTCTCTTATTTTTTTCCACTCAAATTACTACCTTTGGCTGAACCCTTTAGGATTAATATATAAATCCTCCTAGTGACAACCTTTTAGAGGTAAGATGTGGAAAGAAAACAAATTTACCAACACGCAACGAATTGGGTTTGATGAGACAAGGAAAAAAGACCAATTTGTGTGACAAGAAACTTTTCCAAAATTTCCCCTCCTCTTCGTTTTCCTCTTTGGCGTAGGAAACTGTGAATCAAAATTTGTTTTCCTCTTTTTAGGATGACTAGTCTATTAAGGGATTCTGAACAGGTAAGGAAGTGTGTGAGGGGCCAAAATTCCTAAGTGAGGAATGGGTTCATTGATTGGAAAAAGTAGCGTTTGACTTCGGGACTTCCTAAGATGATCATCCAGATTTTGAATAATGTTTGTGGGGACTCAAGATTGATCTCTGTACAACAGATGAGGAGGTATCATCTAATGTTATTCTTGTGGAAGGGAAATCTTTCGAATAAAAGAGAGAAATTGCTTGTGTACATTAGTATATACAGTGATGTGGTATGTTTCTTAAATTGGAAATGCAGAAATGATTTCTCTATTGTGGATAGGCTGATTCTTTGTAAAATGTAATACTCTTTGCTTTATTTATTTCTTCTACATGTTGACAGATCTTGCTGCTTCTGTGGTGGTTTATTTGATGTAAATGTTCATGTCCACTTTTTTGCATGTGATTGAACTTCTATATCAGAAAAAAGAGCCTTTTGAAAAGAGAAAGTAGTAATTACCTGGTGGAAAATTTACTGCATCTCAGCATCCTATATGTGCAGCAGTTCTTGATTTCTTCAATTGTACTGTTTGCTTCTATTTGAGTTTAATGGAACTTTGTGCTTACCTTAAACAAGGAGGGAAAAAATGAAGCTTTGTACTTTGTTTTGAATTCCTTCCTAATAATAGTAGTTTTATTTTTGGTATAAAAAACAGCTTTAATCTAGCTCGTAGCTTGTAAAAAAATAGTTTGTTTGAAGGGTGTGGGGTTAATATGAACCAAAAGCTAAATTGGAAAGGCCCAAAAAGATAAAGAGAAGGAAGGGAAACATTAAGTTTCCGAGCTGTCTATTTTTCTTTTTAATTTAATTGACGTTGTAATATGCAAAAACCAACTTAATGATTGTTTCTTTTGTTGTTTTTAATTCTTTTTTTGGCCAATGCAGTTGGTATCTGAAGAGGTTGGTCAGCCATCAGATCTGTCACGTGAAGCTGGAAAAGTTGCTGTTGAACCTTTAATATATGATACGAATGATCCTGGTCTTCAACAGGTACTAGTTCGAAGGACCAACTTATAGGTTTATTATTATCATTTAGTAATAAGGATTCCTTTATCACTCTTTGATGCAATTTCTGAAACTTCCCTTTAAAAGGGCAGAGAAACCAAGAATATTGATGATAATCTGTTTTCCTACTTTTGACACACGCTTAATTGCAGGTTGATAAGGTTCTGGGATGTCGAGTGCAAGTTGATAATATTAGTCATTCACATGATATCCCCGGAATAATTGCAAATGACCCAGCATTGGGAGATTCAGCGAGAGAGGAAGTAAATGATGGAAAACCCAGCTGTGATGTGCCTGTAGTTGAGGTTGGTAAAGAATATTCAGGCAGTGGCTCTCAAGAAACTTTGGACATTCCTGATAAAGGAAAAAGCTCGAAGGATGATACCAGCAAGGATAATATGCAAGTGTACAGAAGATCAGGTAGCAGAGAATGCAAGGAAGGAACTGGCACAGTAAAGGAAGACTCTCAAGGTTCAGTATCTGAAGGTCCAATCAACAACGGCGAAGAAGACATTGCGGTGAATGCTGATGATTATCTGGCTAATAAGCAGAATACTTCTCGAGAAAGCAATGATTCCACTGAAAAGAACTATAATGACATAGCCAAGTCGAAGGGTAATGTCACATCTGGGACTCATGAAGTTGGAACTGGCAAGGGAAAAAATGAAATGATTACTGCAGATACCACCTCTTTCAAGAAAAGTGAGGAGACTGTCTCGGCTACACCATCAACCTCCAACAGCGTAAATGTTGTCTATGAATATCTCGTTAAGTGGGTTGGGAAATCAAATATTCATAACTCTTGGATCCCAGAGTCTGAACTGAAAATTCTGGCAAAAAGAAAGCTGGACAACTACAAGGCAAAGTATGGGACGGCAACAATAAATATTTGTGATGAACAGTGGAAGCTGCCTCAGCGCATTATTGCAACTCGGCCTGGTACAGGTGGTTCAGATGAAGTGTTTGTGAGATGGACGGGTCTTCCTTATGATGAATGTACCTGGGAAAAAATAGAGGAACCTGTGATTGCAAAATCGTCTCATTTGATCAATCAGTTTAATCAGTTTGAATCCCAAGCATTAAATAGAAATGCTACCAAGGATGATGTGGTGAGAAAAAGGAAAGAATGCCTTAAAAATGATATAGTTACTCTGACAGAGCAGCCTAGAGAACTGGGAGGCTCATTATTTCCACATCAAATGGAAGCCCTAAATTGGTTGCGCAAGTGCTGGCATAAATCCAAAAATGTTATTCTTGCTGACGAGATGGGACTTGGGAAGACAATATCAGCTTCTGCTTTTTTATCATCATTGTATACCGAGTTCAATGCTGCACTTCCTTCTCTAGTTTTGGTTCCTCTGTCCACTATGCCAAATTGGATGGCAGAGTTCCAGTTATGGGCTCCGCACCTAAATGTTGTCGAATACCATGGGACTGCTAAAGCAAGATCTGTGATTCGCCAATTTGAATGGCATGCAAGGGATCGAAGTGACCCGAGTAAGAGGTCGACTTCTTACAAATTTAATGTTCTTTTGACTACATATGAAATGATTCTTGTCGATTCCAGTTATCTGCGTGGGATCCCATGGGAAGTTCTTGTGGTTGATGAGGGACACCGTCTTAAGAATTCTAGTAGTAAACTCTTTAGCATGCTCAACACATTTTCTTTCCAGCATCGAGTGCTATTGACTGGTACTCCTCTTCAGAACAACATTGGCGAGATGTACAATTTATTAAATTTTTTGCAGCCATCGTCATTTCCTTCATTATCGTCATTTGAGGAAAAGTTTACTGATCTTACAACTGCCGAAAAGGTGGAAGAATTGAAAAAGCTTGTTGCTCCGCACATGCTTCGCAGGCTGAAAAAAGATGCCATGCAAAATATTCCTCCTAAAACTGAACGAGTGGTTCCTGTTGAGTTAACTTCTATTCAGGCAGAATATTACCGTGCAATGCTTACAAAGAACTATCAGCTTCTTCGTAACATCGGGAAAGGAATTGCACAGCAATCAATGCTGAATATTGTTATGCAGTTAAGAAAAGTTTGCAACCATCCTTATCTCATACCAGGAACTGAGCCAGAATCTGGTTCATTGGAATTTCTTCATGAAATGAGAATCAAGGCTTCTGGAAAACTGACTCTTCTGCACTCTATGCTCAAATGTTTGCATAAAGAAGGTCACAGAGTCCTTATATTTTCACAGATGACTAAGCTTCTAGATATTCTGGAGGATTACTTGGCAATTGAATTTGGTCAAAAAACATATGAGAGAGTTGATGGCTCTGTTGCAGTGGCTGATCGTCAAGCAGCAATAGCACGGTTTAATCAGGACAAAAGCCGATTTGTCTTCTTATTATCAACACGCTCTTGTGGCCTGGGGATCAATTTGGCTACTGCAGATACTGTTATTATCTATGACTCTGACTTCAATCCACATGCAGACATCCAGGCAATGAACCGGGCTCATCGTATCGGCCAGTCAAAGAGACTTCTAGTGTACCGTCTCGTAGTCCGTGCCAGTGTTGAAGAACGGATACTTCAGCTTGCTAAGAGGAAGTTGATGCTTGATCAGCTTTTTGTGAACAAATCAGGGTCCCAAAAGGAGGTTGAGGACATCCTTCGATGGGGAACAGAAGAACTTTTTAGTGATTCCTCTAGCATGGCAGAGAAAGAAGCTGTTGAAAACTCCAGCAACAAAGATGAGACAGTTCCTGAAGTAGAGCATAAGCGCAAGAGGACTGGTAGCTTGGGTGATGTGTATAAAGATAAGTGCACCAAGGGCAGCACTATGATCGTGTGGGACGAAAATGCTATTTTGAAATTGCTTGATCGTTCAAATCTTCAGTCAGAATCACCTGATAACAATGAAACAGAATTGGAGAATGATATGCTTGGCTCAGTGAAGGTAACCACAGCTCTTCCACAGATATGCTTTATTGACATATATTTCTTAAAGTGATTCCTAGAAGTGGATGGTTTTCCAACTTTATTATTCTGACATGGAAGACTGACAAATTAGGGTCTGATTTGTAGCTCAAACTGTGGCGATAGATAGTGGGCACCTAAGGACAGTTGGAAGTTGTGATTAACTGAGCAAGTCTGAGGGTCCAAGAACTAGGCCTCATTAAACCTGTTAGGGTTGGTCATGTAATTCCTCACTAGCCATATTTCTCCAATTAACATTCATATCAGGCAGCAAGTGTGAGGGTCCAACATCATAATTTGGGGTGGGTGGGTGGGTTTAGTTAAATGTAGCCTATTAGTTTTTTCATCACTGTAACAGCAGCATATATTGAATTTAAAAAAAAAAAAGAAGAAGAAGGAAAAGAAGAAGAAGCTGGAACTAAGGATAGTTGAAGCAGAGTTGAGAAAGCAAAGAAACATAAACGTCGTAGCACAATTCTCATATCATCAATTTGGCTAAGGATTCAACATAACTGTATTTTACTTGGGGGACTTAAGTTTCCAAATAAGGGAACTAGTTCTTGATTTCTAATATAAGTAATTGAAATACACAATTAAAGTGAATCATTTATCTAAAGACCTTAAACTAAATTTTGTGCGGTCAGCGCTGGAAAGCTAATAAATGGCCAAACTACAGTTGGTTACTAAAATTTAACGACATCAACTTAATCTGAACTATAACTTTCATACCAATTTTAAGCAGAAATTTTCTCTGGGAACTTCCAGCTGGTAATTTGCCTTCTCTGAAACAGACTATGTATTTGTTGTGGGCGTAGATTTCATTTTTTATGGCATGGAAGAAAGTGTTGGAGTTAGTGTTCTAATTCCATAAGTTGGTAGTAGGCCTTGTTGAGTTCTTCAAATGCTCCTTCATAAGTTTTTTCTCATTCAACCTACTAAGGAATATATGCTGAATTTACAGTAACTTAAGTTCCCCTAAAGTGTACTGTGTTTCCAAACTCCTTTTACATCCCTTATCAAGTGTAAAGTTTAGTTGTTCTACATATTCTTGAAGATGAAGACTGCTATAGCAGATGAAGTTTGTAAGATCGATTCCAAATAAAAGATGAAACTATTGGAGGGGTATATGTTTTAGCTGCATTAACATTACAAGTTTGTTTGGATTTGGATGAACATGCGATGAATTTTTCACTGGATAGATTTACATTGTCAAAAAGTAGAGTCACTTTAATGACTTAAAGTTTTTCTATTTATGCTCTGCACTTAATGAGAAGTTTCTTGTGACTTATGCTGAATATTTAATGTGACATAGTTGATTTTTTGTCTGGTATGGCATGTAATGACTGTCCATGCACTCTTAGTAAAGTGTCTGAAATGATGAATCTTGCACTTTCCGGTTATTATGGTTTTGCATCTTTTTAAATTTAGATTTTTACTGGTGGTCTATCTTCGTTAATCTAAAGCTTTTCACTTTTCATGGACACTCTTGCTTGTCTTCAACTTGTAGCTACGGAGTTAATATTCTATTTGTCTTTGACATGACATGCTATTTTTAAAAAAGAATTCTACAGTATTTATTCTGCTCTCTGACTCAGTGAGGAATCAGTTTTTGTTTCTTTGTCAATTTGTCTGCAAGATCTTAGGAACAAGAATCATTATAAGATCATTCTAATGTTTGCTGATTTTTTTGTGCCTGTTGTGTTTTCCTTTCTCTTTTATTAGTCATTGGAATGGAATGAGGAAGGTGCAGAAGAGCAAGCTGGAATAGCGTCGGATATGGTGGTAAGTGAAGACACTTGTGTACAAAATGTTGAGAAGAAAGAGGATAACTTGGCTAGTAGCAGTGAAGAAAATGAGTGGGACAAGCTTCTAAGAGTGAGGTATTGTTCTGGCAACCTTCTTTATATTTGTGTGATGGTATACTATATCATATGGGCTCAGCTATACATATATATTCAATGCGGGTGTGTGCAAGTATCAATAATATGGTGAAGGTTTTTCTATATTTTGAAGAATATGCACTAAGTACACCAATTTTACACCCGTTCACTATGGGTACAACAAGGCAAAGAAAGGTGTAATATAGGTGGATATGAATTTCTTGAAGGATTGGATAGGACTATTTCTTAGCTTCGTTTCCTATTGTGTTTAGGAAGTTGTTTCAAAGACCTACAATTTCTTAGAATCCATGCAAAGCTAGCGAAAAGTGGGGCAGAATGTAAGGAAAAGATTTATATAGGCAGTATCAATTAGTTGAGAATGAATTTTTGACATCTTAGTTCATTTACTTCAGGTCCAACATTTGCTAGGAGTTCTTAATTCTTGTTAAGAGATTTTTCTCCTGAGAAAGTGTCTTTTATAATATTAGACTGACATGGGTATAAATGTAGTGACATAGTCAGTTCCCGACTTGTTTGTGGTTGGGTGTAGTAGTTGTTATATTTATGTGTTTGTGTTACATTAAGTAACAATGAGCAAAAATTCTATTGGAGGCAGAACCAACATTCACTGTACGTAAAATAGTTTGTCAGTACATATTCTTTGTATTGGGTATAATTTCTTTTTGTGGAAGAGGAGTATATTAATCAGTATCAGAACAGAGGCCGTGCTGGTAGCCAATTTAACAAGAAGACCAATAAGTTCAGACTGTCCTTTTCTGCTTACAAGAACTCTGAAAACTGTAGTATTGGTTCATTTTCATCTACAAAAGAACTCTGTACACCAGAAATGGAAAGACAATACGTTCCAGCTTAGTCTTCTATAGAGGAGCGTTCATCTTCAAAGTTCAGAACATCCCTTTCTCTCCGGACAGTCCACCATAGCCCTCGAGGATCTCTTATTCCTTACGCCAGCACCTCCATTGTTCCAGCATCTCAAAATATCACAAGTAGTCCTAGGCATCACCCATTTAATGTTGACCGGAGCCATAAACATCTGTGACCATTGTGCAGTTACTTCACAGTATCCAAACTGATGGTTGCTATCTTCTTGGTCTGCCACAATTGATAAGTATATTCTTGCCAAAAAAAAAAAAAATTAATGAGCAAACTGTTTTTACTAGTAACAAATGGATCTTCGACTACTTTAATTACTACCCTAGCAGATTAAGAAGCCAAAAAAGAACAATTTCAAAGACTTCTTTGAGGTTGCTATATATTTTTCTTGTTCAAAAACTCGGACCTTTTTAGCAAATCCAACCGCTTCCACCAACTCTCCCAGTTTTATTCACTTCAGATGTTCAAATGTAAGATAATACTGATTTGAAACAGCGGAGACCCACCCAGTCGCAATACAAGTATGGGGTTCAACTCTTGTAGGATTCACTCGTACTGGCTTCTGGTAGACAACGTAGAAGATAAACAAGTGTTTTTATTTGGTACAATGGATGTTTTAGTGGTGTAGCGGGTAAAATTTTTCCAGTCATTTTCTATACCCTCCAGAGGTTGTTTCAAGTTATGTAAGGTTTCACTTGCTCCTGGAGGTCTCTTTCCTCCTATTTTTTTCTGCCAATGATTCTTGTTGGAGAGAGAGAGAGAGAGAGAGAGAGAGAGAGAGAGAGAGAGAGAGAGAGAGAGAGAGAGAGAGAGAGAGAGAGAG
>JAABOM020000049.1:12542598-12557952 GCA_011800125.2 Solanum clarkiae | reverse complement strand
TGGGCCAGTTGGAGTGCTATGGCCAAAGATTTTGTTGAAAGTTTTGCTTATAATGTCGAAATCGTGCCAGACCGCTATTCATTGGAGAAGATTAGACAAAAGTCAACCGAGAGTTATCGAGAGTACACCTATAAATGGAGGAAGAACCCCGCCAGAGTGTGTCCTCCCATGCCTGAAAATGAGATTATCGAAGTGTTCGTGCGCTCCCAAGAGCCGAAGTTTTATGAAAGAATGACGTTGCTTGTTGAAGCAAAATTCACAAATATAGTTAAGATTGATAAGAATATCGAAGATGGACTCAAAACGGGCAAGATCACCCGTATATCAAATTCAGTTAGAACATCCGGGATGTTGAGGAAAAAGAAAGAAGATGTGTCAGCTGTCTCCGGCGTACAAGACAAAAGGAGAAGCCCTAGCAGCCACCCCAGAAAGTCCACACCCCATAAAATCCATTTTCAACCTACCCCAAGTTCATTCCCCGTCTTTCATGCTCAACCAGGATATCACACTCTGCCGGAAACTACCAAATCACTCCTCCCCATTATCACTCCCCACAATATCCAAACATCATCCCGAACTACCAATCTCCACTACCAAGTTGCTCTCGTATCTAACAAACTTACCAGACTCCCTCTACCAGTTGCCTAATCCCAAATCCCCAAACCCCACCGTCAAATTACCAAGCACCACCACATCCAAGATTCCAAACCCCTACACACACCCATCCCCCGTCGAAACCATCTCAATTACCATCGAGTGCCTCCACTTCCACAAAATAACTATAACCCTCCTCACCCAAATGCAGATAAAAAACCCCTAGGGTGTTCACTCCGCTTGCCGAAAATCGGACAAAGCTATTTGAAAGATTGTCAGTTGCAGGGTTAATCCAGCCTGCCCCTCCGAGAGCTATTGATGCTAACTCTCGCTTCTTCGGGAGCGACCAAACTTGTGCTTACCACTCTAATAGTGTTAGACACGACACTGAAGATTGCATAAATTTGAAGCATAAAATCCAGGATTTAATTGATCGCGACATGGTCGTTCTCAGACCGTTGCTCCCAATGTCAACAAGAATTCTTTACCTGATAATGGACGGAATATTACTGGTATGATTGAGAGAGAATAAGATTAGTGTACAACTAAAAATATAGTGCCAGATGGCACTGTAAGTTTAGAAAAGAGTGTAGCATCTCTAAGTATCACTGAGCAGCCAAAGATGGAGATTTTGATACCATATGAAATGATTGCTACGGCACCAAAAGGAATTCCTAACAAGAAGGTTGAGATCGAGATTGTCGATATAGGAAAATCAATTCAGGGAGCAGGTAGGAAAGCTTAAAGGCCGATAAGTGAAGCTAAGGCAGAGGAATTCTAAAGAAGAATGCGGCCTTAGGAGTACTCTATTGTGAAACACTTGGAGAAGATACCTGCCCAGATTTCTGTATGGGCACTAATGATGAATTCACAACGTCATAGACAAGCATTAATGAGAGCATTGGAGGACACTTATGTGCCTGTAGGAATAGACAGCGATAATCTGGCAGCCATGATAAGCTGTGTTACCCAGGGTCATTGCATCAGTTTTGGCACTGAAGAGCTACCATTCAAGGGGGCAATGTATAATAAGGCGCTTCATGTTACAATCAAGTGTCGAGATATGATTCTAAATTGTGTCTTGATCGATGATGGATCTGGACTGAATATTTGGTCTCTATCCACTCTCAAGCAATTGAACTATGATATGGAGAAAATCCAGCAAAGCCAAATTAATGTGAGAGCATTTGACGGTGGCCGAAGAGATACACTGGGGGCAGTGAATCTAACAATTTATGTGGGACCCGCTGAGTTTGTTGTCGAACTTCAAGTGATGGACATAGCTACCAGCTATAACATGTTGTTGGGAAGACCTTGGATCCATATGGCTGGAGCTGTGTCTTCTACTCTCCACCAAATGACTAAGTTCGTTTAGAATGAACATGAAGTAGTTATCTATGGTGAGGGAAGCCATTCGAATGTGTATACGCCCGTCATCGATAATGTTCTAGAGGATTAGATTTTTACACAGTTGAAATAGTGAATGCTACTGAGGACGACTGGACGCCGGGACCTCCTATGCTTGTTGTTTATAAGATGATAGCCACAGTAATGTTGAGGAATAGGTTTGAACCTGGTTTTGGGCTAGGGAAGCACTTCCAGGGTATTGCCGTGCCTATTCCATTGCCAGAAAAATAGTCAAGATTCGACCTGGGATACACTATCTTGGGGGAAGATGAGTGGGAGATGCAAAATCAGAAGGATGATCGAGCCTTGGCCTAGCCAATACCGCACCTGTATCAGTCATTTCCAGTACGAGAATACATAGGTGACGATAGTCTTGGGGGAGGGATCTGGGACCTGTTTGAAGAAATTGGTGCAATCAATGATGATGAAACAGACCAAACATCAGGTGTCCGAAGTGCAGAACCAGATGACCAAGAGTTGAGAGAGACATCCACCTCGTTGTTGATCCCCTACTTGTCTTGGTTGACAAAGAATTGTTAAATTACTCATTTTAAAAAATATAGGTGGCAGTCCGGCGGAGGCCCGTGGCCCATCTTTTACCTTGCTATTTCGCTCCTGATTGATTTCGTTTTAATTTCTCTCATAATATCTCAAAAGGCAGATTGACCTATGGTCATGGCCAAAGTTTGCACTTTCTTTTAAATAAAAGCCTCAATTTATTTCAAGTCGCACTTACTATTCATCTTATCATTTCAATTACTTCTTATCTAACTATGTTTGTTTATGATTTCAGTTTAAATAATTTTAAACCAGCCAATGTCATGTCATGTCAAAATCTGAACGAACAAAATGAAGCAGATGACGATGAGTTTGAGGAATATGATGAAAGAACCATAGTACCCGAACATCTTGCCCAAAAATTGAGATAATTTGAGAATCGGGATAAGCCTAATCTAGATTAGACTGAGACAGTGAATCTGGGAGATGAAGAATGTGTCAAGGAAACTAGAATCATTGTCCATTTGAAGGATGCTCAGAAGGGAGAACTCACTAGCTTGCTCAAAGAATACATGGACGTGTTTGCTTGGTCTTATGAGGATATGCCAGGCCTAAGTACTGATATTGTCTCTCACAAGTTACCGATCAATCCAGAATTCAGTCCGATGAAACAAAAGACTCGGAATTTCAAGTCGAATTTGAGTCTCAAAATCAAGGAAGAGGTTACCAAACAGATACAATCCAAGGTGGTAGAAGTGATGCAATACCCCACTTGGTCGTCCAATATCATTCCAGTGCCCAAGAAGGACGGAAAGATTAGGATCTGTGTTGATTACAGAGATCTCAACATAGCCAGCCCCAAGGATGATTTTCCATCGCTGAACATCCACATTCTCATTGATAATTGTGCCAAGCATGAGATGCAATCGTCCGTGGATTGTTTGCAGGATATCACCAAATTCTAATGGATGAAAAAGATGTAGAAAAGACAGCTTTTATCACACACTGGGGTGTGTACCATTATCGAGTGATACCATTTAGCCTAAAAAACACAGGGGCTACTTATATGAGAGTTATGAAAACTCTTTTCCATGACATGATTCACAAAGAGATTGAGGTGTACGTGGATGATGTTATCATCAAGTCCTACAAGAGTTCGGATCACTTGACTCATTTGAAGAAATTTTTTGATCGCTTATGCCGATACAGCCTGAAGTTGAATCCTGCCAAATGTGCTTTTGGAGTGCCTGCCGGTAAGTTGCTGGGATTCATAGTCAATCGAAGAGGTATAGAGCTCGACCCTTCAAAGATCAAAGCAATTCAGGATTGGTCTCCTCCAAAGACGAAGAAAGAAGTCATGAGTTTCTTGGGAAAATTGAATTAAATTAGTCGGTTCATAGCCCAATCTATGTTGATTTGTGAACCTATCTTCAGGATGTTGAAAAAGGATGCATTGACAAACTTGAATAAAGAATACCAGACCGCTTTTGATACTATCAAAAGTTATTTTGTCTAATCCACTGGTGCTGGTACCTCTACGAGAAGAAAGTCCACTATTATTGTATTTGTCGATTTCTGATAATGCATTCGAGTGTGTGCTGGGCTAGCATGATGAAACCAGGAAGAAGGAACGGGCAATCTACTACTTACGTAAGAAGTTCACTCCGTGTGAAGATCGATATACTTGTTTGGAGAAGACTTGTTGTGCTTTGACTTGGATTGCTCAAAAGTTGAGGCGTTATTTGTCTTCCTACACTACATACCTCATTTCGAAGATGGATCCATTGAGATATATCTTTCAGAAAGCAATGCCGACAAGAAGACTAACCAAGTGGAAAATGTTGTTGAGCGAGTTCGACATCGTGTATGTAACTCAGAAAGCAATCAAAGGACAGACTTTAGCTGATAATCTTGCAGAAAATCCTGTTGACGATGATTATGAACCACTCAAAACCTACTTTCCTGATGAAGATATATCATTTGCAGGAGAAGACATCTTCGAGGCATACCCTGGCTGGCAAATGTTCTTTGACGAAGCCATGAATTGCCAAGGTAGCAGCATTAGAGCAGTCTTAGTATCAGAATCTGGACAACATCACCCGATGGTCGCGAAACTTCGATTTCGTTGTACTAACAATATGGCTAAGTATGAAGCTCGCATTTTGGGCTTGAGGATAGCCATAGAGAGGAATGTCTAAGAGTTGCTGGTATTGGAGACTCAGATTTGCTAATTCATCAGGTTCAGGGAGAATGGGCTGTGAAGAACCCGAAGATCGTACCATATGTGCACTTGGTACAGAGGTTGTGTAAAAGATTTCGAAATATCGAGTTCAAGCACACGCCAAGGATACAAAATGAGTTCGCTGATGCCCTTACCACCATTTCCTCGATGATTCAACATCCGGACATGATGTATATTAATCCTTTAGAGATAGACTTGAGAGAGCACCCGGCCCATTGTTTGCATAAAGAGACAGAACCAGAAAGAAAACCTTGGTATTTCGATATAAAGAAATATTTAGAGACTGGAACTTATCCTGAAAATGCTATTTCCAATCAGAAGAGAGCTATACGTCGGAAGGCAAACAATTTCTTTTCGAGTGGGGAAATCCTTTATAAGAGGACTCTAGATCTAGGTCTCCTCAGATATATTGACATCACAGAAGCTAAGAAGCTTGTTGAACAAGTACATGCTGGGGTTTGCGATACTCATATGAATGGACTCACTCTAGCTAGGAAAATCTTTCGAGTTGGTTCTTTTTGGATGACTATGGAACACGACTATTGTAAGTTTGTGCAAAAATGCCGTCAGTGTCAGATACATGGTGATTTGATTCGTGTCCCTCCTCACGAACTCAAAGCTATGAGTTCTCCTTGGCCATTTGTAGCTTGGGGCATGGATGTTATCGGTCCAATAGGGCCAGCTGCCTCTAATGGTCATAGATTTATTTTGGTTGCCATTGACTACTTTACTAAATGGGTGGAGGTAGTCTCCTACAAGTCCGTGACAAATAAAGTGATATCTGATTTTGTGCGCAACAATTTAATATGCCAGTTTGGAATACCAGATTCCATCGTCACCGATAGTGGAGAAAATCTCACTAATAACTTGATGAAAGAGATATATGAGCAATTAAATATCACTCATCAGAATCCAAAAGTGTATCGCCCTCAAATGAATGGAGTCGTAGAAGCCGCCAACAAGAATATCAAGAAGATTTTAAGGAAAATGATTGACAAACACCGAGGATGGCATGAGATGCTACCATATGCCTTGTTGGGGTATCATCGACTGTCAGAACATCAATTGGGGTAACCCCGTACTTGCTGGTATATGGAACAGAAGCAGTGATACCTGCCGAAGTAGAAATACCATCATTGAGAATTATTCAAGAAGCTGGGTTGAGTGATGCGAACTAGGTTCGTAATCGAATCGAACATTTGGCTTTAACCGATGAAAAAAGGATGACGGTCGTTTGCCATGGTCAATTATATCAACATAGGATGATTTGTGCTTTCAATAAGAGAGTAAGACCTCGAATGTTCAAGGTTGGACAATTGGTTCTCAAACGTATCTTTCCCAATTAAGATGAGTACAAAGGAAAGTTTGCACCAAATTGGCAAGGGTCGTACATGGTTCGCAAAGTGTTATCAGGAGGAGCGTTAATTTTGTCGGAGACGGACGGTCAAGAGTAGTCAAGTCTATTCAATTCAGATGCTGTCAAGAGATATTACGTTTGAAGATTTAGAGTTCACCTTTACTTCTTTCTCCTTTGTAATTGCATCATTTAGTTTCTGCATTTTATTTTTATTTCTCCCTATGTAATGAACTACGTTTGACCTAAATTCTCAAGAATGAGATACGTAAGCGGACTATGTTGGCCTCAGTCATCCCATTTTCCCTTTTAATATTCTTTTTTATTTTTTTAGAACTACGTTTGACCTGAATTCTCAATAATGAGATACGTAGACGGCTTATGTCGGCCTCGCTCATCCCCCTTTCCCTTTTAATATTCCTTTTTGTTTTCTTTGGAACTACGTTTGACTTGAATTCTCAACAATGAGATACGTAGGCAACCTATGTCGGCCTCAGTCAATTTTCTTATGTAAAATTTGTATTTTCTCTACCTTCCGAGAGAGGAACTACATTTGACCTGATTCCTGCCCCAACGCGGGATACGTAGGTGCCACAACGACTTGGTCATACTCCCATAAAGAAAACTGGGACAAAATTTTTGAGAGGAACTCAAAATTCTGAACAAATAAGTTCATCTTCAGCAAATCAAAGTTCAAAGCATGATTAAAAATTTCAACTGGGATAGAATTTTTGAGAAAGATCTCAAAAATTCTCAAGGTGCTTCTGATAAGTTATCGATCGCTTACAACATTTGAACTGGGACAGAAATTTTGAGGTTGCCCTCAAAATTTCGCTAAGCATCGTTACAAGTCTGAAAGCCGCCTTAAGGATTCTCAGCATGATCAAGAATTCAGAGACAACCGCGGCACACCAAGGAATCTATGTCAAAAGCCAAACATGTTCATCTAAGCTTTACGTGACATGACAATTGGCAGTGATTTTTTCTTAAAAATCTTTCCTAAATTTGTTGTTTCTAACATGTCAAATATTTTGTCAAATGTATATTTTCTACATTTTGTCTACCAAGAGGTGGGAGATCAAAACGGTTCATCGAGGGACAAGACGAGGAGTAGACAATCGAAAAATCAACACAAATCATTTCACTTTGAAACTAAGAAATTTTTTGTGAATGCAGGTAAATTTTTGCAGGTCTTATCTACAAGAGAATAGCCGAGGCATAAATACTTCCGTCTCACTCAAATCCCCAGTAATTTATTATATCTCATGCATCGCGGAGAGTCATTTTATATTCAAGTTGCCGAGAGAGCCATTGCATATTCATCGCCGACAAGGCTATTTTATTTTCCAACTGCCGAGAGGGCCATTGCATATTCATCACCGACAAAGCTATTTTATTTTTCAGTTGTCGAGAGGGTCATTGCATATTCATCGCCGATAAGGCTATTTTATTTTCTAGTTACCGAGAGGGCCATTTCATATTCATCGGTGACAAGGCTATTTTATTTTTCAGCTGCCGAGAGGGTCATTGCATATTTATCGCCGAAAAGGCTATTTTATTTTTCAGTTGTCGAG
The DNA here is from genome assembly GCA_011800125.2 of Solanum clarkiae. NCBI lineage: Eukaryota > Viridiplantae > Streptophyta > Magnoliopsida > Solanales > Solanaceae > Solanum > Solanum clarkiae. The sequence goes on along the minus strand of JAABOM020000049.1, from coordinate 12,550,283 downwards.
AGAGCCATTGCATATTCATCGGCGACAAGGTCATTTTATTGTTTAGTTGCTGAGAGGGCCATTTCATATTCATTGTCGAGAAGACCATTTTATCTTCAAGTTGTCGAGAGGGCCATATAATGATTGCTTCATATTGATTCATTATCTGTCACGTCGAAGAGAAGAATACATATCAAATATGGTAAAAGACGCCATCTTTAATTCAAATTATGATTTTACTAACATGTTGTTTTAGTTATACCGAGAGCATCCGAAAGGATGGATTCTCAAAACGAACCGCAGGTGTGGACGTCATCAAGTAGGATGCAGCGCAACGTGAAACTTTTTCTTAGCAGCGAACTGGGACATATCTGAAGAGGGGTGTCAAACCCTTCTGACACGAGCTGGGAAGCTACTACCACCACAATCCAACCACACTCCTGTCAGAAAGTATGTGGGTATTTCTTTGAGTCCGTTAATTTTCAGTTTCGCCTTCGGATAATCTCAACTCTCACCGGAGGCAATCTTCCAATCCGAATGACAATATACCAAGAGTTGTGGAAATTATGTTCGTGTAAGTTCTTAAGTATGGGTGTGAAACGTGCCACATTTATGGTTAAGAGGTTGCAAGCCTCTTTTTCATAATTTGATTTGTTTGTCACTCCTCCTGACCAGAGGTCATCTCAGAATAAGAGATTTCCTCTTTAACCGAGGGAGTCAAACTACAAGCAGTCTGATTCCTAAGTCCAAGGATACGTAGGCAGGCTCAATTTTGAAAACTCAGCTGTATTCCAACATTGACATTAAAAATCTCATTCCCAACATTCTAATTTCTCCATAATTCGATATTAGGCTAGCTTTTGAATCCTTTCAGAGTCGTGCATAAAGTCAAGAGTTTTGAACTACAAGTGGCTTGAATTCTCATGTAACCTGAGATATGTAGGAAACCCAGAATCAGGGTCCGACCATAATTTCCCAAAGTTCGTACCAAGAGCATTCGGAAGATGAAGATGTGGTCGCTAAAAATTGGTTTTGTCAAGTTTCTTTGCCCACGATCTGTTTTATTGATCATACCCAAAGAAAAAGACAGTTGTTGACACCAATTTTTACCCTCCACAATATGAATTAATTATGAAGCTTTTAATTTTGGCAATTTGAAATAATTAGTTTTCAAAATGTGAAAAAATATTTTTTAAAAAATAAAAGCCTTTATTTTAAGAAGTATTTTTTTGGAATTAATTTGATTATTTTAGATTGATAATATTAAAAGCTCTTAAGTTAATTTGTATTAATTCATCGTATAGTCGAATCAATCAACCGAATTCAATTTGATTACCTTTAATTGATCGAAATTACAATAGAAATGACCAAGTTTTAAATCAAAATACCCCTACTCCTTGAACCTATTTTCAATCCCTCTTTTGGACCAATTTTAATAAATTTTGAACCAAGATCTTGGCCCAAAATATCCCAGATCCGGCCCAAATCTCATCTTTTTCAGCCTGCTTTTATATATATATATGTATGTGTGTATATATATATATACATATATAGATAGATAGATAGACAGCGCATTGGGGCCACGCGCCCCCAATTCCCCTTTTCCTCCCCATTTTTCCCTCAACGCACACTCTCTCTCTCCCTTCCCTTCTTCTTCTTCTTCGACGAGCTCCACAGGAGCGTACCGAGGGAGCAACTCAGTGAATCAAACCCATAAAATGCCAAATCAATCCAAGATTCCTCCAACGTTCCCTTGAAATCTCCGTAATAAATAAAGATTGGGCCTGCTAAGCCCAATCTTTATTTATTCTATCCCTTTCCTTGTATATTTATGTGATATGTGATACTAACTCTAACATTTTTGTATTATTTGATTATTATTAATCTAATTGTTTCCCCAATATTGCCTTTATTTATGTTAATTTTTATTATTAATGATTTCTTTGAGTGTTGAAATTATTCGTACAATTTATTTTTTGGGGTTTGAAGTGTTAGTTAATTTTAAATTTAGTCAATTTTTGCAAAATTAGTCCATTCTTTCAAATTTAGTCAACATTCTTTCAAATTTAGCCATCATTCTTTTAAATTTAGTCAATTTTTTCAAATTTAGTCAACATTCTTTCAAATTTAGTCTAATTCTTTCAAATTTAGTCCAATTCTTTCAAAATTAGTCAATTCTTTCAAACTAGTTAACTTTTTTCAAAGTCAGTCAAATCTTTAAAAGTTAGTTAACTTCCTAATCGTCGGTCAACCGCAGGTTAGCGGCCATTTTGAGTGATTAATTTCTTCTCAAAAATGGAAATTGAAGCCGAACCCTTTCTTTGGTATTTTAAAAAGATTTTTCTATTAAGTCTTTTTAAATGTTTTATTGGTTTCCTAATTATCCTAAAATTAGGTGGTAACTCTTTTAATTTTTGGAAATTTAATTTGTACTTAAATTAATTAGGTATTAAATCGAATTTTTAAAAAAATCAAAAGTCATTTTTTCGAATTAACACTATCTTAAAATATTAATTAATTTTTATATAGTTTAATTCTAAAATAGAAATTGTGACAATTATTACTTTGCCTTTAAAGAGGGAGACTAAAAAAAAAATGACACCCCGATAAAATTCTTGGCTCAAATTGTAATATGTGAATTTGGGCCTATATACGGGTCGAAATGCGGAGGCCCACATGTAGCCGCGAGTATGGAAAATGGAAACACAACATTCAGAAGTGCGAGTACACCACACTACACCAATTTGGAGCCCTAATCGTTTGATTTAGGCAAAAACTGTACTCTCTATTCTCGCCCCCAAATTTTCACTTTTCTTAGCTGTGATCATCACAATTCTCTACTGGCACTGTAAATTCCTCTCTTTCCTTACATTTATATAAACTTGTAGAGTATTTTTATTCTTTTTTTCCATTTATTTTCATTTCTACATATACATGTTCAAGTACTTGCTAAATTGATATATGTGTGATCATGATAATGCTAATTTGCTTGCATGTTGTGTTATAGGAGGTATATATGATATGTCTAGTTGGAAAATTTGAAATTGATAGTTAAGTGATGTTTGGTATTATGAAGTCATTTTTTAAATGGAAATATGTTTAGTGTTGTTGAGTTGGTGAAGTAAAAATGGTACCAATTTAAAGTGTCTTACTTTCGTTTTTAATATGTCTCGAGAAAAAGGCCTCTTTCTATATTTAGTAAGTTTTCTTGTTTTAACATCGTATATGCCTGACAAGTTTAAGACCACAAGAGTTAAAGGATGACACATTTCTTTAATTTAACCTCATACGATTCAAAAGTTTTTTTTAATTCCTTAAACTCTGTGTCCTATCAAGCTAAGTCGCTTAAAATGGGACAGAGGGAGTAAAAGTTAAAAGTTATGCTATCAAACTCAAGGAATCTTTTGTCAAATTTTTGTAGTACTAGAGATTAGTACTTAATAATGCCTAGCAAGTATTATGATGTTAAAAGTTGAGATAATTGTAAGCAAAATGACACTCACGCATAAGTGATGAAAGTTATTTTACTTTCTTTTTTTTATGTAGTAGTTATTTTGCCCATTTTAAAAGCCATATGGACAGGGTGAATTGGATTCTCTCTCTTTTTCCCCTCTGTGTAATTTTGAAGAGACCTGGTTGAGCAATAACAAACTCTATATTGGCCTCAGCTCATCGAAAAAGTTAGCTAAAAACAAATTACTAGTAGTGGGCATCATTTTTAATCCAATAGAACGACTTGTTCAGATAACTAGAATTAAGTTTCATTGGTCTCAAGTTTGGTTCCCGGCAAATCTTGGAAACCTTTCGGCTTCCTTCAATGACCATGGTGTCCCCAGTGGCAGTAGAGACATCAGAATTTGTGAAGGTGTTATATTAGGTACATTTTGATAATATGAGCCTATACCCGTTAAGTAAAGATCCTGCACTTTGCCGAAAAAGTAAAATGGTTTGCAAAGAGTAGAGGACTTGTGGAGATTCAGTTGCTTTCTTAAGATAACAACATTGGCCTGAAAAATCTGCCCTCTTCTACCATCTTAAGATAACAACACATGGCTTTCATAACTATGTGAATAATCTCTGCTGGCGTAAATTTAGATACTGCAAGGGAATTCTGTACCACTTCCGTGACATGTTATATAGAAAGGAATTCTGTGCTTTTGCTTTGACTGTTTGACAATAATGTTTTAGGAGACTGTATTTATTGGATTAATGTTTTCAATCTCAAATAGAAACGAAAAATTATAATTTGTGCATGACTTGACTAGAATTTTCTTCTGTTGGCCATAATGATGACCAAATATGAATGGACATGTTTCAGGAACAAGGTTGAGTTCTTGGATTGGGGGAACACATTTTACCTCAATGGTTATTGACCTTGTGCATCCATCAGCCGATCATCACAAAGAGAAAGAAGACTGTGGGCAGCATACATGTGTAAGGATTGAACATGCAAGAGGAGAACTTTGCAGTACAGATGGAGCTAGTGTCACTGCTTCGAAAAGTGTTTGCGTGGAATAGAGAATGCAGGAACAAGTTGGAATGAAAGAACATCTAATGGTGCAAATGTTCTGCCAAGCGCAGATTCTTTGGCCTTGAATTGCTATAGGAACTTGGACCCTCATGATGGTATGGAATTTGACTCGAAGGACGATACCTTTTCGTTTTACAAAGAATATGCTAAGTCCATCGGATTTCCTCAATAATAAAGTCTAGCCGTCGATCCAGAATTTCTGGAAAATTTATTGATGCAAAATTTGTTTGCAGTAGATATGGAAGTAAGCGAGAACCTTCTGCATCTGGTGCAGAACCTGTACCAAGTGCTGATGCGGCAGGAAGTAATCCTGTGAGGAGAAAAAAAGGCAGAATAAACAGGTCTTGGTCAAAAACAGATTGTAAGGCTTGCTTGCATGTAAAGAGAAGGCCTGATGGAAGGTGGTTTATTCATACTTTTGTCAAAGAGCACAACCATGAAATATTTCCGGATTGGACCAGCTATCCTCCAGGTCACAGGAACATTGATCTGGGTAAGAATGATGCAGATGCATCTCATGCTATCCATGGGAGGAAGAAAAAGACTTATGCATTGATGTCTAGGCATTCTGGTGTTATGAAGAAAGTTGTGAAGCGAAAGAATGATCGTACAAATAGTAGTCCTCAATCCTTTGCTTTAAATGAGGGAGATGCACAAGTTCTTCTTGAGTATTTTCTTCACATGCAAGATGAAAATCCAAACTTCCTTTATGCGTTGGATTTGAATCAAGAGCAATGCTTGAGAAATGTCTTTTGGGTTGACGCTAAATGTAGGCTTGACTATGGTAACTTCAGTGACGTAGTTCTTTTTGACACTACCTGTGTAACAAACGAATATAAGCTGCAGTTTGTTCCTTTTATTGGCGTCAATCATCATTTTCAGTCCATTTTGCTGGGGTGTGGGCTGATTGCAGATGAGAGTAAATCAACATTTATTTGGTTGATGCGAGCATGGCTCAGGGCAATGGGTGGACAAGTTCCAAAGGTAATTCTAACTGATCAAGACAAAACATTGGAAGAAGTTATTGCGGAGGTTCTACCAGATTCACGCCATTGCTTCTGTTTGTGGCACATACTGAGTAAGATCCAGGAGAAGCTTGGCGATGTCATAAGGCAGCATGAAGGTTTCCTCTCCAAGTTCAATAAATGTATATTGAGGTCAGCGACCAATGAATTGTTTGAAAAGAGGTGGTGGAAGGTGGTTGATAGATTTGATTTGAGGAATGACTTGTGGATTAAATCATTGTACGAAGATCGGCTAAGGTGGGTACCAACATACATGAATAAAATCTTCTTGGCAGGAATGTCTACAATGCAACGAGCGGAAAGCGTTAGCTCTCTTATTGATACATGCATATTATGCAAGACAACATTGAAGGAATTTCTTGACCAGTATAAAAAACTGCTGCAAGAGAAGTTTGAAGGAGAGGCAAATGCTGATTTTGAGACAAGGCATAAACAACCAGTACTGAAATCTCCCTCCCCTTTTGAAAAGCAGATGTCAACTTTATACACTCATACGATATTCAAGAAATTCCAAGTTGAGGTTTTGGGAGTGGTTGCTTGCCACCCTAAAAAAGAAAATGATGATGGTGAAACTGGCACATATAGAGTCCAATATTTTGAAGTAAATCAAGAATTCATTGTCGTATGGAATGAGAGAACATTTGATACTTCATGTTCTTGTCATTTGTTCGAGTACAATGGATTCCTTTGTAGACATGTGATGATGGTTCTTCAGATGGCTGGTGTTCATAACATCCCCTCTAAATATGTTTTAAGACGCTGGACTAAAGGTGCAAAGAGTAGAGAGAAGACAAGACAAGTAACTCTGGTTGATTCCAGGGTTCAACGCTACAATGATCTATGTCAAAGGGCATTTGAGCTAGGTGATGAAGGATTGTTATCCCAAGAGAGTTATACCATTGTATTTAGTGCGCTGGAAAATTTTCTGAGAGCATTTGAGACTGTGAATGATGCAAATTTGAATGAATCAGTACCTTGTTCTCTCCCAAATCAAAGTATTAATGACCTTGAATTATTCACAGCTAGTAACACTCCAAGAGTGAGTAACAGAAAGAACATTGCAAGAAAAGAGAAGGAAGTAAGTTATTTGTCTTTCTTTCTAATTCCATTATGCAAGTTACTAAGGGGTTGTTTGGTAGGGTGTATAAGAATTGTGTTGAATAAGGTGTATTAATAATATTGACATTAGTAGTAGCAGTATTAATTATGTTGACATTAGTTATGCGGAAATTATTTCGTAATCACTATTTAGTTTGGTGTATTAAAAATAACATGTGTAGCATAATTTCTAGAAAGAATTTTTTGTTTACAAAAATACCCTTCACAAATACGGTGGAAAGGATAAGAAAAAGGTTTTAAGGGATAATTATCTCTTTAACCATGCTAGTGCATGCATTAAAAACCTTTGCAGTGCTAATACCATGTTTTGCCATGTTTTAGTTATACATCGCATAATTAATGTTAAAAAAAGCGTACCAAACAACATATTGATAATACACAAAGTTAATGCATGCTTTATTTTTTGTGTAATTCATCCTACCAAACGACCCCTAATAGTTGATTCTATTCATTCTTATGTATATTTTAGGTAAACACAGAGCGGAAAATAATATCCATGGTGTGGATAATAGTAGAGGCGAGATGTGGTTTTCTTTATCATAGCATTACATAAGCATACATGCACCTAAGACAAAATATTGGCTGATTTATCTCATGCACTCCATGTATGTTGCAGGGACAATCAGGTTTCGGAGAACCGACTGTTGATTATCCTTTTGGATCACATTCAGCCACACAGCCAATGGTGTGGTGATTTTAGTTCTTTTAAATTGTTTTATTTGGCATGGGAGAAAAAAATGAGTGTCTTGTAATATATTTACTGCTCTTTTCATTTTATGTAGCAGTGTTTGACTGGGTTTAACAAGCCATGATATTCCTGTGGCATAAAAGCATGTCATTTAGGGTAAAAAGGGGAAGTTTAAAGTTAATTTTTTCTTTCAAATATAAAAAAATGTCATTTTTTAACAGATTATAAAGGAAAGAGAATTGCATAAATTGGAACATAGGAGTATTCTTTTCCATCAATCTCGGATGGAGCCAAAGATTGACTATTTTTTGGCTTTGGAGTATGATGGAATAAAGCAAAATGG
>JAABOM020000049.1:12524881-12540425 GCA_011800125.2 Solanum clarkiae | reverse complement strand
CCCTATAATTAAGGAATCCCTATAATTAAGGAAAATCCCTATAATTAAGGAATCCCTATAATTAAGGATTCTAACATAACATAATTACCATTAGTTGAGTAACTTTTGAGATAAAAATGATTAGTTGAGTGACCATTTGAAAATTAACTCACAAATGGTTTCTAACAGTTCTTTTCCTTTTGGTTTCTGTTGAGTCTCTTTTCTCCCTTGACATTATTTTTTTTCTGAATTAAATCAGCATGGAATGCCACTGTTGAAGAGGCATGTCAAAGCGGAGTGAGCGTTATTGCAGAACCAGGAGGGAGCTTAAGGGACAAGGATGCAGTGGAGTGCATAACGAGTATGGAGTCTCACTTGTTTTAACCAATGTGAGGACACATTAGATAATCGGTAGGCCATCATTAGACTCTGCAGTCTTATTTTTGTGAAGTGTCTCTGATATCTAACTTTCGTCTCTGGAAGTGCTCGACAGTTTTGAGGAATTATCTATGATCAGAAGTGAGTATGAGTGTATATCTTAACAAAATTGTAGTTTATGGAAAATGCTACTTGCTGGGCACAAAAAAGGAAAAAAGTAACTGAAATCTTGAACAAATTTCATCCAGTATACATGAATAGAAATCTCCTCAATGTTACATCTTTACAAATTATGTGTACCATGATTTCCATTTTCTATCTAAATAACTAAAATAGGCATATCTCCATGGTCTTATGAAAAGCAAAGGCGCACTTACACCCCAAAATGCCACAATGAATCCTATTGCCATGGAAACATAGAACCAATCCACTTCATTATCATCATCTTCTTCATCTTCTTCTTCATTTTCAACCTCAGGACTTTTACTGCAACGCTCCACGAGTGGAAGCCCACAGAGTTTATTTCCGGTAAAACTAGAAGGACTAAAGCTTTGAAGTTGAGTGCTCACAGGTATCTGCCCTGATAAGTTGTTATGAGATACATTGAAGTAGCTCAAAGAGGACAAACTTGAAATGCTTTGTGGTATTTCACCAGAGAGTTGGTTATTCGAGATATCAAGTGATTCTAATACTTTCATCTTGTCGATGTCCCTTGGAATACTACCAGTAAGCTGATTGTGGGAGAAATTTAATGATCTCAATCCAACAAGACTTGTAAGATTCATAGGAATGTTTCCAGAAAGATTATTGTTAGAAAGATCCATGCTTGTAAACAATGACAAAATGGTGTCATACTGATACATGTTGCCCTTAGTTGCTACTCTTGCACTCTCCCTGAAAACTCCAACATAATAGGAATAATCCAACTCATCATCTCCGTCTCTAATTTCCTTCCTTCCATTCACCATTGCTGTGAAATTGTTAACACACCGCGGTATAGCTCCAAACAAACTGTTGTTGGCAAGATCCAAGATTTGAAGATCATTGAGCTTGCAAAGTTCTGGAGCTAGTTCACCATCGAATTTATTAGACCGAAGACTCAGGACAATCAGCTTTGAAAGCCTTGTACCTATCCAAGGTGGTAAATTTCCATCTAACTCATTCTCATTCATGTCTATTTTCCACAATCTTGTGCAGTTGTTCAAGGATGAAGGGAATGGACCAGAGAGTTTGTTTCTTTTCAAGTCCAAAGATTTCAGATTGCTTAAAGCCCCAATGGATCTTGGGATTCCTCCGGTAAGCTGATTCTCTCCCAAGTTGACAACTCTCAACTCTGGCCAATTCATCCAACAATCAGGAATTTCTTCCGAGAAACGATTTCCTCCAAGTTGTAGAATCTCTAACATGTAAGTTTCATTTTTTTTTATCACACAAGAAGCTTGTTAAACCTTCCGAGAAAGAGTTATCTGAAAGGTCTAACTCTGTCACCATAGTTGGAATATGAGGGAGTGCACCACTAAAGTTGTTGGAACTCAAGTATATCAACCAAGGACCTCCACTTCCCATGGAGCTATCAGCAATTGAGAAAGTTGGAATTTCACCAATGAGCTGGTTGTGAGACATATTGAGGAAACGAATTTGAGACGATAAGTTCCAGAACCAAGTTGGAACCTCACCTACTATACCAGCATTCGATATGTCCAAAGTCATGATTGATTGTTGAGATTGGATCCACAAAGGGAAGTCAGGGCCTAAGCGCCAACCGCCCATTATAATGTCACTAGCTTGGAATGGTGGAATCCAATTTGAACTCACCCTTAGAGTCAAATTAATCTTAGATGCAGAGAAAAACTTCAAATTTGTCAAGTTGATGAAATGTTCTTCTGTTAACACCCCTTCCAACCTATTATTGGACATGAAACAGAATTGTAGATTTGGAAGGTGTCCAAAACTTTTTGGAAGATTTCCAATTAGCTTGTTGTCATTTAGTCTTAAAGTCAAAGAAGAACAATTTCCTGAGCCTATTGGAGGGCAATCATTCATAGTATTGAAAATCTCAGATACTTCTTCAAATTCATTTTCTGAGAGATCGAGATCTTCTAATCTCCCAAACTTCCCAATTACACTCGGTAACTTTCCAGAAAGAAAATTTTCAGACATATCGATACTAGTTAGAGATGTCAGATTTGAAATCGAATCTGAAACTGTTCCCTCAAGACTGTTTACCTTTAAGTTAAGTGTTTCAAGATTCTTGCATTCATAGAGCCATTTTGGGATAGTGGAATTCAGATTATTGGAAGCAAGACTAAGATAAGTAAGCTTGCTACAATTTTCTACTCTATTTGGTATTGGACCCTCAAAACCACTATAGCTCAAATCAAGATATTCAAGATTACTAAGTTCAAATAACCACTGAGGTAAACCAGAACCAAAAGAGTTGCTAGAAGCTCTTAATGTAGTGAAAGAAGTCAAGTTAAAAGGACCCTCAGGAAATGGACCAGTGAAGGTACTACCACTGAATTCAAGAGAAACAAGATTACTAAAACTGAAAACCCACCTGGGAATCGGAGCACTAATGTTATTCAAAGAAAGATCAAGATTTTCAAGAACAGAATTGTTATGGTCAACAAAAGGAGGTATGGAATGAAGACTACAATTCGAAAAACGGAGATTAACCAATGAAGGAAGCATGTTGATCACCTCAGTCCAGTTTGTAGCTTCACTTAAATCCACACCTGACATATCCAAACTATCAATATCCTCAAGAGCTGACAACCACTGGAAATTATCGATCTTTAGGCCTTTACTTTCTATCCAATCCCAGCCATTAATGGATAGCTCAATGATAGAGCCAGTTACATTGTGGCAAAAAACTCCTTCCCAGTTACAACAATCTTCTTCATCAATCCAAGAAGATAGTACATTTGTAGGATCATTTGCTTCTTTCTTTAAACTTAGCAAAGCTTTTTTCTCATTTTCTTTGCAAATTCCACTGCAAGAACAAAACTTTAAAGTAAACAGGACAAGTACTAAGTAGTACACCACACTCATTTTTGTGAAATTTTGAGAAAAGAATGTTCCAATAAGGTGTGGCATAGACAAATAGCCAAGTTCACAGCATGATATAGACATAAATTTGGAATGTGATAGTTGTTCTCTAGAATTGGAAATGCAAGTTGTTACTTATTTTAATGCATTTCTTTTTGGTATTTTAAAGTTTGACCATTAGGCTGAGTTGTGTTAAAGATCTTTTTAAGGAGAAATTGTTGACTTATACACTAAAAGAAACAAGCTAAGAAAAGATTTTCTATTCCTTTCATCTCAATCTATATTGCAATATTTGATATGGAATGAAACTTAAGAAAGAAATGAATAGCCACTCAAAAATGCCTTAATTATGCTCCATAATTATAGTTTAAGTAATTACCTTTCGTAACTATAGTTATAGTAACATTTGTATAATTCGCACAACATTTGTATACGTTTGTATAATTCGCAGTTTTTGTATAGTATTTGTATATTTTGTTGTACAGTTCATGCATAATATTTGTATAATTCGTTATACAATTTTCACTTCTAGTATAACGTTTGTATATTTCGTTGTACAATTCGTGCACAATATTTGTATAACTCGCTAAACAATTTGCAGTATTTGTACATTTCGCTATACAATTTGATTTATGCAAAACTTTTGTATAATCGCACGAATTTTACAAAACTCAAACGGTAATTACAACTAGATGTTTATCGTAAGTCGTAATTAATTCAAACTATAACTATGTTAGTTAATTAACTAGTATATATTGATTTATCCGCGTAATTTTCCTTTTTTAAACCTTGTGGTACTAGAACAAACCATAATAGTTTGTGTAGCCATAGATCATCAAAACAATGATAAAAATGAACGATATATTTTTAAATAAAAAGATAGTAACGTTTTTTTCTTTGACAAAATAAAAAAGAAATTATGACACGCAAATAAAAGTCAGAGAGAATAAAAAAGGAATATGGAATGAGAATGATTCAATATAATGTAGTGTAGGTAGGTCGAAGCCAAGACCTCAAAATTGACTTCGAGATATAGGTTAGATACATTAATTAATTTCTTTATTTTACGAAATGCAAGGGGATAAAACGAAGACTTTTTTTTGGGTCCAAATCGTGTTTGAAATATTAGTTTCAACTTTCAACACATGCACATGTGAACACTTGGATGGGGGTGGGAGGTCAAATCAATTACTCCCTCCGTCCAACTTTATTTGGACCCTGATGACTTGGTACAGGAATTAAGAAGTAGTAAATGCTGGGGTAATTTTACCAAAGTACCCTTTGAACATAATAAATACTATGTCTTGAAAAATATAATAAAGAAATAACTATAATTAATGGTAAGGGTAAATTAGGAAGTAAGCGTAAAATTATCTCTTGATTTCATAAAGTAAACAAGTATTGTTGGACATCCCAAAATAGTATAGGGGCCAAGTAAAGATGGACAGAGAGAGTATTATTAGTTATTAATGCAGGAGAATCTTAGAAATATTGTTTGAATTTTTGCTCTTCCTTAAAATAATTTTCTTATTTTATTTTGTATTTATTTAGTTTTAAGATTCATTTTTTAATTAGAATTTCTTTAAATTTAGAATTTCCTCGGGCTATTCTATATAAATAATTGTTTAGGATATGAAAAAAAGAAAAAGAAAAATGCTATATGTTTCTAATATTTAAGACTTTGAAATTAACAAAAACTTTAATTATCGAATATTTTTAAATAAAATTATGTAATATAGCAAATTTAAAATGAAAAAGGTAATTAAACTTAGTATGAAACATTAAACTATTCATTTTATATTTAGGAGTCTTTTTTAAAATTAACTTTTAGTCAATTAATTATTTAATTCCTAAGTATTCAACTCAATAAATGATTGAATTGATTTTTCATCTTTGTCAGTTCATAATACATTTTAATATTGCATCAAATTAATATTATTTACTCAATTTTGTTTATACGAATATTATATTTATTTTTAATGACAATTATTTATATATACATAACACATACGTGTAAAAGCACGTATACTAAACTAGTCAAACTAACAAAAGTCATGAAGAAATGCCACCTTACATATCTATATAAGTTTAATCCATAGAATATCAGAAGTAAATTTTACAAATGATCACATAACTAATATATATGGCTAGATGATCCTTTTTTAAAAAATCTCTTTTATATGCTTTAGGAAAACAGATTTTTTGAAACGATTAATAAATTTTTGTTTCCACCATTGTTAGTTTACATAAATTAATACAAAGAAAAATAATGATTAAAGTGGATAATGTTATTGTCATTTTTTGTGGTACGAATGGTTTCCCTTTAAAAAAGGCGTTAGAAGCATATCATATTTTTCTTTTCCATAATTAATTGGTTATTACACTAATATCATTTATAAACCAATTCTTTGTTAGCGCGATGGTAGCAGCTACAAAAGGGGCTCCATGTAAATAACACAAAGTACCAAAATTGAATACCAACGAATATTGATGTATAAGTTAGGCGCATCTCACAAATTTGAACTTTATTTAACATTTGATATTTAGTGAAAAAGGTAAATGAGCAGTTAAAAGATATTATCAACTAAATTTTGAATCATACATTACTTGACTTGAGAGATTTCTCGATTGTAAAATGATGATGCATCACTTGAGTAGCTTCTTTTTTTTTTTTTTTTTGAAAAAAAAATTATTTAACCAACCTAACCCAAGGATCTCAACCCTCGTGGCAGTCAGTGGTTGAGCCGCACACCCCCAAGCCTTATCATAAATAACAAAAACAAAAGTATAACAGAGGGGGACATAAACCTTACCTCTAACCTATGGTGGTTCACCAATCGACCAACCTTCTAAGCTCGGCCAACTAGAAAGAAAGAAAATCTAGACTATATCTATGAGAAGACTCCTCTCAATACATATAATCCAATAAATAGGGGAAACTCTCCCCAGGAAAATAATAACTACAACTAATCCTAATAAAAAGATAAACAAGTCCAGGAAAAGTTGTAGAAGTCTTGGTGCCAACTGTAAACCAAAATCACCTTGGGGTGGTTCCTTGATTCTTTTCAACTTTCTTATTCTGAAAGATACCATATCTGACTTGTCAAGGTGAAAATAAGCTTGGGTTTCACTAGGCATTTGCTGTAGATTGTAGTATAATTGAGGGCTAGAGACATTATGGCTATGCTTAGCTAATGTATTAGCCACAATACCACCAGCACCAAGTCTACTTGATTCTTTTTATTCCTAATATACCATCAGCACCAAGTCTACTAGGATTAGCTAAAGCACAGCCATCAGAATTGAGCTTGACCCATTCATCTGGAGGTTTACTCCACTTGACAGGTGTGATCTTAATGTCATGAACAAAATGATATCCTTCAGTTCATGGGCCATTGGAGATAAGGATAAACAGTCCTCAACAAGAAAGAAACATTCTTAGCAATCAGGTATCTGACTCTAGCAAGATTGGACTATTTTTTTTTTCATATTTACTACAACACCTATTTTTCCATAGGTTCCAACATATAAATATTGGTGCTGCATGAAGAATCAGCCTTTGGACATCATTTTTGTGGTTAACATGATGTAATTTCTTAGAGGGAGGTAATCAGTTCTAACCCCACAGAAATCAGCAAAGAACTTCCAAAAATTGTGAGCAAAGTGACCAGTAAGGAAGATGTGATCTATGGTGTCTAAACCAGGTCTGTAGCAGCAATAGCATTGATTGGGATCATAACCAAAGCTGATGAGCTTCTCATTGGTTGGTAATTTACCCCTTAAAAGGAATATTCCTATGCCAAGTGAGAGTGTTGAGCTTAGTAGTCACCCTTTTTCCTCTGATCAAATTCCATGCACTAGGATTCAGCTTCCAACTAGGCTTGTCAGGAACTCCATTGGCCACTTGGAGATGAGTACTAAGAATAGCATCCACATACTGAGGAGGGGCAATATTTAAAATCAACTCCTGGTTCCAGTGACCATCAAGAATGACAGCAAAAATTCTTGTATTATAAAGTCTGCTGCTGACACCCCTGTAGTTGGCTAAGGGACCAATCCCCAACCAATCATCCCACCAAAAATAGCAATTGCTCGAGTGAATTTTTCATTAGATGTGAGGTTCAATTGCATGCGCTTCCAGACCAAAGATTCTCCTCTATGCCATTTCTTACTTACTGGATTAGATCTCTGACAGCACTTATCTTTAAGGAACTCTCCCCAAAGAGTATTCTTGGTTCTAAATGTCCACCAGTGCTTATATTGGAAGGATTTGCACACATCAGACTCCTATACCACCTTCTTCATATGGAAAACTTAAATTTTTCCAAGAACGACCAATGATACTTCTTTTTTTCATCCGTCCAACCCCAAAAGAAATCAGAGGTGAGGCTTTGAATCTTCTTGAGAGTAGTAGAAGGAGGGGAAACAGCAGAAAGCAAATGAATAGGTAATGACTGCAAAACATGCTTTATCGGTGTAGCTTTTCCACCAAAGCTAAGAATCTTAGATTGCCCACCAGAAAGCAGTAACTTTAGACACCATATCAGAAAAATAGATTACTCTTTGTCTGCCTATATATAAAGGACATCCCAAGTAAGTGATAGGATCCTTTTTCTGACTGAAACCAGTGATACTTTGCACCCTGTGACAAATGCTTTGAGAAGCATCTGAAGTAACCAGGAAATGGCTTTTGTTTCTGTTCACCAGCTGACCTGAAACCCTTTCATAGGTAGATAGAGTCTTTACAATCAGTTCTAAGGATCTGCTAGTACCAGAAGTAAAAATAATCACATCATCCGCAAAACTGAGATGGTTAATCTGAGGCCCTCTCTTCTCCATATAAAAACTAATGTAATCAGGAACTTGATGCAATCTATTGAGCAATTAGATAACACTTCTGCCCCCGAAATAAACAAAGATGGAGATAAGGGATCACCCTGTTTGAGGCCTCTGGTTGACTGCAAGAAACATGTCTGGAGCCATTGATAATGAAAGAGTACCAATTGTTTGATATTATTCTCCATACCATGTCAATGAATTGTTCACCAAATCCCATCTTTGTCATAACTATACAGACATAAGACCAGGAAACCCTGTCATACGCCTTAGCCGTATCCAATTTGATGACCACATTCTCACCATCTATAGGCTTCTTTATCTGATGATCTCTTGCGCAAGCATAATTCTCAAATATTTCTACCCATGACGAACCCAGGCTTCTTGTTTAGAGTTGATATTTGTGCAGTTAACATGATCATCATGTCAATCGATCGATCTAGCATTACGATCTTTACCATAACGATATTGTTCATAAATCAAATTATTTCGTGGATTGAGTTTCACATGACTGTCTATAATTTCATTGTGTGTGCTCAGGGTAGAAATTTTGTATAAATGCATCACATGCTATTACGTATTTTTATTCAAGTTCTTTCTATCTAAGAGGTGGAATAGAATAAACAGAGCCGATGTTTGAATACTAGGCACTATGATGCTGAAGTAACCCATGCCATACTCCCAGGAAAAGCTCGAACGACTTGAAGCCATACTCCCAGGAAAAGCTCGAATGACTTGAAGCCAAAAGGTAGTTGTACTCGAAACTGACACAGATGGGTAGGTAGAGAATACCTAGGGGCGCGAGACAACTCTCTCTAAGGAACTAGGCAAAATAGCCCCGTAACTTCGGGAGAAGGGGTGCCTCCTCACAAAAGGGTCCCAGTGACCAAGCCCAGGCAACTGTTTACCAAAAACACAGGTCTCCGCAAACTCGTAAGACTATGTATGGGGGTTGAAGCCTGCCCACTCACGATTAAGTTGAACGTTTTCATAACTGTTAAGTTGGAATATGTGATATGATGCAACGACAAAAAATAATAGAACCAAATTAAATATTGTATTTACGGAAATAATACAATATGAAATGATATAACGAGAAGAGATTAAATTATCAACCAACAATTCACACATTTCATTTTTAAAAGTTTATATGCCAATCGACCTAACTGAAAATTATACAAATTGAAATCATTACATTTGTATCAATTTTATTATAAAAATACAAGCCAAAGCTTCCTAATTTAGTAGTATGAAATAAAGTATTCTCGCTTATACTATTGTCTACAGCACAATATGAAAAGACAACCCTTGTGAACATGAAAAAAAAATGCTACAGAAAAGAAAAAAGTGAAATGATCAAAGGGACTGTATAAAGTAGAGAAAAAATTCGTGGCATTTACTGAACAAAATCAAATCCAAACTAAAAGGTAATTTCACATGGTGCATGGAATGTTCTTCCGCGGCAAATAGCTTCCAGGTTTTCGCCAGCATATGAACATAGAGGAGAAACTTCCACACCTGAAAAATTAAACGCGCAAACTTGAGAAGACTATGAAACACTTACTTTTGTTACACTAGGGGTTTGTGTGGTTCACGATGGACAACAACAGATACACCTCAGTCTCAAACGAGTTGGAAGCATGGTCTAGTTAAATGTAAATCATAATGTTAGAACTTGTATGCAGTGAATAATAATGAATAGTTATGCATAGAACGTTATATGGTGAGGAATTCTGCATGGATTGTTATGTAGGAATTACCTACTTTAAAGGGCATGTTTGCCTTAAAATACTTTTATCCGCATATTGCTAGTATACATATTCTTATTCCACATTCTATTTGGTGCAAAATAGATACATAGGTTAGACCAATATTTGTTATACAATATACAATATTTGGATTCTGGTGTTAAGTTCTCGGAAGTTATTGAGTTAAATATCACGAACCAAACACTACATAATAGTTAAGCTGGGATTATATTAGTAAGATAGATTTTTGTATGTAAGTAATGCAGAAAAGTATACGGATACTAAATTTCCCTACCCATCATACCAAACGACCCCTAGTGTTTTTGCAAAGTCAAAAGAGTTGTTTTTCATCATTTAGCAGCTGGCCTCATGATAATTAACCTTTAAACATTCCTTTCCAGCATGCATTATGAACTTCACAAAACTATTTTCTTCCCAAAACATCAAATTACCTGTGGCGTATAAGGGCACAGAATGTGTCAAGAAGCCTCCAGCAGCAACTACCCAACGGGTGTGGAGACGAAGAACAAGCAATTTAGCACTCTCAGGAGTGTCAAAGTTAGACCCATTGGCATTTTTAACTGGAGCAAATTCTTCTTCACGGACAACCTATATAGACAAAACATTTCAAATCCCGCTATTAGACAGGTGCATATTTAGCTGCTATTGGAGACTTGGAAGTATTGTGACAAGTACATAAAGACAATTACCTCAAATAGTGTTGTCGAAGGTGTATAAGGAAAAGCATCAAATATGAATTGTTCCAGTTTGTATCCCACTGTTTGACCATGAATTGAGGGGATTTTCTTCTCTGCAAGATGATAACTGCAATCATGTTGTAAAAGCTTTTTTTCAGAATGGTATTCCAACAATAATAGCCAACTCCACCTATGTTCGCAGAACATAGCCACTCCCCAAAGTCCAAATAAACGAAGAGGTTTCAGTAGAGTTGGAGAAAAAGCCAAATTATGCAGTGCGCATGTAAGCATAGTTTGCTGACATGAAGGATTAGCATCTAAGTTGTGAAAGTGATAGTCTTATTTTGTAGCCATCCCCATCAATATTCGACCTTTATGCTTCTACTTTTCGTATGTGATTGATTCTAGCAAATAGCCACTAGAGCCCATTATTTTACCATTTTTTATGCAACCCAAAAAATAAATAAATACAAAGGAGAAAGGCACTGCTCACATGCTATCTTTCTCAAGGCCATTTGCCACTTGATTCAGGAAATCTACAGTAAACATATGTAAGCAGACCTGTAAATAAAACGCACAAGTAAATCGAAAAGGTATTAATAAAAGAAGAAACAGGTGCATACAAGACAAGCTTACTTTCCTCTTCACAATGTCCACTAGTTACCCTATTTTTTTTATATAACTGTTCTTTCTATATTCTACAGATATCAAAAGGATTGTGGGATATGGAGTTTTGTCCCACATAATGAAGAAAATATCTTTGCAAAAGAGAACATGTTTACAGCATTCATCAGAAATCTATTTCTTGAACACCAAATCTAAGAGCGTCATTCCACCAAGATTCTTTTTTCTGCTTGAACTAAGCACCTTTATTTTAACTTATCAACAAAAAGCTTCATTCCAGCAAAAAATTTATTGCATACAAATCAAAATTTCACCAACTACAAGAACTCGCTCACATGTTAGAAAAGCAGGTTTATTTTGAAATATTTCCTTACAATTAAAGATCAGAGATATATTTTGCTCATCAAATGTTCTTTAACATGCAGTGTCAAAACTTGATATAGAAGACTTATTAACAAATCTTTTTAATTCATAGGAACTCCACCGTTTTCTCACTAAAAATTACTCCCTCCGTCACATTTTATGTGGCAATCTTTCCTTTTTAGTCCGTCCCAGAAAGAATGTCAAGGAAAATGGTCAAGGTTATGGCTAAGATTACACAGTTTTCTGTTGAAAACAGCAGCCTAAATTTACTGCAAGTGAAGCAAGAAGGATAAACAAGATTCAATTTCCATTATGTTAAAATTATTGTGTCATGAATCAACAGAATGCTTCCCACTAGATATGAGAAACCCTGTTGCTAGAAACTATTACTGGAGTTCCACTAAATTATTTGTGGGCGAAGAAGTAGAGACAGAAATCTAGGGAAAGATCGAAGAGTAGAGAGATAGAGAAGTGAGAGGTTGAATTTACATTGCTCCAACAAAAGCGAAGACGTCCTGTTTCCTGGTTTACTGCACTAGAGAGTGAAGGATCCAACTCACTATACTCAACCACAGCAAGTGGTCCACCTTTACCTCGACGGACAAACACTCCGACCTTCTCTTGTGGATAGGCCTACAATCAGAGTGGATAAAAATCAATACAGGCATACATTATAACTGCTTTCTGAAGCATTCTCAAATATTATGATGATTGATGAGAAATGTGATGCACTATGTTCTACACAAAAAGAATATTTGTTAATTTTTGTTGATAAGTCAATTTGTCAATAAGAAGAATGACATTATGTTGACAAGTCAAGTACATAAATCTAATTCATGTCCAAGCTAAGCTCTGTCGGCGCCATCACAGAAACACCAAACTTCCACTTAGTTTTCTTGGAGTAGAAAAATAGCATCTCATACACTGTTTCTACTGATCCTTCATACCTCTTTGGATGGATTTTTTTCTCTTTATTAGATCAATGTGGCTAGCACCCTGCTGCTGGTAATTGTGTTTCTTCAACAGCTTCCTAAACTTACAAGACTCCATTTATTTTGTGAGAACTAAATATTCCAGGATTTGATGGAAAAGATGTAATCACAGCAGAAATGTAAAATCCAAACATTAGTTTGGAAAAGAGTGTATTGAAGGAAGAACCTAACCAAGACACTAAACAAGTCAAACTTAACACTAAAGGCAAAGTAACCAAATGCCAAGCTTGTATTGCTGATCTAGGAAATATTACCATCATGCTTGCATCTTTCAGCTTTATAGAGTACCTATATATATAACCAAGGAATACTTAAAAAGTAAAAAACTTCTGGTGTTAGTATCCTACAACACTAAACAAGAGAATGAAGCTTGGCAAGATTTTCATCCAAAAACTGAGGTGATTACTCTTCTCTATGTCTGTCATCTTCACTAGAGATTATACATTAATTGATTGTGTGCCAATAATAAATTAATGGAGTTACACTAGGTATGTTGTTGTTGTGTGGATTAACATGAGCCACATGGTTGCAGAGACCATTAAAACTATACAACATCTCAGTGAAACAAAACTCATCTTATCGATATTTAAAAATCACGACTCTACTATGTTTTGCTCAGTTGGATTATACTTGAGAATGAACATGAACATCTTTTAAGCTATCGAAAAACTGTACCAGTGACTTTCAGTTCACAACAAAGAGAAACAGATTATCTGATTTGGCATCGTGAGCAGATATCAGATTGGAAATATTGCAACTATTTCCTACCCTCTCAGATGCTAAATTGAATGTACAAGAAGTTGGATAGGAGTATAGATTGTTTCTTTTAAAAATAAAAAATAAAAACAAAATTATTCACCTTACGTACAACTTTTGCAGCAGCAGACACACCTTTATCAATGAAATAACCCAAAAAGGTAGGATCTGCAACTCGAACCTGATACCAGAAAACAAATAATACGCATGTAAACAGAACAAATTTCATACTATGGGAAAACGATATTAAAAGCGGAAGGAAAAACACAAATTACCAAAGCATTGTCAACTCCATAGCAATCAATATATTTAATGCCTCTTGAGTTCATGTCTTCCAATAAATTTGAAGATCTCAATGCTGGAAACAATTAAAATGTTAACTGAATGACTTCAATATGGTAGACAACAAGAAAATAACATCTGTCAAAATCTCGCAGTTCACAAGTAGCACTCTATTGTACAGAGAGAGATATGCTTAAAGTGAGCTATAGCTCCTTCTCAGGAAAAAAAAGTGAGGTATAGCTGTACCTGTATAAACTCCACCATTTCCATCAGGAGACTTTGCTACCTGTTTCAACAAAAAAGCTTTAATGCCCTATTAACACTTCAGAATATAGCCACAACTGAAGTATTAATTTTATTTTTTGACAAAACTAAAGTAATAATATAAACGAAAATTAGATGGAAATACAGATCGTTTACAAGTAGAAACTGGTAGAACTCTTAGTATTAACAACTGCAACAAAAGTAAGTTAATGCTTAGTCACTACGTCAGTGCAGTCTTTACCTCTTTGCTCCATCAAATTGACCTTTCAGAAGGAGGGAAAGAGGGAGAAAGAACCATCCATGGCAAAAATAGCAGATTAAATAAATCAGTTGTAGGGATTCCAGGAAAATTATGTGTACCTCATTGAATTCTCAATTACTGGTGACCTTTCAATTTTCCCTGGATCAACCTCACAGCTTTATTTGATTACCAGGAATTTCAAACTATCTAGAACAAACACACCCACCCACCCCACCCACACCCACCCTCACCCCACCCCACCCCGTATAGGTTCGACACAAGTCACCAAGTGTCATAAAGTTTAAGCAGTAAATCCAATCCCTAGTAGTATCTCAAGTTTATCAAGAGCTGATGTAATTTGTCGATTTCTAGTACCAAAGTTTAGGAGGTAACTGGTAATAAAATAAATAAATGATAGAAGTATAGACCGGCAAATAAAATATAATGGTCAATATATGGAGGGAAATAGAGTAAGTTTCAAGGTATAGCAACAAGGCAAAATGAGATGCAGGGTGTGAATCACCTATTAGTTCAACTCCTGCGTGATTAATAATATATATGTTTCATACACTTACACCTACTAAGAAAGCATCTGGGTTACTAGGTTGGTGATCCTCTGAATTAACATGTGCATCTTGCAAATATCCTACTAAAGTAATGAACCTCGATATTATCAGAATGAAAATTATAAATTTTTTGCTGACTGATATACAGAGTACTAGAAGGTACAGCAACAAAGACATCGAGTAAAAACTGCAGTCCTTGCAGTTAACATAGAGTAGACATAACAAATAGAGAGATCAAAGTTAGTCGCTAAGTGCAGTGGACGCCCACTTCACACCTTCAACACATTTTATGATAGCGTACCTCCTAAAACTTGAAATATTTCATTCAATGTCCACTTAATACAATAAAAACTCAAAAAACAATGCATAATCTCTCAGTAATCCGATTAGTAAATTCTTCTATGAATTGTGTTGAACTTAGAAATACCTAGTCGGATAGATGTATTTTATTCATAAGATGAACAAAACTAACAAAGAATAGCTTAGAGGTCAGTTATGAGCGTTGAAAGGTGGCCAAGACCTGCAAGTTGAGACACTATGTTTCTGCCGCAACTGAAGTAAGTACTCAAGAGGAGGTCCATTATGATTATATAGAGACTGTGTCACACACATGGAAGGAAGTACTTTACAACTGGTGAAGTGACTGCTCCTGACAGATAGCAACCTTTGTCCATAAGGTTGGAAAATAAGTATTAGAATCCTTAATTATAGGGATTCCTTAATTATAAGGATTCCTTAATTATAGGGATTCCTTAATTATAGGGATTCC
>JAABOM020000049.1:12492049-12510411 GCA_011800125.2 Solanum clarkiae | reverse complement strand
ATGTGAGAGGATCGATGTTGAGCAGAAGTGGGGTTAAAGCAGCCAACAACGCATCCCCCTTTACTTAGTAGGGCTTGTCTACATGATAATTTGCAATCCTCATGGTGTCCTACATGTATTATGTCACCTAGAACGTGTGTATCAAGATGTTCAACTATACTTATCTAAAAGTCAAAAATATAGATATTAATCAATGTCAAATTAAAAAATATGTTTACATATTATGCCTTTTAAAATGAGGCATATAATATTTGAAGAGAAAACACACAATCAAAAGACATGCTATTTTTAGAGAATTCCTTGTTGACGGCTATCACACCAACAAAATTAAGCTTCCTTTGTTCAATTTATATTTTTTTTCCTTTTAATTCATTTCAAAAAGAGGATAATTAAATATGTCCGAATTAATTGAAATGGAAGGAGGAGATACTTTTTAAGGGCATTACTCAATCTGTCTTTTTTTACTTATTTATTATTTTAAAAATAAATTTTCAATTTATTTGTCATTTTTAATATATTAAAAAAATACAATTCTTATTTTTCTATATTTTAATCCTAGCGGTAATTACTTATTCTCTAATAGGCTAATACTAAGAACCAATTAATAAGATAATACGATAAAATAATTATATTAATTATTATTTTTTAATAAATATGTCAAATTTAAATATGACAAATAAAAATCAAGAGAAAAAAAAAATACAATTGACTCTTTGTCCTTTGTAAAAATATGAAGAAATTAAAAATCAATGCAGTGTCCTTTGTACCAGAGGTTCAGGTTTTGAAAGGACATCTAGAAGAAGAGGTAATGAGACACAAAATAGGAAGGTGATTTTTTTGACAAAAATTTATTCAAGTTTTTGAAAATTTTCATTAGTGAAGTTTGTTTGCTGAATGCCTGAATCTCCTTAGAGAAAACAAAACTAATGAAAAAAATAAAAAATTGTAAATGCAAAATTTTTTCCCGCAGTATGTGTGAGGAGATTAGAAAATGGGAATTAAACCTTTATTAACAAAGTGAAAATTCAAGTAATCAATCAATTGCGCTTCTAAAATTTTTTTCAGTATGCAATTATCTGATCATTTTATTTTTGAAAACTACCTAATTCTCCTTATAGTTTAAAATTATTATCTATTGGCTCACTAATTAATAATTTTATATGAAAATTCAAGTCAAATACACCTAAATACATATATTTGTTACCAAATACACTCTGAAATACATATATATATATATATATATATATATATATATATATATAAAAGAAGATAGGAAGTGAGAATGCGAGAGAGGTGAGCTACAAAGGAAAGAGGCAGCGAGACAGGAGGGAGACGAAAAAGAGAGTCAGTGTATCTCAAATACATGTGAATTACACATGATACGTGTATATGAGATACTAGATACATTCCAGATATATTATGAAATACAAATACATAAAGAAAAATGCAAGCAAGAATGAGAGAGGCGAGCGAGTGAGTCATTGTATCCCAGATATATAAGATCCACTTGAAAATGACATATGTTAAGTAAATTACACCTGATTTGATCCATATATTCGAGATACATGTATCTAGTGGGAATTGAAATCCGACACAAATGATAATTTTATAAACTCACGAAAAAAACCATAATTAGGCTTGTTGGGCTTTAGATTGACTGGTTGTAGAAATGGGCTGCTCCCAGAAAACCTTCAGGTCATTTGCACTTTCCCCACTATTTTGTGCTAGTTTTAAATTTTTGTTCCCAATCAAAAAAATAAAAATAAAAAATCGTGGGACATAATTTTATATTTTAGCATTATAATATTCCACAATTTATGTTTTGCGTATTAAAAAGCTTATGTCTTATGCTTTATAAAAACCCATGCATCAGTATGCATAAGTTCGATTGCTAAAAGCAAAATTTAAAAACCAATCAATTTAAAAATCAAACAAAAACCTACCTCATAATGGCCAAAAGATTCACCTACCTAGCCGTGATAGTTTAGTGATGATACTGGTTTATATTTATTGTATAATAAATACATATTTTAATTATATAGTGATACACATTTATTATATATTGCATATTACTAGTAAAATTCATAAAAGTAAATATTATAATAATAATTACTATTTTTTATGGATTTTTTTTGGTTGAGGGAGGTGTGGGGTATAGATAAAAGTACACACATGTATTTTTCTTTGTTTTATTAAGTACTCACATGGTAATGGCCCGTCTTCCCACCATTTGCCACACTTTCCCCAATCTCATAAGCCAAATCTTATCAAGACTCATGTTATTTTGAATTTGGACACATCAAATCAAATTAAAGTTTACTTATTAAAACTATTAAAAAAACACACAAGTCTGATGCACTAAAACTTTTGTTATGCACAGAGTTTGAGAAGGATTCGACTATAAAGGTCTATTATAGACAATCTTATCTTGTATTTCTGTCAGAGACTGTTTCCAATAATTAAAACGATAATATATATATATATATATATTGAACTTTTAGATAGTCATGTCATGCTATAAGTTGGGACACTAATCCTTTGCAACCTTGTCTCTCAATATTCAATATATATAGGTTGTTCCCTTGTAGTTTTACAAAATTGACTTGACCTAAGTATATAATATGATTTTGAGGTTGGAAAATGTAATTTAGTGTATGAAGTATTATATGTTCCCATATGACTTGGGAAAATAAATAATAATATAAATAATTTATCTTAAAATTAATATTAATAATTGATTTCACGACTTGAATTCATGAAATCACACATCATGCTACACTTGTATTCCTAAACTATGTTACTCTATAGTCTATACTATTTAAGTTACATTCTAACAACATAGAAATCGATATTATACTATTACTATATAATTTATTTTGTTATAATAATATTTTTACTTATTGTTTATTCTCATCAATTAGTTTTATTAAATGCAATGAAAGGTTATGTTAATTATTCTTTCATTCTCAATCAGATATTTCAGACTTGAAACGAAGTTACTCATGATAAAGAATATTTCAATTCTACAATATAACTTTCTAAATCAAATTTAAATTAGTTAAGTCCCAAAAATAAATAGTCACTCCGTTTCAATTTAGTTTGTTTTAATAAGCACACCTCTTTCCTTTGTCGATAACTATTTAATTTAATTTAACTTTTTATATGACATGTTTAGAAAACCCATGTGATTAGATGACCCTATTATGCATTTTACCTATCTTTAGTTTAAAAATACAAAATTCAAAAGTCTGTTTTACTTTATTTAAAAGAGCCTTTCTTTTTCTTTCTTTTTTTTTTTTAGTTTTTCATTCGGTATTTGGCACTCTCATGCAGATTCGCGTAGCAAAGGATCCCATTTAGAGAGAAACACTTTCTAGCCAAAAAGTTTTTCGTATTCAGATGTCGAAATTGAAATTCAAAATTTCTGATTAAGGAAAAACAACCTCATCCACTGACCCACATTCTTTGACGATGGTAAAAGAGTTTTTCTTGGAAAAGCAATATAAATAGAAGAGAAACAACAAAAACAACAACATACCTAGTGAAATCTCAAGTGGGGTCTGGGAAGGTAGTACGCAAAATAAACTAGATAGGGAAAAAGAAAGGAAAGGGATAAATAGAAGAGAGGCAAAATCCAAAAAATATTTCCTATTCAAAACTCAAACTCGAACTCAAGATATCAGATTAAAGAAAGAACAACCTCATCTACTGCCCCACATCCTTTAACGATGGTAAATGAGTCTTTCTTGGAAAAGCAATATAAATAGAAGTGAAGCAAAATCCAAAATTTTTTCCTATTCAAAACTCGAACTCAAATTCAAAATCTCTAATTAAAAAAGGAACAATCTCATTCACTACCCCACGTTCTTTGACAATGGTAAATGAGTCTTTCTTGGAAGAAGCAATATAAATAGAAGAGAAGCAAAACCCAAAAGGCCACCATACCCACACCTCGCCAACCCCCATCACCCATTAGCTAGCCACTTACCTTCCTCCCCTCTCTCTCTAGTACCTATATATAGAATTCTATTTAGACCTTCTTGCTTTCTCTATACACATAATTAACATAAATATTAGACAAGAGAAGGAAATAAAAGTAAGATCAAGATGGAAGAGATGATGAAACCTGCATGGTTAGAAGGATTAATGGCTGAGAATTTCTTTGTTGGGTGCGGGGTCCATCAGAATACAAGAAAAAATGAGAAAAACATCTTCTGCTTAGAGTGTTGTCAAAGTTTTTGCCCTCACTGCCTTCCACAACATCACTCACATCCTCTTCTACAGGTCAGTCAATTAAATTTAAATTTTTAAATATTTTAAATTGTTAATTATTATGATAATATCAATTTTTACGTAATTTCTAAATATATAAAAAGAATTTAAAGTTTTTGTTCTTGGAAATTTAAATCTTGAGATTTCAACTTTGTCTTATAAATTGAGACAAATGGTATAATTCTTTTAAGATTGTATTTATATAGTAGTACTCATAAATCATAATTATGTATGTAACAAGGCTGATTTTTCGGACGGTTATTCAAGTAATAATATTGTCTCAAAAATCTTAATCTTAATTTTATCCAAAAAAAAAAAAAGAAGTAACTTTTTAAAATAATAATTGTTACAGAAATCACTAGTATATAGCTCATAAAAGACTTGAACAAGTAATTCTTGTTCATTTTATTTACTAGAGAAAGTTTTAATTTTTAATTATCAACTTCTACAGGCTTTGGTTTCTAATTTTGCTATTTTCTTGAATTTGAATTTCATTTTCTTACAATAATAAATTTGATTTCTCAAAAATAGAATAAGGAGAACTAGCAACAAATTTAAATTATTTTTTCCCTTCTCTTCATCTTTTTTGTTTATGGGAGGCAGGGAGAGAGATGGGTGGGTGGGGACTGGCTGAAATTTGTGTATATACATTTTAATTTTCTAAAATAAAGTATAATTGTGAAACTAAATAATTTCCTTTTTTAATTTAAATTAATCAACTAGTAATAATATTTATGGAATTATTTCTTAGTATGTTTTCGTCACTATCAAAAAATATGAAATTGGCTACTAAATTATAAAATTAGGTCTTGCGCCTAACTCATACCCCAAGAGCTAGCTCAAAGGGAGGAGGATTGTCTAAGCATTATAAAAAGTTCACACATCTCATTAATCACCAATGTGAAATTTTTGTCTTTCTTCAACATAAATTTATAGCAATGTCTTGAATTTTCACATAATTACTTTGAATTAGCTCCTATATAATTAGATTTTCCCATATCTTAAAAATTTGATGTTAGCTACAAATTCATGAATTATAATTATTTTGTTTTGTATATTTGGTACAATATCCAAGATTTATGTGTGCTGAATTTCCCTCAATTACTAAAAGTAGTGTGTTTGGAAGCTAAAGTTGCAACTTTTTGGTTTCCAATTTTAGAAACTCTCTTTTTACTAATACCTAATTTTCCCTTGCAAAGGTTCCTTCCTTATCTATTTGTCACGGACTTAGACCTTCGCTAAGATTTTCGTAAGGCACGTAAACACAGTTTTGACCCAATTCTCAAAATTATAGGATTTTTTTTCCTTTACTCTATTTTGTCTTTTTTCCAATT
Source organism: Solanum clarkiae (assembly GCA_011800125.2). NCBI lineage: Eukaryota > Viridiplantae > Streptophyta > Magnoliopsida > Solanales > Solanaceae > Solanum > Solanum clarkiae. Next base: position 12,504,805 of record JAABOM020000049.1, on the reverse strand, counting down.
TCACTTAATTTATTACTACTTTACTTGGAAAAAATTCAAACTTGGCTACCTTATTATTATTATTATTATTATTATTATTATTATTATTATTATTATTATTATTATTATTATTATTATTATTATTATTTTGAGGTTGGAGAACCACATAATTATTTGATGTATAGTGTAAATCTCTGAAAAATTAGGAGAATTCAGCTTGATCTTGTATATACAATGTAAATTTTTGAAAAATTGATTCGGATAAATCTCTTGTGTTTCTACCACATTATCTCTTAATTATGTTTTAAAAAAATTTGAATAAAATTTCCTACTTTCAATAACTATCTATGAATTGACACATAAAAAAAGGTAAAACTTTTCAAGAACAAATTATTACACTTGATATGATAGTTTAATTTGTATTTTTCTATAACAGGTGAGAAGATATGTATACCAAGATGTTATAAGATTGGATGACCTTGAGAAGCTCATTGACTGTTCCTATATTCAGGTATTTTTATTATTGTTAATTAATGGCAATGTATACTTGTTGAATTTAATTGTCTTTTTTTCTTTAAAAAGTTACTCCCTTTGTCGTGGCATTATTTAACTTGATATCATATTTAAGAAAAAAAATTTATGTTTTGAAATAATATTTAAATATTTATGTCACTGAGGTTCATTTCATTAAGGGTAAAATTTTTTTTTTAAAGTTATATTATTTTTAATTATTGTAAGATGATACTCCCTCCGTCCCATTTTATGTGTCATCCTTTCTTTTTTGATCCATCCCAAAAAAAATGTTATTTCACTGAAAACAATTCAACCTTGAAATTCCCCTTTTATCCTTAATGAAATGATTCTCAAGTACACAAATATCTCAAAATAATTTTAGATCATAAGTTTCAAAAGTCTTACTTTTTTTTTAAACATCATGTCAAGTCAAAGAATACCATATAAAATAAAACGGAGGAATTATTTTTTAGGAACAGACTAAAAAAAAGTCTATGAGATGATATATGTTATTCCTTGTTGTTTGTTTTACAGCCTTACACAATAAACAGTGCCAAAGTTATATTCTTGAACCAAAGAGCACAATCAAGGTCATGCAAGGCTTCTGGCAACTCTTGTTTCACTTGTGACAGAGTTCTTCAGCACCCCTTCAACTTTTGTTCCCTCTCTTGCAAGGTCCACCTTCTATTTCTTTTCCTTTCTTATCCCCCACCCCAAGCAAAAAAAAATAGAGATAGATTCAAAATTCAAATTTGATAAACTCAATTAAGAATCGCTAAAATATCACATGAAAAATCGAGAATTAGTGATACAAAGATTTGAAGTATACATAGTATTATCTTACTACCAAATAAGGGTCGAGTCAAGGGGTGGGGGTGTTCACCGGGACCCTTCGACGAAACGTAATATTATATGTATGATAATTTTTAAGTTTATATATAAATTTTGAACTCCCTAAACAACATGCAAAATGTTAGCCTAATAGTCTAGCAAATTTAAAATGCACCTCAATGTTTAGGGTTCATTCCTCAAGAACTGTATTATTTTTTATTCTAAAGGTAAGACTGCCTACAATAGATCTTTATAGTTGAAGCACGCATAATAGAAACTTTAGTACATAAAAAAAAATTCAAATCTATGAATCTGTCACTGTTACTAAATATTTATATTGGATTTGAAATGTGGCTAAGCATGTAAAAAAAAACAGTGTGCAAATTACATTTTTAGCCTTGTAAACTCAAGAATTGCGATGCAGGTTGATTTTATGGTGTATCAAGGTGAAGATCTATCAAACATCATCTATAGGTTTGATGATTCTGAGTTTGCACTGTCCCAATTTGAAGGACTCCACGTGGACACCTCCGATTTGATCGACGAGGAAAGCCAAATTACTCCTAACTCCATCTTAGAAGATCCATTAGAATGCAGAGGGTCATCTTGTTCAAATAATGTCATGGGCAATTCTGGTATTTCACATAAGAAAAAGGGCAGTGGTTTTTTTCCAGGCCTTGTGCTTTCATTGAGCAATAGGAGAAAGGGAGCCCCTCAAAGATCTCCTCTTTCTTGAAATTTTTTTTAAAAAAAAAAAAAACCTCAAATAATTAAGTAATATTTAGTACTTGTTGTAATATTACTAGAAGTATTAGTTCTTTGGATTTGTGACTGTAATTTTATGATGTTTTTTAGTGTCACTCTTAGGTTTTGGAATTTAATAACCCAAAAAAAAAAAAAATGATTCCATTGTGAGCCGTAGGTTGATGTTTAGAGAGGTTTCTACTAGGTATTTAAGCTCTCTAAGAATCACCAATTTTGTACTTGGTACAATGGAACTTGAACAGAAATATATAATTAGCTTTTAAAATATTTTTGATTTGCAGTTAATGATGTATATATTTTTCTAATTTTTTTATTGTTGGTATTTTCGATCGAAATCTTTGCCTAACTAGTAAAAATTATTGTCATCTGACTAAAATGTCACGAGTTTAAACAACTATAACATACCCAATGGAATTTCACAAGTGGTGTCTGGAGAGGCTAAAATGTGTGCAGAGGGTAAAATGTGTGCAGACCTTACCACTATCTCACAGAGATAGAGAGATTGTTTAACTTTCGGGAAACTAACTCTCGTCTCAAAAATCAAGCCCCATAAGCAGAAAATATTAGATATGAAAAAAAGAAATAAAAAAAAGACCAATAATGAAAAGTCAATGATAATATATAAATATGATAAAATTAATAAATATAAGACGGATAATGACAACTTGGGATATAAATTAAGAAATGACTTGTCCTGCTAACCTACCCTTACTATAGCCTATTAACCTGCTACCCTCATACGCGACCTTCACTCTTTTCTATCTAAGGTCATGTCCTAGGTGAGATGAACTTTTGTCATATCTTGTTTGATCATCTCTCCTAATACTTCTTCGGTCTACCTCTGCTCCTGATCTGTGTAACCCCTAAATTCAACTTCTCACACTTCCTCACAGGAGCATCGACAATTTTTCTCTACACATGTCCAAATTGTCACGAGTTTGAGTTATAAAAACAATCTCTATGCATTATAAGATTGCGTAAAATAAATTCTGATAATTCAATATTTTTTTGAATTCTACACATACCGAGAGCTTAATCAGATATATAAACTCTATAGTTGTAATTAGATTCATTTAAATACACCTTTATTCACTTACAATGAACCTTTTTGAGGGTAAAAAATAACTTTTCTCTGTTTAAAAAATGACGTGTATTAGAAAGCTTCCGTTGTTAGTGAATAAAGGCATCTTTTGATTAAAAATTTATAATAACAGAATATACTTAATTTTGCTGGAACTGTCTGAAAAGCATTTTTCTTAATTTTCCTGGTACTATTTAATAAGGACCATTTTTCAAACTTTAAAGAGTAAAATTGAACATTTTCCCATCAAAGTTTGTTTAATTAAAATTCTTTTATGAAAGAAAAACATTTGAATGCTTGATTTCATTTTCGAGTTTAGATAGAATAATAATTACTCTTTTATTCATAATGTATAAAATTTGAGTTCGAGCTTTAAAAATGAAATTGCCTTTGTTAGAAATTCTTTTTTTTACTCCCTATGTATAAAACTAAACATCTTTGGCACCGATGAGAATTTAATTTTCAAATTTTAATACAAATATCAAACGCGAAATGAGAAACAACCAAAATAAAAGTAAATTTTACACTACACTTTTTGAAAATATTTTATCAGCTTTTATTTCAGACTGTTAATTTAATTTATTTTATTTATTTTAAAATAGGCATTGGATGGGTACGACTCCAAAAGACAAAAAGCAGAACGCACATCTCGTTATAATGAAAATGCCATTCTACCCGTACAGTACTTTTCATTTAAAAAAAAAGAAAAGAAGATTATTAAAAATACTCTATATTTGACGCAAGTTATTCGTTTTATCTTCAAATTATTGACAGTTTTAAAAAGATTCATCTAATTGATAAACTAAATTAAAATACACTCCGAACTATGATAAATGTTAAAGCAAAAATTTGAAAGTATATTTTAATCTTATTACAAGATCAGAGGTGAAATTAATAATTTCCATCAAATGTAAAAGTGTCTTTAATACTTTTCTTAAATTAAAAAAAAAAAAAAAAACTACTGTAGGTTCTGTCTTTTTTTCTTTATTTTTCATTGGTAAATTAGGAGTGCAAACTTTTCACCAAGGTTATATAGACAAATCATGCAATTTTTTCACCTCTTATAATTTTTTTTTTGGAAAAAAAAAAAACTAGATGATACTGTTTTCAACACTTTCAGAATTTGTGAAAATAAATAATGTAAAGACATACATTTAATAAAATGAGTAAGCCTAAGAAGTTTGGAGATTTGATGATAGATAAAAATATAAGAAAATCAAGTTTAATTTACATATACAAGACATGGGAATCAAGTTCACATATACAATAAAATGTACAAGTAAGCTAATCAATGTGCATAAATTAAAGTTAATTGTTGAGTAAAAGTTACTATAGTTATTCCATTAAATTATAAAATTGTCATATGAAATTACTGATTGAAGATTAGTTCCTGAAATCCTATATATTATGGATCGTGAATTTACTTCTTTGAGTAAGGAGGCTTTTCGCAGTAAAATTTATATTTTTTATTTTGCTATTTTTTGGTTATATATAAGGAACAAAGTTCGTAAATTTAGTTGTTGGTACTAACTCTTTTAGTGTGACATTTCTTTGTTGTTGTTGTTGTCTGTCTAAAAATGAATATCATCTTTGATAATTAAAAATAATTTTAAGTTGAAAATCTTTTTTAACCATTGATGAAATAATTTACAGTAGCACAAATATTTAGATTTATTTTAAATTATAAGTTTTAATTTTTTTTTAAAAAAACTTTATATTATATCAAATAATGCCTTAATCCAAAACAATAAGGGGTTGTTTGGTTGACAACATGTTATCCCAAAATAATTAATTTCGGATTAAATTAACCCTTAATAAGTTATCTCGCCATATATATTAGATAACTTATCCCATTACTAAGACAGAAATAGTGGAATAAATAATTCAGGAATTACCTTATACCTCTAACTAAATATAAGATAAAATAATCTAATATTTTATCACGAGATTATTATAACTTATACGTCATACCAGACGAACTAAGCATCTAAGCAGGAATGGATAAGTAAAATTAAAAGGATTAAAAAAAAGTATGAGGGAATTTGGAAGTGACAAATGGGAAAGTGTTATGGTGTAGTAGAGAGTTGGTGGATATAAAGCCACATGTTAAGCTAGGTGTGGAGTATAGCATGTGATTAGGACCCTTCATTCACATGCTTGTCGTATGTTTTTCCTCTAATTATTGCACCAACCTAAGCTTCTTAGCCTACCCAAGTGGCATTCTGGGGAATTGACATCTGTCCATTCACCTCAATTTATTAACCTCCTGTTTTAATCAAAATCCATTGTTCAAGTCTTCGGTACGAAGAAAATCTTGTGGAAGCATCACCCTCAAATGAGTTTTGATTGAATAAATTTATAATACACCATTTGAATTTAAATGAAGCTTTAATGCGCATTTTAAATATCGAGTAGAAAATTTATAAAGAAAAAATCATCAAGTTGAAATAAGAAAGGATAAATACTTTCCTTTACACTTTGTTTAGATAGTTGTTATGTATTCATAATGTATTGTATTGTGTTATGTGATATTGTATTGTATTGTGTCGTTTCAATGATTATACTGTCTGAATAGATTGCATTGTTCTTAGTCATTACATAATGCCAGACATCTATAATCTAAATGATAAAGTTACAAGACATTATAGGGTATCTAGTAGATATCACAAAATAATAGTGTAAATAACAAAATAAAATTATTAAATAAATAAAGTAAAAATTAAGAAGAAAATCTTAAAGTAATGATGTAACCACATCAAATCGGTCGTTACACAAAATGAGTTTTTTCATTATTATCAAATGATGAAATTAAATAATACAATATAATGAAATTTAAGTAACAATCAAAATAAATATTATATTTAAATTAACAATATAATAAAGGGATAAAAATCATCCAAACAAGGGGTTACTCATCTTTCAAGATTCTTTTTTTATTAATTGAGAGTTATCTTCTCCCCAATTTTTCCAAACAATCCCTGTTTTATCCTCTTTCAAAGTTAATTGCAATTTCTCACAAGTAATTTTTTTTTTTAATCCTAAAAAAGTTCACAACCGTTACAATTTCTGTCCTTCAGGTCCACCGATAAAACTCTCTACTCTATTTTATTACTATAAATCATTAGGCAAACTATTTTTTTTCTATTATAAGTCACTTTATTTTATAAAACCCCCTCATATTTGCTTCACGTTCTACTAGATCACAATATCTTACCTAAAGATCTTATAAATTCTTTATTTATATTTACATCGTGTGGCGAGGTAAGATTCGCCGTACTTTGCTCTATTATTTAATTTGATCCATTCTTAATATAGAATAGGAGTAACTAATTAAAGAAATCAACTAGCATTATTATATTAAATAACACTACCATCTTACTTTTTTTAAATTATAGATATAGACATTATGTGTGCAATTTATTCTTGTTAGCTGTTGCATTACATGATACATTTATAAGATATTAGGAGTGTAATAATAATATCATCAAATATGTATTGCTACCTTATCATTAGTAATGTCAATTATTTCCATCATGTTAATTTAATTTAAAGAAAATGTTTAAGAAATTTGACATTATTATTACTTCTCAATCTTTATACTAATTAACTTTTTCTTCATTCAAACACACCTTTTTAATTATATTGTTAAGTTTGTACATTTTCTTATATTCACAAAAGAATTGTAACCCTCCGTGAAATTACTAAAATACTCCTAAACTTGGTCTGTGCACAATGTATCTTTCCAATCTCTGATGGAAAATTCGTGACCGGATCTGCGATCAATAGAAAAAACTAGTTGAAAAATGATCTCGACTCGGCTTTAACGCGAAAAAGCGCGAATTAATTTTTTCAAAGTGAGCTTAAAACAGTGAGGTTTTCGCGCCCCTTTCACGACATGGAGAGGATGCGGAACCACACTTTAGTGTTTTCAAAAATTTGATGAAAATCGAATTTCGCAAAAAAATGTATTTTTACACTAGTGCACGTCGCACACTAGTGCATGGGAGAAATAATATTTTTATTTTAATTCGAGAAGGGCAATTTCGTCCTTCCCTACATATTTTTATATCCCCCACACGATTTTTGAAGTATAATTCGTACAAAAGGATTTTTAAACTCAAAACTACTCTAAGTCTATTAATTATACGCTAAGTCTAAGAGAGAAAAAGGAGAGGAAAGCAAAGGTTTCAGAGGGAAATTCGAGATTCTTCAAAGATTCGTCATTCCCAAGCATGTAAAGGCTACCCAACAGCATGTGATTGACCTCCCATGTGCCAAAATAGAGTTAGGATGACAGAATTCATGACTAGAATCTTGATTTAGGAGTTCTTGAAAAAATCTTGAAAAATTCCTCTAAATTCTTGAATAATTGCTTTAATTCTTGTGCACCATCTTGAATGCATATTTTCAATTCCTTAAACTATAATTTTATATCATGAAGTGATGATCATCATGCTTACTTTTACTGTATATTTTCATTACTATGTGATTGTGACTGGATCCTTAAAATTTTCTCTTTGTAATAACTTGAATAATGAATTTAGGGGATGTCTAGAACCTTGAATGTCTGAGAATGATGTCTAACAGAGTCTGAGTCCTGAATTGAGTGTATGGATGACTGTGATAGCTGAAATTATTACTGATATAGTTGAATGGGAAAAAAAATTCCCTTAGATTGGATAGATAGTCTTGTGGTGTATGCTCAATAGACAGATGAAGATAAGAGGAAGGATAAAGAAGAACACTTGAGTAGAAAGACGAAGTCAGCGGGACATGAGCCTAGCCCGCAGAGACAGAACAGAGGTGATAAATCCTATTTTCAAAAGAGATTATCACATCCAGCACCATCTACAACAAGTGTTCTCGTGTAACTAACTAGGTATGATCAGAAATCTCAAAGTTTTCAAAGTTTCAGGACCCGAGGCGTCCACTCTCATGCTAGTGTGACCCAGGGTGTAAAGGGAAAGCCACCTTGCAGCAAGTGTGGTAAGCTTCATCGGGGAGAGTGCCGTGTTGGCAGGGATATGTGTTATGCCTATGGTCAGGCTAGTCATTTCAGCTATAAGTGCCCGAAGAGGAGGCGAGGTGAGGAGAGCGGCAGAGCCCAGTCTTCAACAGCACCTCCAGCAGGTAATCAGTAGAGTGGTGCTACTTATACGGGTACAAGAGGTGGGACAAACTGCCTTTATGCTATGCGTAACCGTCAGGAGTAGGAGGTTGTAACAGATATTGTCACGGGTATGCTTCATGTCTTTGCTTATGATTGTTATGCTTTGATTGATCTGGGTGCCACCTTATCTTTTGTAACTCTTTATGTGGCTAGAAAGTTTGGTATTCTCCCTGAGTGTTTACTTGAGTCCTTTTATGTCTCTATTCCTACTAGAGAGTTTACCTTAGCTGAGAGAGTTTATAGGGATTGTGTGGTGTTTATCTATCATAAAGACACATTAGTTGATTTGGTAGAGCTGGAGATGGTCGATTTGGATGTGATAGTGGGCATGGATTGGCTTCATGCTTGTTATACTTCTGTCAATTGTAGAACCCGGATGGTTAGGTTCCAATTTTCTAATGAGTTTGTCGCCCCTAAGGGTAAATTCATATCCTATCTTAGAGCTAGAAAGTTGATATCTAAGGGTTGTATCTATCACCTCATGCGAGTGAAGTCTGATGATATTGAGTCTCCCACTCTTGAGTCAGTCCTGATAGTGAATGAGTTTCTCGAGGTCTTTCCTAATGATCTTTCCGGAGTCCCTCTTGATAGGGATATTGACTTTGGGATTGATGTTCTACCCAAACCAAATTTATCTCAATTCTACCCTATATAATGGCCCCCGTAGAGTTGAAAGAATTGAAAGATGAATTGAAAGACTTGTTAGAGAAAGGTTTCATACGGCCTAGTATCTCACCTTAGGGTGCTCCTATCCTATTCGTGTGTAAAAAAGATAGGTCGTTGAGGATGTGTATAGACTACCGACAGTTGAACAAGGTGACCATAAAGAATAAGTACCCTCTTCCCAGAATAGATGATCTCTTTGACCAACTTCAGAGTGCTACTTGTTTTTCCAAGATAGATCTTAGATCGGGTTACCATCAGTTGAAGGTGAGGAAAAGTGACATTCCTAAGATAGCTTTTAAGACATGGTATCGCCATTTCGAGTTTTTGGTCATGTCCTTCGGGTTGACAAATACACATGCAGCTCTCATGGACTTGATGAATAAGGTATTCAGACCGTATCTTTGACATATTCGTGATCGTGTTTATTAATGACATCCTAGTGTATTCGAGGAATGAAGAGGAGCATGCAGATCACCTTAGAGTAGTTTTGCAAACACTCAAAGATCATAAGTTGTATGCAAAATTCTCCAAATGTGAGTTTTGGCTCAAGTCAGTGGCTTTCTTAAGCCATATTGTTTCGGGAGATAGCATTCGAGTGGATATCCAGAAGATTGAGGTGGTTAAGAACTGGCCAAGACCAACTTCTCCAATAGAAATAAGAAGTTTCTTAGGTTTGACCGGGTACTACTGCAGATTTGTGGAGGGCTTCTCTTCTCTGTCAGCCCCCTTGACAAAGTTGATGCAGAAAAAGGCCAAGTTTCAGTGGTCTAAGCCTTATGAGAAAAGCTTTCAGGAGTAGAAGACTAGATTGACTACAGCACTACTGTTGACATTGCCAGACGAGACAAGTGACTTTGTAATATATTGTGATGTATCTAGAGTTGGATTGGGGTGTGTGCTTTTGTAGAGAGGGAAGATGATAGTGTATGCTTCCAAACAGCTTAAGATTCATGAGAAGAATTATCCGACTCATGATCTTGAGTTGGCAGCAGTGGTGTTTGAACTTAAAATTTGGCGTCACTAATTGTATAGAGTGCATGTGGACGTGTTCACTTACCACAAGAGCTTGCAGTACGTGTTCAGTTAGAAAGAGCTCAACCTACGGCAGAGGAGGTGGCTCGAGTTGCTCAAGGATTATTATACGAGCATCCTCTACTACCCAGGTAAGGCTAACATTATTGTTGATGCTCTTAGCAGGATGTCTATAGGTAGCACTGCCCATGTGGAAGAGGGGAAGAGAGAATTAGCCAAGGAAGTGCATAGATTGGCTCAATTGGGAGTGCAGCTTGAGGGGAACAACGAAGGTGGAGTCAATGTTCAGAATGGTTCCGCTTCATCCTAAGTGTCTGAGGTAAAGGAAAACCAAGACCAAGACCTTGTATTAGTCCAATTGAAAGAAAAGGTTCACAAGCAAAAGGTGATGATTTTCTCCAAAGGGAGAGATAGGGTATTGTGGTACCAAGGGAAATTTTGTGTACCTGATGTTGATAGTGTTCGAGACAGAAGCACAGTCGAAGCTCATAGTACGAGATATTCCATTTATCCTGGCTCTACCAAGATGTGCCACAACTTGAGGAAAATCTATTGGTGGAATGAGATGAAGAAAGACATTGCGGAGTTCGTTTCTAAGTGCTCTAATTGCCAACAGGTTGAGGTTGAACATCAGAAACTTTGTGGATTAGCTCAGGATTTCAATATTTCGGAATGGAAATGGGAGGTGATTAATATGAACTTCATCACGGGTTTACCCCGATCCAGAAAGCAGCATGATTCAATTTGGGTAATCGTAGAGAGGATGACTAAATCAGCTCACTTTTTGGAGGTGAAGACAACCTATATGGCTGAAGAGTATGCCCGACTTTACATTCGAGAGATTGTGAGGTTGCATGGGGTTCCCTTGCTTATCATCTCAGACAAAGGAGCTTAATTCACCTCTCAATTTTGAGATCGTTCCAGAAGAGATTGGATATGAAGATAAATTTGAGTACCACTTTTCACCCTCAAACAGACGGGCAGGCAGAGCGCACTATCCAGACTTTGGAGTATATGTTGAGAGCATGTGTGATTGATTTCAAAGGAAACTAGGATGATCATTTACCATTGATTGAATTCGCGTATAATAATAGCTATCATACCAACATTCAGATGGCCCCATATAACGTAATGTACGGAAGGAGGTGTAGATCTCCGATTGGCTGGTTCGAGGTGGGCGAAGCTGAGTTGATTGGACCTGACCTTGTACACCAGTCTATGGAGAAGGTGAAAGTCATCCGGGAAAGGTTGAAGATAGCTCAGAGTCGCCAGAAGTCATATACAGATGTGAGAAGAAGGGACTTAGAGTTCGAGGTAGATGTTGGGTGTACTTGAAAGTGCCACCCATGAAGGGTGTCATGAGATTTGGTAAGAAGGGGAAGCTGAGTCCCCGTTACATCGAGCCATACCATATTGTAAGAAGGATTGAGAAGGTTGCCTATGAGTTAAACTTACCTTTCGAGCTAGATGGAGTTCACCTAGTGTTCCACGTATCTGTGTTAAGGAAGTGTTTGGGGGATCCAGCCTTAGCGATTCCAGTGGAGAGTATGGGTGTGAAAGACGACTTAGCATACGAGAAGTTCCAGTCCAGATTCTTGATCGACAGGTTCGCAAGCTGAGGAATAAAGAAATAGCCTCCGTTAAAGTCCTATGGAGGAATCAGTTTGTGGAGGAAGCTACGTGGGAAACTGAGGAGGCGATGAAACTCAAAGACCCACATCTATTCGTGCCCAGAGATGATGATATTGAAGGTAAATACTTCTATTCTTATCAATTCCAAGTATCCTTTTCCATTAAGTTGATGCATTTTACTATATTCCCGAGCCTAAGACAAAGATAGATAGATGATGGATAGTGAGACTTCGAGTGTTCTCGAGTAGGGAATGAGATGAATTCTGAGGCTATTCGAGTCCCCGTACGACCTTTACTCATTATTCGAGGACAAATGATTCCAAGGGGGAGGTGATGTAACACCCCATGAAATTACTAAAATACCCCTAAACTTGGTCGTGCGCACAACGTATATTCTCAAGATCTGATGGAAAATTCGAGACCAAATTTTCAATCAGTGCGAAAAATTGAGTTAGAAAATCGTCTCGACTTGGCTTTAACACGAAAAACACGAATTAATTTTTCCAAAGTGAGCTTAAAACAGTGAGCTTTGCGGAACCACACTTTAGTTTTTTCAAAAATTTGATGGTGAAATTCACGAAAAAGTGTATTTTTACACTAGTGTGTGTCGCGCACTAGTGCATGGGAGAAGCACTCTTTTTATTTTAATATGGGAAGGGCAATTTCGTCCTTCTCGACATATTTTTATATCCCCCACATGGTTTTTGAAGTATAATTCGTATAAAAGGATTTTTAAACTCAAAACTACTCTGAGTCTATTAATTATACGCTAAGTCTAAGAGAGAAAAAGGAGAGGAAAGCAAAGGTTTCAGAGGGGAATTTAAGATTCTTCAAAGATTCGTCATTCCCAAGTATGTAAAGGCTACCAAAAGCATGAGATTGACCTCCCATATGCCAAAATAGAGTTAGGATGACAGAATTCATGACTAGAATCTTGATTTAAGAGTTCTTGAAAGTTTCTTGAAAAATTCCTTCAAATTCTTGAATAATTGCTTTAATTTTTGTACACCATCTTGAATGCATGTTTTCAATTCCTTAAACTATAATTTTATATCATGAAGTGATGATCATCATGCTTATTTTTACT
>JAABOM020000049.1:12450123-12477547 GCA_011800125.2 Solanum clarkiae | reverse complement strand
TCCATCATACCCCAAAGCCAAAAAATAGTGAATCTTTGGCTCCATCAGAGATTGATGGAATAAGTCAAACTGTTAAATCAAATTATCCACCACTCCACCCGATAAGCAGCCCTAGTTGAAACGAAGGTTATTCACTACTCAAATTCAAATCCATATGTTAGATTCTCATATAGTTAGTGGATGGATGAGTTGGTCTCTTAATATGCTTTTGAGCGATCCTCATCCCATGAGCTAGTTTTTGGAATTAAGTTAGGTCCAAGGTTCGATTTTTTCGCATGATACCAAAGACAAACTTTGGTGAGACTGGTTGAGTAATCACTTTCTCTTCATGTTCTATCACTCTAGGATTCCGCTTTGTCTCTCTCAAATCAGCCCATCGAGCCACGAACTCTACTCTAATTCATTCAACGAGCAAGGAAAATTCACTCCTTAACTTGCTACTACTCTTCTCTTAGCTCAAGACCAGTTCTTCAGCCTGTTGAGCCTCATATGTCTCCTACATTAAAGTCCACACTTCAATTTTCTCAACAAAAGAACTATCCATCCACATGTATACCTAAGAACTAGGTTACTATGCAGGGATAGTGTCAAAAATGATAACTTGTCCTCATCGGTTGTCTAAGGGTTTCAAAAGGGGCTTAAATAGTCCTCAGATGCTCCAGCCATTGCTTTAATATTTTGGCTTGGATACTGAGATTCTTTCACATCACCAATAGCACATGTGTTACTTTAAGGGGTCGTTTGGTTTAAAGACAAGTTATGTTGGGATTAGTTATACTGAAATTAGTTATGATGGAATTAGTTATCTGATGTTATTTCTTATTGATTGTTTGATTTGTTTTATTGAAAATAATATGCAATGCATAATTTCTACAAAGTTGTTTGTTTACATAATTATCCTCTACATTTTTTAAGTAGAGAAAGGGGTTGAGGGATCTTAGAGGTATTTTTGTTATTTTCATTATTTATTCCACGAAAAGCCAATCCTGGTAGTTAATTCCACCCTAACATAGGGATAACTTATCCTAGCACTAATTACTAATCTTGTTATAACTTATCCCGGAATAAGTACCCAAACAAGAGATAAGGCAGCACTAAATTTTTATCTATGCTTGTCCAGCATACCAAACGACACCCTTACATATACCGAGTGCTCTCAAAACACATTGTATTTATCAAAACACAAATACTCGATGGGCAAATCTAGCTTCCCCCAATGAACCTAAACTTCAAATGATCATAACATGCTTATCCTTACTCCAAATAGGACATTATATCTACATTTTCTGAACATATATAATTGGTCATAATCCCCCTAGGGAAGTTTACTATGAAACTTTTACACAAGCCTCGTGTGAACCATCTAAGCCAGGTGCGTAGCTCTACCTATAAGTGTCATAACCCTAGATATAACTAGTATAAATTTAAGGTGTGTTTGATATGAAGTGAAATGTTTTCCATGGAAAAAAACTTCTTGGATAACTTTTTTGAGAAAATTAGTAATTTTCTTAATTATTTTCTTGTGTTTTATATGTAATAAATAAATATTATCCGAACACATATGTATACAAACATTTTGAGAGGTGGGGGTGGAGGTGGGAGCGTGAGGTGGTGGCTATGGGTCCTATGAGGGCGGAATGGGGGTGGAATGTGTTGAAGGGTAGGGAAGAGAGAACCAACGTGAAATGACATTTGCTGAACTTGCTCTCCCTATTTTTGCTAGAAAAGTTATTTTCCTCATTTCTAAGGAACTTGTTTCCTCAAAGAAAATGTTCTCCAAAAATTTTGACCAATCAAACATGAGGAAATTGAAAAATATTTTCCTCCATATGAAACATACCCTTAGTTACTCCTCCAATGTCCCTCAGTTCCTTAACATAAAACACACCCTCTTGGTAAGTAAATTTTATTAAGGACCACAGTATCCTTAAATGTCAACGGTTGTTGCTATGCGACTTCATCACCTAACTTGGCACAAAACTCATGATAATATCACAATTCCTAAGGTGTTGGTATTTAGGGGAAATTTTTTGGCACTCCAACAGAAGGTAATTCAGTAAATCAATCAGTCAAGGATCTCAAATGGTTCGAGCTGATTTCTCTTTATCTTCTTCCTTTCGACAATGCGCAGCAGATATGTGAACATCTAATCGTAACATTACCTATATTTCTGCAATCTGTCATGTCAACGCTGACCATTGAAATTGTCAACTTTTCTTTAGGATAACTGATAAGTCAGTCGTTTACCATTTCGGAACTCAGGTGATAATGAGTTGATTCCTCTTCCTTCTCCACTTAAGCATGATACTTTGTTCACCACAAGATTCGAACTCGTGAAGTGCACCTACACATACTCAACAATCCACATCCCTTGTTGTACTACCATTGTCACCAACCACAAGTACTGCAGGCTTGGTACCACTAACTTTACGAACCAGGCGTAAGACTAACTAGAATTGACATATTCCCATTGATGAACCACAGGACAACCTCAAAAGCCACTAGATTTGTCAAAACTAAATGCAATTAGACTAGTTTTCTGATTTAGCATACAAATATAGAAAATTCTCAACCAAATTCACTGCAAACTGATGAACGGTTAGCTTAATCAGAAGCTAAGACAGAAATTAGCTCCTTCACAACTTCAACAATATCCATCCTGGAGTCTTCAGTATTCAAAATTACCGAAAAATCTGATATAGGTAACAATGGGCTCACGCCCCTACCCTTCTCCATTATACATTCATAGAAATACAGTAATATTTCACCAAACTAATAAAAACTAAAATTATTCATTTTCACCAAAACCACTCCAGAAAATTCTCAAGGTGGAAGTACATATCATTAAATTCCAACTTTCTCCAACAAATTAGCCAGTTAGCAAAATGAAACACACAGAAGGTCACCATTATCATAATGAATCAATAGCTTATATAATGAGAACTTGTCTGGAGCTAGTATTTACACCCAAAAATGTTAGTTTACTACGATTTAGTGAAAACAGTATGAGTATTATGAATTTAAATGATTGGTGTGAACACCAAGTAATTTTTCCACATAATAAAATACACATTCTATTCCATTGTGTGTCAAACTATCAACCAGCATATGTTATAAGTTTCATTGTCTTCTTACAATTCACTGTAAAATTCCCCCTTTTTAATGTATTTGATCCAGCATTCTCTTAATGCTGGCTTTTCATTTACATCATTAAAACATCGTATTACTTGTCAAGAATATATATAGAGTCTCGAAAACGTTTTCTTTGTTGTTAACCACTTTCACTAAGTCTAGTGTGCAAGAGACTAGACTAATGTTTGAAGAAACAGGCCCTTATTTCTTTGCTTACAATCTTCTTAGATATATACTATTATTTCATTTTTAAAGTATTTGTTTACAAACACTCAAAGGGAGCGGCGCATAGAAGGAGCTTAGTACACCGTTCTTCTGATTTTATGAACTTCAATTTCAACAGAATATAGAAATTGGTCTCGGACCCTCTGCGAATTAATGAAAATGGGTACAACAAGAAATGGAAATGGAGTATGTAACAGACAAACCTGAGGAAGATGGAGCGGAGAAGTTTCGATAATGATTGAGAACGTGACGAGACTGGAAATCAGGCAGGAGGTTTGCGGCAATTGGGAATCCACAAAGTAGATTAGGCTTCTCCATGAAAGTTACAGTGGAGTAGGATACTGTAGCCGCAGAAGACACCATTAATGTTTGACACAATTCAGAAGAACGCCCTGATGATGTGAATGGCTGTCTACAACCGACCAAAAGCCGTAGAATCCCTCTCATCTTTGCTGTCTTCCACGAATTCTGTGGTGGTCGTTGAAGTTTTGGCGAGGGTTCTGGGTTTTGAGAACTTTTGAGGACGAGTTTGGCACAAGTAACAAGATGGAGGTGAGAAATAGAAACATATGGGCTAAATGGTTATCGGCTGTAGAGGTGTTATGGACCGGTTAGTTCGCATTTTTTAAATATCAATCTAAATCATTTGTGTTTGAGTTTTTAAATATAAAAATCAATTCAAATCAACAAAATTTAGTTTTTTAACCTCGGATTTTTTCGGGTTTCTCAGATTTTTGGATTTTTTAGTTTTCTTTTTTAATTTCTCAAATTTTTGGACTTTTTGATGAAATATTTATAAAAACATATAATTAACTTATGATTCAAATAGTTTTTTTTTTGTCCTATCAAAATAAAAATATTTAGAATGCTTTTTAAGAAAAACACAAAATATTATATTAGTGAAAGACAGAAAAATATTCAACAAAATATAATAATGAGATCGCACAAAATAAATAATATAAATAAATAAGTCATAATGAAGATGATCCTAATTTTAAATTAGTAAATCATGTTAAAATAAGTGTGATAAGTACTTATTAATTATATGAATAAACATTAAAGAAAAATTAAAATTAGGTCTATATTGCACGACATCTATATTGGATGCAAATTCATTTTTAATATATAATATAATATATCTATCTATATTACATGCATAATTCATTTTTAACACATAATGCATTTTTTTATCCAAATAAATAGAATTCACTTTTAATATATAGTACATTTGCTATAGATGATAAATATTTTCTAAATATGGTATTCCTATATACTAAATAAAAAATATATTTAAAAATAGTAAATATTTTACCTAAAAAAAAATTCAAAAAGTTACTTCTCTCTACTAATATCTATTGACTATAACCTTTAGTAAATTGAAAAAGAGTAGAAAAAATGGTAATTAAAATCTTTACACTATGTGATTCATGTAAATTACACAAATTATATATATGTGTGCGTGTGTGTGTGTATATATATATATATATATATATATATATATATATATATGTCAGATTGGTTTAGTTTCGGATTGATTTTTTAAAATTAAAATCAAATTAAAACCAAACCAAATACAGTCGAAATTTTTTTAATATCAAACCAAGTCAAACTAAACTATTAATTAGTTTTTTTCTATTAGGTTGACTCGATTTACGATTTCATTTTATTTTTAATTTGATTTTATTCATCCCTAATTGACGGCTTCTGAGTTCTGACTATATGGGCTTATTTTTCAATAGCTCACCGCATGTTTTATTGGGCTTCTAACAAATATTAGAGCTGATCCACCAGCCTAAATTCATCTGGCCCAATAAAATAAGTTATAAAGTGGCAAGACACAAGTTGGGTAAGATAATTAAAGAAAATAAGGCAAGATAATTCATGATATTGTATTAAAATATTCAATAATAAAAATAATGAAATAGCATAAATTAAATATTGTTAGTTAAAATAAAACATAATGAAATGAGCAAAATCTAAAATTACTAAATCGTGCTAAAAATAAGTACAACTAATAAGTACTACTATTAAATTACACAACTAAACCTAAAGAAACAAAGTAAACTAAGTTATATTTTTTCACCTATCGAAATCAATACAAAATTAAAAAATCAATGTTCAACATTATTGTCATCCCTAATATTAAATTAATATTTTAAGTATTAGTACTGATTTGATATTTATTTGAGTTGCTAATTTTATGAGCTATAAAGCTCATTAGATCATTCACAATATCTAAGTCCAAGCTAGAAATAAGATGTTAAAAGATCAAAAACAAGAAAAGTTTAAGAATAAATTGTATTATAACAAACATGTTTATATATAAACTTATTTCAGAACTTGCTTGTGCATAATAATGTCATATTGATTTGACCTTCTCTTACATTAACCAAAACAAACTAGTTATGTTCAAAAGAAATTTATACCAAATCGAAGCAGCATTTTTAGATCAATAGGTAATGCGGGCCAAATTTATTTTTAATATCGTAAATTAAATTCAACTCAATTCAACAACGCAATAGTTGGCCTCATGTTTAAAATTGGCTGAAAATCCTAGCTCAACAATAATATTACTAGGAGTAGTAAGTTAGGTTAGGTTGAATAGGTTATGGGCCCAAAATTCATTTTGATGGCTCTAAGCATCCGCGAATTAGGTCGTCTCGATCATAAGGTCAATAAACCAATCATTTGGGGTCTTAAATTTGAGGTTCACACTTTCTTCCAAAAATGTGTGTGTATAATTTAAAAAAAAAAAAAGTCTCATATATTGATAAATTTGAAAAGAATTTTTTGAATAGAAAATATAATAAGTTTTTACCACATTTAATATAACGATTATTATAATAATTGAAAATGAAAGAATGTTTACTTAATTATAGCATTCTTTAATCTTATGCGGCTATCTGTTTGTTGTCTCATTTATATTTTGTATGATTATCATGAACCAGCATTATCATTCTATTATGTACTTTTTTTATCGCTCTTTTTCACTATTTTTATTCTCTCATTATTGAATATTTTAAAGTCTATCAAACTGCCAAACCTTCTACATTATGCAAAATCAGTTGTTATGTGTTTATAAAAAAATTCAATATATTTTCTTAGTATTTTCTTTACATTTCAAGCACTAAAACTAACCAACACTGGTCTAATATTTTTATATCAACTTATAAAATTCAGCATAACACTATTTTGATATTATTATATAAATTTTTTAAAAAATTTAGTCATATTTTATCATTCTAACTTTATATTATATATTATTCATTAAAAATTCAAAGTATTTACGTTATTACTTCATAATGTCCACATACATCTTAACTTTTTCATATTTCATCCGAAGGATTATACTAAGTATGTTATAATTATTTAATTTATATATATATATATATAAAGTGTCTCTACAAAATTTGACATAGATTTCAAAACTTGTTGAGATGATCCTGCGTAGAAGACCAGATAGTAAATGCTTAATCAATTAATGTTAATTAACTATTTGTATTTCTTTTTCGCATATGCATGTAGCGTGCGCGATGATTTGTATCACTTCATGCTGATTTCTTATGCATGCTTAGTTGCTTACACTATTGTATAACTTTTTTAGGAAACCACCAACTTTTTATTATTTTTTTTGGTTTCAATAAAAATATGAAAGAAAAAAGTTAGAATTATGCTGCAGCCACCTTTGAGCTCAACTTTAGAAAAGTTGCATTAAGTTCCCTTTCAAAAGGTACCAATCATAACAAAGATAAAATTAATTAAAGTAGAAAACCCATATTAAAAAGCAATATATATGTATGGCTCATTCGGTTTGGATAAAACAAATATATCTAAAATTATTGTGAAGGAATGTGGTGTGTTTTCTTAGTGGTGGAATTAAACAGTTATTGTTTAAGATATATAAAGAAAAAGCGTGTTGTGTCAATCGTTACAGAAAAACAGAAAACAAAATTAAAAGATGAGTTGACAAAGTCTTTACTTGTTTATTTAATCTATCTATTTATTTTTTAATATTTTATTAATATAGGAAAGATTAACGTGACAAAAGCCACACACAAACAATTGAAATGAATGATAACTACAAAGATGTTTACTTCTAAATCCACGATTTAAAGTAATAATTGAATTTGTTAATGTAATTTCAGGACATACAAATTCATCATGAGATAATATGTATGAGATAAAAATCGGATTAAGCATCAAAAAACTACAAGTAACAAGAAGAATAGGACAAAGGTGACTCATAAAGGATAATACCAAATACTATATATATTCTCGTGACCGGTAAGGATAAATGTTAGGCTCCCAGTCTAACTAAGTGACATGACACGGGAATGGCAAGGACTTCTACATAATTAGTCTTGGCATGTATGTGGGCAAGTAATGTAGTGTGGCTGTGCGGCTAAGTGTTGATAGTGCAACAAGGTGTTCAAGCTACTTGAGTGTTGACAAGTAAGCTTAGATGCAATGACCAAGGATGCTGGAATGATGGCTAAGCAAACTTGGGCACAAGGCAGGTAAGAAACAAAGGCAAGGCAATGGCGTCGGCAAGGCAAGGTAGCGTGTTGCTTGACAATACTAAGGCTTGGCAAAGCTGAGCAGTATGTTGGCTTGACAAGGCAGGGCTCTGTGGGACTTGACGATGGCAAGGCAATGCCGATTCATGTGTGGGCAAAGTGTTGGCAATAAGTCAGAAATAAAATTAAGTATTGGAATGCAACAGAAAATATTTTAAGTGTTAGCAGAGTGTAAGTTCGCCTAAGGCATATGTGGCACATGTATTGTTTAGTTTAAATTCAAATTTAGACATAGATGTTAGAACATAACTGTTGTAAACTTAGTAGAATTCTAATGTGACGTGTCATGTGCTAGATATATGTACAAATTATAACTACCTTATCCTTTTGTAACCACCATATGCAGATTTATAAATTGAAAGCTAAAAAACGTCTATGGCATCAAGAGAGTGTTCTGTGCCGGGGAATCTTAGTAGCTCAGTTGGTTGACTACCTGAAGTCCCACCTTATTGGTGAAGGTTCAATTCCCCACGTTATAAGCCCCTCCCTATTTCCCCTTCCTCTACCCCCAATTTTTTTTTTAAAAAAAAAAAGAAAAGGAAAAACAAGTGTTTTGTGCCTTAGACAATTTACTGACGCCTTTTCCTTGTTGAGATATCAATAAAAAGGTTGGCAAGCGTTCTTGTAAATTTGGCTAAGTATTCATTACATTTTGCTGCCTAAAATCTAAACAGTCTAAGTACTTAGACAATGTGCTGTTGTGTTGTAAGTGTTGCGGCTGAAATTTGTAAGTATTGCAGACTGTCAACATGAGGTGATGAGAAAAGAAATTACTCCTGTGTCAATAAACCTAATCATGAAAGATCCATATCAAGACAACCAGGATTGATGTTATATCAATATAGCCCATGCAAGCTTCGGAAATAGGGGATCGATCACTAGACTGTGACTAGACAAGATAAAATTGAGATGGTAAGCTACCAAAGCGTCAGGGTGCAGTTAATGAATTTAATGAGGCCTAGATCCACGAAAGTGGCGCCTTAGGGTTTAGTTATAAATATTCCTATCTGTGTCATAAATCATCTAATTTTTACTTATTCAATCGTTGAAATTGATATCGTCTTTGTTGAATTCTGTATAATCTGTCTTTAATCTCGACACATGGCACATAGCCACATACAAAAATACGAAAAAAAAGAATTATCATAAAGTGAGAACTAGATTTTTTATGTTAGTCAGTGCAAAGTGGAAGGCTGAAGGGAAAAAAAAGAAGAGATCAAAATGACGTCTTAAAAATTACATGAAAGCGAAACGATGAAGAAAACGACAAAGATTGCATGGAGGGTAGCAATGAAATCTTGTTATTAGGAATTGAGTGTAAAATACACCTTAGGAAATGTAGTGGGTTTTTCTTCTTTTTTGCAATAAATCTTGTCTTTTTTCCTTCTTTGGGACTCACAAAACTCTATATAATATCACTACAATAAAAAAGAAACATTTAATGGCATGGAAATAGACGTTTTTTATCACCGCAAAAATACTTAGAGCGATTTATTTTATATGTCGCTCTTACAATGAATAAATAGTTTTTAATATATGTCATTTCACAAAATTAATGTATAAATGGTATTGTTCTTCCTATTTTACCCTTAATAATTGATAAACTTTGAAAAGATATATTTGTTCAACTAGAAGAACTAAAAAGACAATAAATGTACATTAAATAAGGATAAAATAGTAGAGTCATTTTTTTTTAATACAAGTGTCATTACAAAATGTGACATATGAAAGGAATCAGAGAGAGTAGTTAATGTTATTATATTCAGAGTCGTCACTAAAACTTTTAGTAACATTATATAGAATATTGATTATAGATACACATACCATATTATTATAGCTAAATATAATATAACATAATTCACAAAATTAAAAATAAAATAACTGATTCAATAAAGTGGATTATAATAAAGGCCCGATGTCATTATATTAATAAAAAAATGACTTGGCGATATGCGCACAAATTGATCCACTACAGAAACAAGACGTTGTAGTGGATGAACATCTTGTTATTTAATTGTGTTCATAATAACAGGAAAACAAATGTTAGAATGGAAAACTAAAAAGTAGTATGCGACTTAATAAATTTTTTTGTGTTTTTTAAGAAAGTTTAATCTCCTCAGGATATTTGAAGTAATTTCTCACAAAATATAAAATAGAAAATATTTTATAATAATAATAATAATAATAATAGTAATAATAATATAAATTATATAACTCTGATCTGAAGCACGTAAATGACGAAAAAAAATCACACTGAATACTTACACTTTCTTTTGAAAGAATACTGATACAAAAATGTACTGAGAGTGTTTCCACTTTTCAGAGTATATAATTTGAGGCAAAGACTTTTAAATTTATCAGCAATAAAAAGATTATGACTGATAAAGAAAGACATTTTCCGTTCGCATACCTTAAAATTCTATTTGCTTTGTTCCATTTTATGTCGTGGTATTTAAAAAAAAAAATTAACTTATAGTCTAAGATTATTCTTAAATATTTGTGTAATTGAGAAACATTTCATTAAAGGTTAAAAAAGAAATTTTAAAGGTAATTGTTTCTAATTAGAGTAAGATGACTTTTTTTTAAACAAATCAAAAAGGAAAGGATGCCACGTAAAATGGGACAGAAGAGTAACACATCTTTATCTTTCTCGTCATAAACAATATAGTAAGGAGTCGTTTGGTTTGAATACAAGCTATGATGATATTAGTTAGATGAGATAAATTGTGATGAGTTTAGTCATGTTGGTGGTTTGTTCCATTCAAAATAGTATGCATTATATAAATTTTAAGAACAGATTGGAGTATTTATTTACAAAATATCCTTTATGAATATGAAAAGTGATGTATAAAAAGAGTTTAAGATGACATATGTCTTTGTCATTTACCTACTTTATTCCGGGATAAATTATCATGGAATTACTATACCGTCTTAGGGAGGAATAACTTATCCTACTACTAATTATTAATCTCGGAATAAGTTATTTCGAATTTACCAATCAAACAATAAATTGCATGATACTATAATTTAATCCCAAAATTATTTGATATTATCCCTCACATCAAACGACTCCCGAAACAACATTAAAGATAGCAAGAAACGTTACGATTCCAACCTTAAGAAAAAGCTTTCAATAGAAATAGACAATAAAGTTTTACCAAATAACTGAAAGTGACTTATTACTGTAAAAGTTTTCAAAAGAAATTAAAGTGAAAATCTGGTCAGCAACCCCTTTGGCCTAATTTGTCTTGTTATTTGGTGAGAAGTCTTTTTGTTACAGACATAACTAAAAATTAGGTTTATGACGTTGCACCAACTATATCTGCTCTCTCTATATGGTGTCTTAGGTCACCTGTGCCCATCTTCCCAACAGTTTTTTTAAAAAAAAGTTGTTGATTTTGATATTTTCCAAATTTAATTTTGCAAATTGTAAGATGGTAAAAGCTTGGTTCATTAATTTCCATAACCAAATCATTAAACATATTAGTCCAATTCTAACTAATCCTTTTCATGTTAAAAGGACTACCTTACCCTTTTGAAGTAAATAGTACAATTTTGCTACTATCTACAAGCACATTTTAGATCCCATTTGACATTTCATTAATAAGGAGTTAAATATTACTAGCTCTGTCTAATTTTACGTGATACTTTTTTTTTTATCCATATAAAAGAACGTCACTTTACTCTAATTGAAAATAATTTATCTTTAAAATTTCACTTTTACTCTTAATGAAATGATTTTTGACCACACAAATATCTAAGAATGATTTTAGACCACAATTTTAAAAGTTTTCTTTTTTTTCCCTTAAAACACTGTGTCAAGTCAAAGAAAGCCCTATAAAATAGGACAGAAGGAGTATACAAGTTACTATCACACTTTACAAGTACTTGGTAGAATTAATCAAGCTATGTGGCTTCAGCGGCGGAGCCATATTGAAACCCCTTCATAAAAAATTATACTACTTATATATATTAAAAATAAAATTTTATGTACATGTAATAGATGTCGAATCTCCTTTGCTTAGTTTTATGTCTACTTCTTAAAATTTTAAACCCTCTTAATAAAAATTCTGACAACACCACTGTGTGACTTTCAAGCTAAATTAAATACCATCCTCATTGTAAATAAATAAAATTGAGGATGAACATAAATTTCGATCCCTCGTAAATTAAGTTTCACTTTGAAGTCTCATTTTAGCAATTATTTCAACTTTTTAAAAATTTTATTTTTATTTTAGGGGTTTATTTTACGTGGCCCAAATGAGTTGCACATTGTTGGACTGGCACTGTTTGAGATTGGTGCATGTTTTAGATAAATACGCAATGGTTAGTGGATGATGGATTGGCATATGATATATTGTCTTTAAAATTGCTTCTTATGTCTTAAACTTGTTGAATGGAAACAAAGTCATGTTCCAAATTGGAAAATGTATAAAATGCTTTTCAAATAAACATGAGTGAAACCTAAGTCAGATAGATTATTATTGCCTTTTGTAATTGTCGATGAGGAAAATAATATTGATTTTTTTCCTTTCTGCAACCTTTTTTTTTTTTTAAAAAAAAAGTGGAATGAGAATTGACCTTGAGGTCTATTATTATACTCCTTTCGTTTCATTTTATGTTATACTCTTTAATTTAATATGATGTTTTAAAAAAAAAAGATTTTTGAAACTTCATTAAGGGTAAATGAGAATTTTAAGGCTAAATTATTTCTAAGTAGAGTAAAGTGACATTTTTTTTGGAACGGATAAAAAAAAAAAGAGTGCGACGTAAAAAGGGACAGAGTGACTATTAATTAAGGAGGTACATGGATCAAGTTGGTTGGATTTTTTCAAATACCAAATTAATAAAGCTTAAATTTTTAAACCTCATGTTTTTTTGGTTTTATTTTTTAATTTTTCTCGAGTTTTCAGTGTTTTGAATTTTTCGATAAAGTTTCCACACAAACATATAATTCACTTGTACTTCAAAATATTTCTTTAGTGGCTTAGTCCTAACACTTATCAAAATATAACTATTTATGGTATTTTAAAAAAAAATATATATAAAATATGATATGAGTAATTACACTAAAATATTCAACCAAAAATTATGGAGTAATAAAGATGCATAACATAAATGTTGTAAATAAATAAGTTATAATGTAAATTAATATAATTTTTAAAGTACTAAATTGGGTTAAAATAAGTCTAACAGATACTAATACATGAGTAAACATTAAAGAAAAACTAAAATTTAGTTGTGCATTTTAATTGTCTAAATCAATGTATATAATTAAAGAAAATTATGAAAACGTATAAAAAATTATTTAAAGTATATCAAAGAAATAGTTTTATGAATAAAATAAATTCAAAAATGATATGTATAAGTAGGGTTGGTTTGGTCTCGAATTGATTTTTTAGAGATAAAATCAAATCAATTCAAGTATAGTCAGATTTTTTTCAATATCAAATTAAGTCAATCTAAATCATTAGTTGAAATTTTTTTCTCAGATTGTCTACTTGCAATTTGATGTGATTTTGTTCAATTTTGTTCACCGCCTAATAATAATACTTGTAAAGCATAGGTTGCTTTAGAACTATTTTCACTATATGATGATGCTATTTTTGATGACATTGTTGATGAGTTTTAGCTAAGTAAATTCAGAACTTTATTTTTAAATGAAAAAAAACTTAAATATGACATTAAACTTTAAAAAAAATTATTTGTGCTATCTATTAGAAGTTTGGTTCATTTAAATTATTTTCATTTGAGAAACGATTCATTTGTGTCTTTATTTATTAATTGGAAACAATTTTAGATTTGCAAAACCATTTTCTACACGAGAAAAATAATGGTTCAATCACTTCTTTAATTATTTTTTTTAAGAAAAAAGACTCAATTATACTAATAAATTTTGAAAAAAAAATTATCTATGCTATTCATTGAAAGTTTGATTCATCTATATTATTTCCGTTTAGCTAAGTAGCTATCCATGTCATTCATTTTCAATTGAAATAAGATTTTTTGCTTCACGCGGCCAACAATGACTCGGCCACATCATGTTTTAAAGCTTTTGTAGTGGATGTTCTTTTAAAAATTTGCCTTCACATATTATTGATTATATATTGTTAACCCAATTTGATAGAGTATTAAATTAGTCAGCAAATTTCATTTAGGGATATTTAAATCACGGCATGGTTTTAATTGAGCATATAAATATGTGATAAAATATTATTCTTATTAAACACTTTCATTTCAGAGTTTGAAAAAACTCTTACGCATATTCTTAAATATCTATTAAATAATTAAATTAATCACAAACAATATATAATCTCCTTCAATTATATAATTTACACATCTCACAAGTTCAATTAAAAAACACAGAGTTTTTTTATTGAAATAACCACCCTTCTAATAAGTGAGTATTATATATACACACGCACACGCACACATTTTTTCTTATGCTGCATTAAAACATAAAAGATAATAATATAGATTATTAAAATTTATTTTAACACCAGAAAAAAAAAGGGACTTTGACTAGATGCATATGGTATTTGAAGTTGAAGATAAGAATTAGAGAAGTCGTTTAATTTGGAAAATTTCCAAATTGGGAGTACTATCTTTTGTAGTACAAGAAAGACAGCAGTAGCAGGAAGGTCAAATGTGACATCCCAACATATCTTAAAAGCCATGACTTCTGAAAATAGCAATCTTCAACTAGTTAGAACACAATTAACAAAAGCAGAAATGAATATATATATATATATATATATATATTATAGTTATAGCATATATATTGTTTGCTTTGTTTTTTTATACAACTAAATTCACTTATTTAGTAAATACACTAATTTATAATTATATGTATTCGATGATCTGATAGTGTAATTTTTTTTATATGATTATTAGATTACTCTTTACGCTCCTTTTTAATTGTTATAATTTTTTTTTTGAAAGTCAAACAGTATAAACTTTGAGTAATATTTTAACGTATATTTTTTCATCATATTGATATAAATAAATTACTATAATTTATAGTACTTTTCATATAGTTTTTGAATATATAAATTTTATTTCAAAAAATCAAATTAATTTAATTTTATTTAAATTATAATTAGTTTATTTATTAAATAAGTGAAAAATCCTAGGTATGGAAAAATCAAAGGTTTCGAGGTTGAGCTCTAAGTATGAAAAAAAATTCTTGGTAGAATATTTTTTCCTCCAAATAAGATCTTATGCGGTGCAAATCTAAAATAATCGGGCTCGAGTACAAATATCGAACTAATAGAAAACTCCCCCCAAAAAACATTAAATTGATTAATATTCAATGAATGCTTTTATAGGTTGACTTAAACTCCAATAACATAATCATTTTTTAAAATAACATTAATGATAATTACAGTAAAATTTCAAATTAGTTGGAAGGGAAAAAAAAAATAGAAAAAATGTGAACATTGTTATTGTAACGTAGATCGGTCAAGGCTGTGGAAGCCTGGCGTCTGGCATGACCAAAAGGAACGCCACGTAATATTGTCATATATATGTTAAATTAAATTTCCCAAAGTACCCTTAATTGGGATACTATTTAAAATGTCATGGAATCCAAAATAATAGACCAAATCACCAAATAAAAGGCCATTTTAGCAGACGAGAATCATGTGGATATAGGACTAATGATTTTCATTTTCTTCTAATTATTTATTCTCTAGGATCGTGGATATTTTAATTATTTCTGTTTTTATGTCATCATATTCATAAGTATTACGTGGTACGATAATATTTGAAATATTAATAGATGTCTTTCTTGAACATTTTTTTAGCTACAATACAAATCAAACCTGTCCACTTAATGTTTAAACAGGAAAATAATTTTTTCCCCACAACGGAATTAAAAATGTACTAAAAACTACTTCTGTAATAAATCTAGAAAGACATTTTGGAGTTCCTTACGAAAAACTACAAAATATACACCCAGTGACGGAAAAATTATAAAATATTTACCTAGTGACGGAGCCACTCTATGGTCAGGGGTTCCATTCGAATTTCTTTCGATAAAAAATTATATTATTTATATATAATTTAAATTATTTTATATCTATATATAAAAAATGTCGAATCTTTTAACTAATTCTTGTGTTATTTTTTCAAATTTTAAACCTTCTTAATTCAAATCCTAACTCCACGCTGTTGTATTCACCTACTCCCAAGGGGCCACATTCCTTGCAAGGAATTACTACCCACTTAATTCCTAAGAAGTACGTACAATATTGGCATTCTACTGTTCCGAAATTATTTTGCTTCTTGCAGCATTGTATAAGGCAAAGTGGCTTGTTAAAATAATTGTTAAATTCTTTATTTAATTCGGCTTCACGGGATTAATTGATTTATTTGATATGAAAATTAAAATTAAAAGGAATAATTTTATGTATCAGTGATTTTTCATTTAGCTTCTCCCAAATGGTCAAATTAGGAATGAGACCATTCGGAAGAAGTTAGAGGTGGTCCCTATGGCTAATAAGATGAGTGAAGCGAGAGATTGCGATGATTTGGACATGTGCAGAGAAGGAGTATCGATGCTCCTGTTAGGAGGTGCGAGAGATTGGTTTTTGGAGACACATGGAGGGGTAGAGATAGACCGAAGAAGTATTGGAGGGAGGTGATCAGACAGGATTTGACGAAACTTAATCTCACCGAGGACATGAACTCAGATAGAAAGGAGTGGAGGTTGCGAATTAGAGTAGCAGGCTAATTGGTTGGTAGGGTTAGGTGGATGTTTGACCTTGGGATATAGTAGGGTAGCAGGATTAGTCGTGTTTTGTATCATGTGTTGTCGTTATCAGTCGTATGTGTGTTAAATTTATCGCATTCACATATTGTATGCGCTTTCCGTTATTAGTCGCTCTTTCTATTCTCTTTCCTTTCCTTTTTGTCATATCTAGTTTATTCTGCTTATGGGTTTTTGAGACGAAAGTTTCCAGGAAACAGTCTCTCTACTTCTAGGAGGTAGTGGTAAGGTCTGCGTACATTCTACCTTCCTTAGACCCGCTTGTCGAATTCCACTGGGTATGTTGTTATAGTGATTTTTCGTTTAACGATATGAACTCATTTTATATCTTCGTCGTTGTTGGTTGAGAATACAGTTAGTTGGTGGTGATAATGATGATTTTGGTTGGAGTGGCGGATAAGTAAAATAGAATATCGATTTATTTGATGAAAAAATTGGAAAAACTTATCTAAATATACAATTTATTTTACCATATTCCCTAAAATCTTTCACCATTTGAAAAAATTACAAAAATTTCTACTCTCTCATATCCTCAGATACATCACGCTACGCGCTATACTGGGGCATTGAGTGATGTATCTAAAATCAAGACACGATGTGTCGGGATATATTAAAATCAAGATATTATATTTCAAAACATTTTGGGATATATTTAGATTTCATCAAATTTAAGAAACTTTTGTAAATTGGAAAAAAATAGAAATAGAATATAATTAGCTTTTTCCATTATGAGATTACTAGTTTTAAAATCAATAATCCATTATTATAAGATTTTAAATTCCTTCAATCCATCAATCCAATACTAATGATTCAATAACACTTTCAAATTTAATTATCAATTATGATTTCATTTTAAACACCCTTACTAAAAAGGAAAGTCAATTAATTTCCACCAAAACCTTCTAGTAGTTAGTATTTTATAACCGAAAAATCAAAACTTTTGAATACGTTTTAAAAAATTCTTCATGAATAAATTTTCCTTGGTACCATTTCAAATCATTGACCAATTAATCTCTCTTCATTAATCATTATTACTCCTTAATCTTCATTTGGGTCCCATTAAAACTTCCTATGGGAATTGATCCCTTACTAAACCCCACTCATAAAAATTATTTTTTTCAAAAAAAAACTTTTGTAGTAGTACAAAAAAAAAAAAAAAAGATCTAGTACAGACTATTCAAGGCTATTTTCGTCATTTCACATTCTGCATCCTCCCCTTTGTTTACTTACAAATTCGCTGTCGTTCCTCTCCTCCTTCAACCCACAGATTTCTCTTTCTAAAATGTTTAAATAAATCTTTACATAGAAGCCCATATATCTATTTCTCCGGTGAATCCTATAAATACGTATATATATATATCGCCGGAGAAACTCCGTCTATCAGATTTTTTTTTTGGAATTAAGGGAGATAATCATATGGCACCGAGTATGAGGGACGTGCAGTTGACGGTGCCCAGAAAGTCGTCTTCGGCGGCGGGGGAGGTTGATATAGATGGTTCCGGAGAGGAAGTGAGGCTGTTGGATTCGTATGATGGCGAAGAGAATTTGGACAAGTTGGGCGAGAATTTGAGGAGAATTCAGGTTAGAGTTACGGGGATGACATGTGCTGCTTGTTCTACCTCAGTGGAAGGAGCTTTGATGGGTGTAAATGGTGTTGTTAAGGCTTCCGTTGCTTTACTTCAGAATAAGGCTGATGTCGTCTTCGATCCTAACTTGGTCAAGGTTGAGTATTTCTTTTTTGTTGAGCTTGATTAGTTGGTTCTAGTATAATTCTAAGTTAAATTTTTAGTCCTGTTGAGGTTTTGAGCTATTTGGTGAAATGGGTTGCTTTTCATTTGATGAAAATTTGGTTGTACTAAATATAATCTTGAGGTTTTGATGATTTTGGAAGTTTTGCTGAATTTTGAGTATGATGTTTTTAGCCATCTGGGGTAAATGGGTTGGCACTAACTGCTTGATGTTTGTCTTTGTTTGGGTGTTCGGGAATTTTAGTTGTATCTTGGTGATGTTGGATTATTGGTCTGGTTGTCTTGCTAAAGAACTTCATTTCCCTAATCTCTGATATCCAGGTTATAATGATGATTTCTTTACTTTCTCTAGTTATTTGTGCTTTCTGGGTTTGGATATTCTGGACAATATTATTCTACCTAACTTTGCTGTATTTGTTTTAATGTCACGCCTTAGAACTGGTCTAAATCAGCTGCTTTCAATTGTTTCCTTTTCTATTTTGGAAATTAGCTTCGATGCATTTGTTTTGCTGGATGATATTAAGCTATGTTTCATGGACTTGAGATGGAGATGTGAATAATACTTTGAAACCAAAATGGATATGTCCAACTTTTGCGGGATGTGTCTTGACCAATAATAAAGCTTTGATAATCACTGAAGTTCTCTGTCCATCAGATTCCCATGTTCAAAAGGTGTATGAGGAAGTTTTGCTAGTTAGGTGAGAACAGAATGTGCTTGATCAGGGCTAATAAGTTGGCATGCTTCCTTCCATCCCCCATTGGGAAGGGAGAAAAGGGTCTGATATCACAAATTCTCTCTTTTAGATTAGAGATTGATGTATGTACCTTGTGCAATATAAAGCTGTGCATTGGCTATGTACTGGTAAAACGTTTAAGATTCAGGACTGAGCTTTCAAGATTTCTAACTAGTAAAGCACGTGTAGCATTTGTTTTAGACAGAACAAAGCACAATAAACACTTAGAATGATTTGGTCCTCCAACTCAGCACAAAATATTTGTTTTTGTACATCACTAGGCTGTTAAGATGGTAAAAGTGCTTGTGGATCAAATAGGTAGCAAAATGATGGAAGTGGTCTCACCCAAGTGCCCATAGACCAATCATACATATTATTGGTCAGTCCAGGTTTGGCATATTGACTGGAGATCACATTCCTCTATTTGAACAAAGTATTCAGCATAGCAACTTGAAATGAATAAGTGGGATATGAAGTATACTATGTTGTTGATTGGCCTGCATATATCGTCATTACCGTGTTTGGTGGATGTCAAACCCATTGTAAACGCGCACTTAAGCCCCTAAGTGAGTTTCAAAACGTGTTTAACGCTTCGCGTTGCGTGATGTGCGCTTTCAGTATCGTCATCAAGGTTCTAAGGCATACTTTTCGTTGCCGAGGTGACCATTGATATTTCACTTTATCGTAATGTTTTTCAATTTCTGTATTCATATATTTGTCATTTATGCTTAAATTTTTGGCCTTGAACTCTCTCTCTCTCTATATGCATGTATGTATTTTTCACTCCCTTTGCACGTTTTTCATTAAAGCCCACAATTTATTCACGCTTAAATTCCTAACGAATCTTTTGTGCTTTTTCTTTCGATAACCCTGGTCAAACATTTTATCAAACATGAGCAATAACAGTAACTTCTTTAAGAATTAAAAGTGAAATAAATGACAGTCCTCTAGCTCTCTGCCTGATGCTTCACTTGTACGAACTATATACTTTGAGGTATGCAGGACCTTTCTTTATCTTTTGGACCTAGATTATCGGGGGAACATCAAACAGTTGTTGTGGTTCGATGGATGAGGTGGTTGTGAATATTAGGTTTTAAAAAAGAGTTGATGATACAAAGTTATCACTTTGTCACCTATTACAGATTAACTAGATTATGATTCTCATTTTCAGCTGTTATGCAATTTGATAATTTTCTTTTGCCCTAGCAAGTGTGAGTTGTCATTGTTAGACTTCTGGTATTTATTAAAGGATTTAATGCTGTACTAGATCAACTCATCTCTGGAATCAAGTGAAATAGAGAGGACTTTTAAAGTGATGTTGATTGTCGGAGCTTATTTTTCATGTGTAGACTTATACTAATTCTTTGGCTTTTTGATTTTTGCTTCTTCGTCTGTCTGGTATTTAATTTTAGTTACTATGAACAGGTATGTAATCATTATTTTCTTCGTGAGGGGTTCAGTTATTTCAAATAGCGTGTTTTCTGATTTTAGTTAGAGTTTCCATCCTAACATTGCGTTAAATGGTTGGACCGACGCCTTCAAGTTCATGTCAACTTCTTGTCTGTACTTCAGCTTAAATATGAACAGGAGGGGTGACATAGTTAGGAAACAACGAACATGCTCTAGTTAACCCAGAAAAGATAGGCTTGATGAAGTCTCTTCTGCCAAAAACAGTCATTACTAAACAAGACTTGTTCTTGCAGATGTTGTAGTGTTTGATTGTACTGTTACTCTGTTAGTCTTGTCAAATCTGGTATAATGTTCTTAATGTGGCATGTGGCCTGGTGGTTTTTTTTTTTTTTTTTTAAAAAAGCAATTGTAGCCTGATGCAAAATATGATAAATTAACTTTACATGTCCCCATTTATTTTTCAGGATGAAGAGATCACAAATGCTATAGAAGACGCTGGGTTTGAGGCAGAGCTTCTTTCAGAACCCACTGCATCTTGTACAAATCCACATGGAACTGTAGTAGGCCAGTTCACAATAGGTGGTATGACATGTGCAGCTTGTGTAAATTCTGTTGAAGGTATCATAAAAAAGCTCCCAGGTGTAAGAAAAGCCGTTGTTGCTTTGGCTACATCACTAGGAGAGGTTGAATATGATCCATCTGTAATCAGTAAGGATGATATAGCAAATGCAATTGAAGATGCTGGTTTTGAGGCTTCCTTTGTGCAGAGCAGTGAGCAGGACAAGATTGTACTTGGGGTGGTTGGTATTTCTGGTGAGATGGATGCACAGTTTTTAGAAGGCATTCTTTCAAAGTTGCATGGAGTCAAACAATTTTATTTTGATCGGGCATCAAGTGAGCTTGAAGTGGTCTTTGATCCTGAAGTTATTGGCTCAAGATCTTTAGTTGATGGCATTGAAGGGGGGAGCAGTGGCAAGTTTAAGTTACTTGTCAAGAACTCTTATACAAGAATGGCTTCCAGAGATCTAGAAGAGTCCTCGCGTATGTTTCGGCTTTTTACTGCAAGCTTATCTCTCAGTGTAAGTAACCTTTTTGCTGCTTATTTGTTGTACTGCTATCCTTTCTACTTGTTTTACTATTTTGCTTTGGTCTCAACCAACCCCCCCTCCATGTTTGAGGGGTTAGAAGGACATGGTTGTGTGTGATGGAAGCTTCCTAACTTCCAATACTTGGTTTCAGTTGATCTAATGGAGCTTTTGAAGTGCTATATCTTTGAAAATATAAAGACTCTTCCTGCTACAGCCTACATGTTTCATTACTCTCATAACATGTAGTTTCAAAGTATATCACACAATTTTCTTTGAGCAAACATGATTCTTGATATATGATT
Organism: Solanum clarkiae; assembly: GCA_011800125.2. Taxonomy (NCBI): domain Eukaryota; kingdom Viridiplantae; phylum Streptophyta; class Magnoliopsida; order Solanales; family Solanaceae; genus Solanum; species Solanum clarkiae. The sequence continues at coordinate 12,455,561 of JAABOM020000049.1, read as the reverse complement.
TTACACAAAAAGGGTGTTGCTAAATCCCAGTTGTATGATGGGATTACTTGAGATATTCTGTCCTCCTTTTGTCTTTTCACTTGTCATACTCATATATATTTTTTATCTAACACTCACAAATTCGTGCCAGGTTCCTGTGATTCTAATGCGAGTTCTCTGCCCTCGGATACCTCTGCTTTATTCTTTACTAATTTGGCAGTGTGGTCCCTTTCAAATGGGTGATTGGTTAAAGTGGGCATTAGTGACTGTTGTCCAATTTGGTATTGGTAAGCGTTTCTATATTGCAGCAGGAAGAGCGCTTCGAAATGGTTCCACAAACATGGATGTCTTGGTTGCATTGGGAACTACAGCTTCCTATGTTTATTCTGTATGTGCATTACTTTATGGTGCAATTTCTGGTTTCTGGTCTCCAACTTACTTTGAAACAAGTGCCATGTTAATCACATTTGTACTTCTGGGAAAGTATTTGGAAACTCTTGCTAAAGGAAAGACATCGGGAGCTATCAAAAAACTTGTCGAGCTTGCTCCAGCTACAGCTACACTGCTTGTAAAAGACAAAGGTAAAAACATCTGGACTTTCTCTATAATGCTTCGACAGATTACCATATATAGTTCTTGGTAACTATGTTAAGATAACTTGCAACTTTTTCAGAAGTGCAGAAGTGGCCTGTCACTGATGTTATATTTACCCTGTATTCCAGGTGGAAAAGTTGTTGGAGAAAGAGAAATAGATGCTTTATTGATTCAGCCTGGCGATATATTAAAAGTACTTCCTGGTACAAAAGTTCCTGTGGATGGTGTTGTTGTATGGGGTTCAAGCCATGTGAATGAGAGTATGGTCACTGGAGAATCTGCTCCTGTTTTGAAAGAGGTCAATTCGGTGGTGATTGGAGGTACAATCAATTTACATGGTTCTCTTCACATACAGGGCACAAAAGTAGGGTCAAACACAGTTTTGAGTCAGATAATATCTCTGGTTGAGACAGCACAGATGTCAAAGGCTCCCATTCAGAAGTTTGCTGATTATGTGAGTATTATTTGTGTCATCATGCTGAAGAGTATCGTCAATTCATTGCAAGTTGATTATTTCCTGGTGTTAATTTTATAGTATTTGCTTTGCTTTAGCACATGATCACTGATGGGCTTGAAGAAGCATTGGTTAAATGGAAAGTTCAATATCTTCTCCCATTTCCTCCATTAATGTACTATTTACCTAATTTTCTTTGCATTAATAAGTGTAACTTCTATTCTCATTTATTCTATCAGCCTTAATCTCTGACAGTTTGTGTATTGTACACCATTTTACTGTATGTTTTCCTTTATTTGGTTCCAAAGCATTCATGCTGGTGATATATTTGAAGCCGCAGCATACATCATTAAATGCCCGGTGCCGTCCTTATCATTTCTTTATAATGGAAGTTATCTAGGAAAGCATGATATGATGTGGAACTCCAATTCGGCAGTTAATTTGCTATGATGCGGCTGAGTTTAGTGAAAAATGAAAATACATCTTTAATGTTGTTTTTTTCATTGATGAGTCTCTTTGTCTGTTTTGTTCTTTCCTTTTGATGTTTAAGCTGACTGAATTTTCTCACCATGAGTATCTTTTGACTTACAGATTGCAAGCATTTTTGTTCCTACAGTTGTTACTATGGCCTTATTGACATTCTTTGGATGGTGAGTTTGTATTCCAACTAATTAGTTTTTCATGATTTCCTCATTCCAAATTACTTCTATTGCTACAGTTTGGAAAATTGTGCTTATATTTTTTTATTTTACCCACTGGACCAGGTATGTTGCTGGGATTCTTGGAGGCTATCCAGAAGAATGGCTTCCGGAAAATGGCAATTATTTTGTGTTTTCTCTGATGTTTGCAATATCTGTTGTGGTTATTGCATGTCCTTGTGCACTTGGTTTGGCCACCCCCACTGCTGTTATGGTTGCGACAGGGGTTGGTGCCAGCAATGGTGTGCTGATAAAAGGAGGAGATGCATTGGAGAGGGCACAGAAGATTAGTCATGTGATATTTGATAAGACAGGAACTTTGACCCAGGGAAATGCTAAAGTCACAACAGTCAAGATTTTCAATGAGATGGAACGTGGAGAATTCCTAACTTTGGTAGCTTCTGCAGAGGTACATTCAAGTCTTTTCTGATAAGATAATAATAATGTGGGTAAATATCCTGGGTACACCAGTGGTATACAAAGAGTAGACCCTACGCAAAAATAAAAAAAGAAGGTACGCAGTCATCTATGCTAACAGAAACATGATGGGTACCAAAAATTTAATAGAAACAAAACACAGGATTTCATCTGTACAAAGGTATTTTCTACTTTCAAGTCTTCTAGCTGGGATCCCACAGAAACCCATTTCCTACAATCTTCGGATGCTATTCGTATGTTATTCTCTTGAGGAGATATAAGTGATTAAGAAAGTAAAACTCTGATTCCATTAAAGCACTGTACCTGGTACTTTTAGTCAGTCTCAGAGCATTAAAATTTCTGTATTTCTTTTCTCCTTTCTCATCCTCTATATATTACTAAAGCAGTCATTCCTTGCCCAGTGTTGCCACCAATTCAAAACTCATCGTCCCTCCATTTTTTCAGAAATCAAGAAGTTTGTAACATGCTTATAACTAGTTTTTATAATTATATTTAAGCATATGTAAGAGTTTTTTATAATTATATTTAAGCATATGTAAGAGTTGTGGTAAAGAAAAATTGTTTGATTCTTAAAATGAAAGAGTGTCATGTAAAGTGGAACTGGGAGTAGTTTCTTTTTAAAACAAATGTTCTGAAGTTAGAAAAACTACTACGATTTTCTCTCTTCTAGCTACATATCTTCTAAGATGTATGCTTATGATGCAGGCTAGCAGTGAACACCCCCTGGCCAAAGCCATCCTGGAATATGCTCGTCATTTCCATTTCTTTGACGAGCCTTCTAATACCAGCGAGTTTCAGACTTACAGTGAACAGGCTAAGTTTTCTGGATGGCTTCATGATGTATCAGATTTCTCTGTTTCGCCTGGAAAAGGTATACAGTGCTCCGTGGATGGGAAATGGGTTTTGGTGAGTTTTCAATAACCTGATGTTCACAAATTTGGAGAGGTGGTTAATTCCTTAGTTTCTAATCAGGTAAAAAGTCTTTATTTCTCATCTTTATGCCCATGAACAGGTTGGTAACAGGAAGCTGCTTACTGAAAATGGGATAATCATACCTTCCAACGTAGAGAATTTTGTGGTAGAGTTGGAAGAAAGTGCAAGAACTGGCATTATTGTTGCTCAGGATAAAATTGTAATAGGAGCTCTGGGGATAGCTGACCCACTAAAGAGAGAAGCAGCTGTTGTTGTAGAGGGCCTTGTAAAAATGGGTGTCAAACCAATTATGGTTACTGGTGATAATTGGAGAACAGCTCGTGCAGTTGCTAAGGAGGTTTGAATCCTCTTCCTTGTGATCATGATTTTCTTCCACGCTGTAATATTAGTTTCAAAGCTGGGTATTAGACAAATTGGTCATCTAATTTAATTTTTAGAAGTTATCATTGAGGTTCATTCTTCAATTTCCTCTCCCCGTGTTTGACTAGCATGTAAGATACCATTACCCACTCCTAAAAGTAGCTCGATATAAGCTCCACCTGTTGAAAGATAAAATAAGAATAGTTTAAGGCTTTGTTTCTATCGAGACTTCTTTGACCACTTCTACATTGTGAACTATTAGGAACCACTTGAGTCAGACGTCCTGGTGTCGGAGTGGGAAGAACTTCACATGCTTTTTCATTTTTTCTTTGAAAGATGATGACATTTCTTTTGTACTTTGCACCTTCAGTCTGTTTTCCTTGAGTGGACGGGCTTTCAAGAAAATTCATAGAGGGGGAGAGAGAGATGTTTCTGTATTCTTTTTAGGGGGGCAGTGGTATCAATATGTACCCCTGCCCCCCTAAACAGGAGATGGATAGATGTACTACAGTTAAACTTTATTAATGCAATTTATTGAGTGTTAAGAGACGACCCGCAAATTCTGGGTTAAACTTATGACCCCTTTGATGCTGTTCTGAATTGCAGGTCGGTATTCAGGATGTTAGAGCAGAGGTGTTGCCAGCAGGAAAAGCTGATGTGGTCCGTTCATTTCAAAAGGGAGGCAGTGTAGTTGCTATGGTAGGTGATGGGATCAACGACTCACCTGCATTAGCTGCTGCTGATGTTGGTATGGCAATTGGAGCAGGAACCGACATTGCAATAGAAGCTGCAGAATACGTGTTAATGAGGAGCAACTTGGAGGATGTCATTATTGCCATAGACCTGTCGAGAAAGACATTTGCACGGATTAGGTGGAATTATGTGTTCGCCATGGCATACAATGTTATTGCCATCCCTGTGGCTGCTGGGGTGTTGTTTCCTTTGATTAAATTTGGGTTGCCTCCATGGGTAGCTGGTGCATGCATGGCAATGTCATCTGTAAGTGTTGTATGTTCTTCTCTGTATCTAAAGAGATACAAGAAACCCAGACTGACCACTATATTGGAAATAACTATAGAGTAGGAATGAGATCAAAATATGAAGCAAGTAGCATTAGGATCAGCTCGGATTTGTGTATTCCTTGAACCTTTTTCTTTTAGATTTCCATACATAGGCACCCTTTCAATGTAAATGTTGCCTGTTTGTAAGTTTGAGCATTTCTTTCTATATGATTTTTAACTTGACATCCATGTATTGAGTCGTCAAATGAGCTTTAAAGTGTACAAGTAAACATAAAAGGTGTTCCATTTAAGCCTTGCGCTCTTTTGGAAGCAATTTCTCCAGGGGTAAGGTCCGTATATATTTTATCCTCGAAATTTGGATCATATTAATTTTTAGTTACTCTATTGAGTATAATCAGTAGTACACCTTTTGGAAGTGTTTCGATTTCTCTTTGATATACTGCTCAATTAAGAACAAGATACGTCACAATAATATGGGTTGTGCTTTTCCTGCCGTTTTTAAGAGAAAAGACATAAATTCACTTACGAAATTGTTCCAAATATATATAAATTGTTGACACTTCGTCACTGTAATGTACATATGCTTCTGTATAGTTACCACCTTTTATAAATATTTAAAAATTATCTCAAAGATTTTTATTTTTTAAATTTAAAATTCTGTTAATTAGTTTATTTTAATAATAAATTATTTTTGGGATTAATTAATTTATAATTAAATGAATTATTTAATTTATTAAATTTAAAAAGCTCGTTAAATTAATTAAGAGCATGTTTGGAAAGGACACTCTGGGGGAGACTGTAAATTACAAGTAATTATATGGTTTAATCACATGTTGATTACTTTTTAATTTCTTTCATTTATTTTATTTTTAATATTTTCATTTTAATTTATTTTTTATTTTTTGATTATTTTAAATATTATTTTAATTTTTTCTAAAATTATATTTTATTTTATAATAT
>JAABOM020000049.1:12439951-12450023 GCA_011800125.2 Solanum clarkiae | reverse complement strand
GTCCCAAACTTTTCTATTTTGATCCAATCGAGGACTTCCGACTCAAACTTAATTATGCACGCCAAATTCACTTGATATTCTAATCATGCACCGGGAATATACTTGAGTTCAAATTACACGACATCCACAACAAAATTTTCCAATTATATAATTATCCTTAATTTAAAGAAATACGTGGTTTAACAAATTAATACAAAATATGTATACACTCGATCCTCTTAAGCGTTAAATGCACCTATCGCCCATTAACACGGGATTCAAGCACTTTTAAAAATTGGCACTAATTTAACCAAATCATATCAAGTTTCATTTACATAGTGTTAGTACATGTAAAATGTGGGGTGTTACATAATGTCGCATATCTCCTACTAAAATAATCGACATCGATATCGTCATTACATATTATAATAACTGCCTTTATAAAAATAAATTCACTGATACATAAATATATCATGATACAAAAAAATGGTTAATACTACCACTAAAACCTTGCAATATCAGTTCCAAAAAGCAAGAACAAAGTTTTTAAATACAGATCATATTGCAAATAAACATAACACATTGATACAAATTAGTGATACACTTATTCTATTAGAATGATATAAAGTGGATATGTGCATATTAATACAACAAATGATACAAATTTAAATATCTGTATAACAATGAAATAAAATGCACAACCTCCTTTATAGGGAAAAAAAGCATTATACTAGCCATGTACATATATTTCTTAATTATATCAGAATGATACTGTATAATGATCATAATAAACACTGATCGATATAAAAACTTATAGATGCACTAATATAACAAAATTTCATTAAGACACTATATCCTATAAATATTCATAGCTCATTATACATAGTATATTACATTATTGATATAAAAAAATACAAAATAATTGTGATACAACATTGACATCAAACTGCTTTTATAAAAATAAACGCACTGATACATAAATAGTCCATGATACAAATATTGCTACTGCTTTCATTGTAAACTTACAGTATCACTTCCAAAAAACAAGAACATAGTTATTGATACAGGTCATATTGCAAACACTCATTGTAACAAAAAAATTCAAATACAAATAATGCAAAGTTTAAACCTTTGGCAATGAAGATTTGACAGACAATGATGCTAAAAATAAGCTCTCTGATACATAAAAAAATATTGATTAAAAAAATATTGTTATGACTTCCATTAAAGTGTTGAAGTTTCAGTGCTAAAAAGCAAGAACAAAGTCTATGATAGAGACCATATTGCAAACCACTAAATGTCATAAAAAAATTCAAACAAAGCAATGCAAAAGTTTAAACCTTTGACAATGAACGTCTGACAGACAACGATACTAATCTTTTTTTTTTGAAGGGGTTTCGCCACTTCGAGATTTGGATGTAGACCAACAACCTTCTTCAAATTGTTCGTCTTCGACGCTTGAACCTTATAAACCTTCTTCATCTTGCACGTGACATGATTGTAGCAATTCTTCGCTTGGTTGAATACCTAAGGGGTAACTAATGTTGTCGGTATTTGGTAATGCATGACTAATGTCATGAGAAGGCGAATCAGTAGACTCCATTATAATGGAGAACAAGCTTTTTAAAAAGATAAATTAAAAAATAAATTAAGACAAGAATCGGAATGAAGAAAAGGAGAATAGAGGGAAATGTTTCACACACTCCTTATTTGGGGAATGGATTTCAAATTCAACTTAAACAAAATTAATAAATTTATACTAATGGATGTGATTGAACTGACACCTACTAGATAAGTGTCAGTTAGGCATAATTACCCCTTTGCAATATATATTATTTGTATCAATAGAGAAGAGAGAAAGTCAAAAAAGAAAATTTTTGTAATTTTTTAAGGAATGGGACTACAAAGAATTATGGAAAGATAATAGTGTATTTTTGTAATTTTTTCAAATTTGTTTTGCCAAGTTTGCCGATGGAAAATAGTCCAAGAGTTTCTAAATGGACCAATTCCGATCCAAATAGAACCAAAATCAAGCCCAATTTTATAAAATGTCCGGCCCACTCCATTTGTTTCTCCTTTCCAGAAGTTACGCGGCCCAATTTCCTCTCTCTTTTTCCCCACTTCATTCACACAGCACTCTCTCTTCTTCTCCTTCAACAAACAGCGACCAAAACGAACTCCGGCAACTGTAACAAATTCACTCGTCTTTCTTCTCCTTCAACAAGCAGCGACCGACCATCGACGCGTCCCTCCTCTCTCTTCCATTATATTCTCCGTACAAAATCAAATCTTCTAGTGCCATCAAGTTCATTATTCGTCCTTCGCTAGAGAATCAGACAGTTTAACTTGAATTTCCTCCATATCTGTTGAGGATTTGTGAAACTCATGCAACATATTCTTTGTTTGAATTTCGAATTTCAGCCAAAAATCACCCTCAAACCTAATCTCCTCTTATATAAACCCCTTACCCTAACTAAAGGTTTTTAAGAATAAAAAATTAAGTTGAGCAGAGTATTGTCACGAGGGTTCGTGTCTTGATTTGATTTCTTTTCTATTCGTTATTCATCTGAACTCCTACTTTGACGGTGAAAGCTCCACTCTTGCTCGTTGCTGTCCTAGTTTCTGCTCCAAAAGAGGTAACTCCATTCCTTTATAATATGTTTCTTAATCTTTTTTTTTTTTTTTTTTTTTTTTTTAAGATTTTCGTTTTTATGATTATGTATTTTGGCATTTGAATGTAGCCATATGCTAATGCTTGTGTTTATAGAACATGTTTGTTGTGCTAGTTTGAGCCATGCTTTTTAATCAAAATCTTCCAAATCAGTCTAAATTATTTATTGTTTTAACTATTCTTAGTGTTTGTCTACGCTCTTAGGCATTTGTTTTGATTCAAAATGGGTCTAATTTCATGCTCTTTTTTCTCCCTAAACCATAATAGTTTCATAAGAGCGGGGTTTACCCTGTGCCCCCCAAAAAGGGTAGTGGTTGTGGTTCCTCTTGTCGTCAAAAACCTAAACCATAATAGTTTCATAAATAATATTACGCTTAACTACTGCTCCTACTTTGTTTGGATGTGTGAAATATGTGATGTGTTTAACTCTGGTTACCGTATTTCTGTCTAAGGAATTTAGCTATGCTATTTTTTCAAATGACCAAGTAAAAAAAAAGTAAATTGTTTGAAGAAAAGCAAAAAAAAATTGGTTGAACAACTAGCATCAGCCGCTGGTGTTTGCCATGGTGCTAGTTGTATTATTGTAGTTCTTGTTTTCGATTTGATCATTGTTTATTATTGTTTTCAATAATCTATCCTAGTATGTTATTTACTGTGTCTCTATTATCACATTATTTAATTGTTGTTTTCGGATCCTTTGGGTAGACTTTGCACTGTTATCTTGTTACTTGCTATATATTCTTCACAGTCTTTTTTCTTCTTTATACCTGGATTTGCTACACTTGAGCTGAGGATATTTCGAGAACAAACTTTCTACCTTCCGGAGGTAGTAGTAAGTTCTGTGTGCATTCCACGCTCTTCAGACCTCACTTGTGGGATTTCACTGAATATGTTGTTGTTTGAATTTTTTCTGATGTTTGGCAGCTGATTTGAAATTTTATCATTTCCAGTGAATCTTGAATAGTTTGAAGTGAGAAGAGAATGACTAAGAAGCGAGAAGTAGAAGATGGTGTGGTGGCTGAGGAGGCAAACGCAAAACGGCAGAAGTTAATGGATCAGTCATCTCCCTCTCTTCCACCAGCTGTTTTCGAGAATCCACTTCTTCCACTTGCATCTTATGATGATGATGAAGACGACGAAGATGATGGTAGGAGAGGAAACATCACCGAGCAAGTTACAAATAATGGTGGGAACAAGGAGCAAACTGGCTACTCATCTGACGACGAAGAAGATGAGGATGATGGTAGAAGCCAAGGAAAGCGAAATCGTGCAATTGAGATTAGGAGGGACTGCCCCTATCTTGATACTGTGAATAGACAGGTAACTTTACAATTCAAATTTTTCCAAAACAGTTCTATCTATTCTAATTCATCCTGCATTGGCAGTTCTATAGTGGAATCTTACATCTAATGGTGGAATTCTGAAATTTTATATTGCATAGTGTAATTGTTACAACTTCTCATCCTAGTGGTACTTAAGTTCTGAGATGCTGGTACTGAAGTTCTGAGATGCTTGTCCATTCTTTCTTTTTGGTTTTAAAAACTCGCCTTTTGTTTATTCTATGGTCAATAACTTGATATTTTTCTGACTTGTATTTATGTGTCTGATGGTAATTCCTAATAAAGAAAGTGTCTTATGGTAATTGAATATCAAAGAAAATTTGTCACACCTGATGCATTTCTATTGACTATTTCAACAGTAAACAAATTTGGTTTAGCTCACGTACTAAGACTGATGGTTCTCTCTCCCTCTCATTTATTTTTTCCTTATCTGGTATCTCCCCTTTAACGCATATTATCTTCATTTGCAGGTATTGGATTTTGACTTTGAGAAATTTTGTTCGGTCTCTCTCACAAATTTAAATGTGTATGCATGTTTAGTTTGCGGGAAGTATTACCAAGGAAGGGGGCCAAAATCACATGCATATACACACAGTCTTGAAGCAGGACACCACGTGTTCATCAATTTACGAACAGAGAAAGTTTATTGTCTTCCTGATGGTTATGAAGTCATAGATCCATCGCTTGATGACATTATACATGTTCTGAATCCAAGGTTAGTTAAAATTACTCTTCAGTTGTTGTCTCTTAATTCTTTCTTTGTGTTGTTATATTTGCCCTTGTATCGATAGGCTGGGATCCTTCTTGTAATATATGACTGCGATTTACCCTGTTTGTTTGCTTTGTTTTTATTTGACAGATTTACTCAGGAACAGGTTGAGCAACTTGATAAGAGCCGGCAGTGGTCTAGGGCACTTGATGGGTCTGATTATCTTCCTGGAACGGTACTACACTTCTTTATGCTATATTTATTTGTTAAAGTTACTATATTTTAGTTTAAATGCTAATCTTTTGGTGCTGGGATATATGTTAGGTTGGGCTGAATAACATCAAGGAGACTGATTTTGTCAATGTCACGATTGAGTCTTTGATGAGAGTAACTCCCTTGAGAAACTTCTTTCTTATCCCTGAAAATTATCAACACAATAGATCTCCTCTTGTTCATAGATTTGGAGAGCTTACCCGAAAGATTTGGCACGCACGGAACTTTAAGGGACAGGTGCATATTAGCATTGGTGAATTCATTGTTTGTTTATTTGTTCTTCCTGGTCTTCTTTTTTGACTAAATGTTGTTGCAGGTCAGTCCGCATGAGTTCTTGCAAGCGGTCATGAAAGCTAGTAAAAAACGTTTTCGAATAGGTGTCCAGTCTGACCCTGTTGAATTTATGTCATGGCTTTTGAATACCCTTCACACGGAGCTTAGAAGTTCCAAAAAAGGCAGTAGCATAATCCATTGGTGCTTTCAGGTTTGCTCTAAAAGATAGTAACTCTCTTCTACATTTAGGGTCTGTTTGGAAAGTACTTGGTAATAATTGGAATTAGTGTAATTATTATAGTAGTAATTACTATCCTAGTAATTACACAACCTAGTAATTATCATGACCTGTTTGTATGCCACAATGTAATTACAAGTGTGATGTTTGGTTGCGCAAGTGTAATTACAAAATTATATTAAATTTTTGAAAACCAAAGTTATTTATCTAAAATTAAAAAATTATATTAGACAAATAAAAGTATTTGTAAATAATATTAAATTAAATATTTAAGATATATATTGCCTTTTGAAAATATATTAATTAGTAAACCTTTGTTCTTAACTAATATTATAAATAAATCAGTTTATATTTTTCAAACTAGTATATTTTAGTTAAATTAATCATAAAACTAAAAATACAAGGTTTATACGAACATCGTGAAATGCATGTTTGACAAAAATATAAATATTATAAATATAATATCATTGTAAAATTATTAAAATATTTGACAAAAAGATAATCCATCAAGACTAAATAATAAACAAATGGCTTGTAAACTAAAATATCAACTCAATACTACTAAACAAATGAAACTAAAGATATAACATAAGTTCTAAATTCAAAATATAAAATTTAACATAATATTCTTATGTCAAGTTTCAACGTAACATATATAAATATGATTTAAAAGAAAAAAAGCACAAGTTTATAACTTTATTCAACCATAAAGTCAACTTTAATTTAAAAATTAGAATACTAATAAAGTCATGCGGGTGAAAAAAATAAATATTAGAATAAATAAATAAGATAAAATAAAAAATTGCATGGAATCACATGAAGTAAAGGTTGAGAATGAGAAGAAAATGAAAAATAATATTATAAAATAAAATATATATTTAAAAAATATTAGAATAATAAAAATAAGAAGAATTTAAAATAATAGAAAAAAATTAAAACGAAAAAAATAGAAATAAAAGAAAGAAATTAAGAAGTAATTAGCTGGTAATTACACTATATAATTACTAGCAATTCACGGCCTGCTCCTATGAATTGGGGAGTGTAAATACACCCAATTATTTGCTACCAATTAATTACGTGGTCAACCAAACAGGTCAAACAATGTAATTACACCAAATTCAATTACCAGGATGACTTTCCAAGCAAGCCCTTAAAATTTTCCCATTTGATCATTTTTATGCTTTTTCTCACAGGGGGAATTGGAGGTTGTGAAAGAGATGCATAATAGACCTATTGCTGAGAAGAGGGAGAATGGGGAAGATGGTGAACAGGGATCTCACAATATTGGCATGGAGACTAGCAGAATGCCTTTCCTAATGCTTGGACTTGATTTGCCACCACCACCTCTTTTTACGGATGTCATGGAAAAGAATATTATTCCCCAGGTTCTTTTTAAGTTCATTTTTTTAATTCTGATGCTCATTGGAAAGGTTTTGCCTTTTTCTTGTCGACAGTTTGTGAGTGAATGGTCATCGTATTTCAATTTTCCCATGTTGAATGTATCATTGTACTAACGTTCGTGCACATGCTGAAATGCAAGTGTCTAGATGTCAGCTAAGAAAAGGTGAGAGTGGTTTGTTCCTTGAGGAAAAGATTGAACCTAGTTTTATGCAAATGGTTACCTTTTTCAAAAAAAGATAAAAGATTGCACCTAGTCTGAGAAATAGTTTGCACTTGAATAAAACGCCTACTGTTCTTCACCAAGTCTGTTTATAGTGTGTTATAGAGTTCAATTAGATTGTTGAGTTATCCGAGGTGAATGAAATTGTGTAGAGGTGCCAATGTTTTGGGTTAATTATTGGATGTTTCCTTTCTAGCTGGTTAAAGTCAAGACTTCTTCTGTAGTTTAAATAAAGAAAAGCACCTCTCCTCTGGTTCAGATATTTCATTCACTTGATATTAGTTACAAAACAATTTAGAGTAATATCTGCAAGGACAACTGTTTTACCAACATTACTTGGACAAAGAATTTATCTTCTTGCAATAAATCTCGGCCATTACTCAAATGAAAGGAAGGTTCTTGAAACTACAGCCTTTTTATCTGGCCGTATTCAAGATTAATAATAACAGGAAACTAATGAACCTATGTCCTATTCAAGATTAATCACAGCAACCTATCCACTGACTAGTCATTCATCAGTTAAATGTTGGAGCTAAATAGACGCATCAAAAGTGATTGAGAACTAAAAGAGCAAAGAGAAATGGTGGGTAAGTTTTTGAAGACCATGACCTCATTCATGCATCAGGTGTAGTGAGGAATATAACTTAGAAGAAATAAATAACATGGTTGTCTGGGACTCCGGATGGTCTTGTGAGTTGGGAAGGGAGGACATACCACAAGAGGTTAAGTATTAGAGCAAAGAAATGAAATGAGAATAAGAGACAGTTCACAATGTATTCAGGGGAAATCATACAATTCTTATTTAAATTTAATGCCCTATAGTTTGTCTTTGACATTCTTTGAATTGGAGGTGAGACACTGAGATCTCTTGAATTTCAATCAACTAGATTTGGAGGACCATGCTTGTTAGTGATACAGTTCAATAATTGTTGTACCGTTGCCATTTTAGACACATTCATGATCTGTGTTCTCTTTTGCTTTTTCTTTTCCTCTTCATCTTTTAACCTTAGGGAAGTAGGGAAGATGCTTCTCATCCACAACTTTCTGTTCAATGCGTTGAACTGATTCATGAGTCACCTGGTTTTAATACGTTTGATATGGTTCACATATCTGGAAGCTTTACTCTCCGACTGTTGTGACCTCTTTTGCTGCATCCTTTCTTTAGTATGATGCATCACAAGTTTGTACTTGATTTTTGTAAATGCAGGTTCCATTATTCAACATACTAAAGAAGTTTGATGGTGAGACTGTGACTGAAGTTGTAAGGCCCCGTATAGCAAGGATGAGATACCGTGTAACAAAATTGCCACGGTATCTAATTCTCCACATGCGTAGGTTTACAAAGAACAATTTCTTCATGGAGAAAAATCCTACTCTTGGTAAGTACTCATGATTGATAATAACCTTGAATTTAATGAAATCACCCAGACATTTAATTCAAAATGGATGTAGATGCCTTATAAATTCTCCAACTATATCACTAATATGCCCTCCCCCAATGAATGTAAAAGCCTAGTCAATACTTCTGATAGCTCACCAATTTCCCCAACCCTGCTTATACCATCAAATTTCTCATCCCTCTAGTTGTTATTTTTGGTTGGACATTATATCAAGTTGTTCTATACAGTCTGGATTTTGCTGCTCATTTAGTATACAGTAGAACTTATTGTAGATTAGGATGTCATGTGGCCCTTTTACACTTGAATATCAGTAAACCTCTTTCGAGGGGTGGGTGGTGGGGAGGAGCAAGGGGTTTGAAGTTTTTATTGCTTGTTAGAATTGTAGCTTTAATTGCTTGTTAGAATTGTTCTTTCTGATTCCAAATTCTCCACATGCTGCGGGCAGTTAAGGAGGGGGTGGATAACCTTAGCCTCCCCTTCTTTAGAGTTTTCTAGTTCGACTAAGTGACTTGCTTCGCACCTCAACCGACTACGACATCTTGTTGATATTGATTGAGTTGGAGGGACTTTCGCTGACTGAATCCATCTGAAGAGTTTAGTTTCAGGTTTACTTCCCTGCTGAGTGCTGGATCAGTGGAGGTGTAATTTCTTCCTCCTGATCAGATTATTATTCTAAATCTACTTGTTAGAGTTATCCCATTTCCACTTTATTTTCCACACGAGACAGCTAGGTAGAGCAGGGAGAGGACTGTGTAGAGGAGGAAAGAAACAAAAAAAATGATTTAACTCAAAAGGTTCTTAATCTTGGGTGTTTGTAGTAGACTTAGGAATTGCATTGGTAGGCTTCTATCCCATGAGTTGTGAAGTTTCATGCATCCTTTTGCAGTTAACTTCCCGGTGAAGAATCTAGAGCTTAAGGATTACATTCCCCTGCCAGCACCAAAGGAGAATGAGAAACTTCGCTCAAAATATGATTTGATTGCTAATATTGTTCACGATGGTAAGCCAGGCGAAGGATCATACAGAGTGTTTGTCCAACGAAAATCAGAAGAACTTTGGTTAGTTACACATCTCATATCACCAAGTATTATGTGTTTCTAATATGAACTTTTACGCCCATCCCCCATCCACACACAGGAGGAAGTGGTTTATTCTCTTAACATCTAATGCTTTAAACTGATTCAGGTATGAGATGCAAGACCTACATGTTTCTGAAACTCTCCCCCAGATGGTTGCACTTTCTGAGGCTTATATGCAGATATATGAGCAGCATCAGCAGTAGTGAACCTGACAAGTAACGTCCGAAACATCAACCTCAGCCTTTTCTTCTCTTCCTTTTGAAATACCAAATTCGACTTTTAGATATCTAATGAAGAGTATTCTACTTGTTGAGGGATAGTGATCTTTGCGGTATATTTTTCTGTTGTATGTAAATCAATGCTGTTTCTTATTTTTGCTTAAGCTTAAGATACTATTGCATGGGGAGTTTTGAGAACTGCAGCTTTGGAAGTGTCCACTTGCATATTTTTTTAGCAGATGGTTTTGTTGTATGGTAGGTTCTTGAAGTT
>JAABOM020000049.1:12418088-12430543 GCA_011800125.2 Solanum clarkiae | reverse complement strand
AAGGGGAAAGGGCAGGGGAAAGGGGAGCGGCGGCTAGGGTTTGGGGAAAGTGAAAGTGAAGGAGAAGAGAAGAAGAATGAAAGAGGGGCGGGTGAGGGAGATATATCGGGCGCGTGGCCCTCACGCGCCCAGTTAATTATTTTTTTTATTTTTATTTTTTTTTGAATATGTTTAAAAAAATGTTAAAAATAACAATAAAGCCCCGTGGGTAATTTGACACCGTGAAGGGTAAAAATTAGGTGTCAACAATCATATCTTATATCATGAAAAGAAAAGTGTCGACTATTGCTATCTCTAATAAAAAATATCTTGTCTCAATAATTAATCTTTAAAATTATAATAATCTAATCATTATCTCTTGCTACAAAATTATGTTATAAAGAAAATAAGAACAAGGTATATTTTTATTATTACCGTGCAGAAAATGAAGGGAAAAGATGATTTTTGCTTTCCTTATTGATCGAACTTAACGATTTTTTTGACTAAAATTGTCACTTTCTTTTTTCATATACAGTACTAAAAGGTATATGTAAAACACAAAAATATCCCCAACACGGGGACAATTTTGGTCATCTTCTCCCTGACAAACCACCATACAAGGATTCACTTGGTGATGATGTTGAACTCCAAAAGGGTATGGCCAAGAAGCTCATCCACAGTTCTGTGGACCCAAATCTTTTAAAATCGAAGCTAGCTTTTCCAGATACCCTCTTGCCAGCAAAATTATGGTCAGAAGTAAGAAATTTACTCCCTCCTCCTTATATTTAATCAATGTTAAAGATTAATATCAAGAACTGCACTTTATCCCAAATGAATTTCATTTAATCTTCGTTTTTTGAGGAAAAAAGAACATCTTTTCGGCGATGGGTGTTTTTTTCTATTTAATTGGCTGTGAAAATTTTATTGTCTCCTGTGTTGGAAGGAAAGTTTGTCTTGTCCGTTCAGTTCACTATTATCAAATTGGCCTTTACCTGAACCCCATACCTCTGAAACGGTGGAGTTCTTGGGAGCTTTAGCGTCCGTTATAATTTTGTAAAGCTGTGATCTTTACTTTCTTTTAGCCCATATATGCTTCTGTGCACAATGTAGTTGCTGCTAGAAAAAGCAGAAGACGCTTGTTAAGGAACAATTGCATCTGAAAGATGACATTAGCTTCTGAGAGGCAGCATTAGATTGGAAGTTTACTGCTTGAATCAGTAACATTGAATTGACCATGGCTGGTTAGCTCGGTGGTAGTTTTTACACTGTTTTAGTTTTATGTTTCACCGAAGGCTTTAAAAAGCTAAATCTTTAAGACTTTTGAAGCTTGGATACAACATCTGTAGGTCCAAGCCAAAAACTTTATCGACTTATAGTACCTTTTACAAGAAATGAAAGAGAGAAATAAGTTTGGACTAGGATCTTTGTTGGTGGCATTTGCTGTAGTCTAAGTACTGTTTGTCCCCGGTAATGTACAACCCACATTACTTTATTGTATTTCTGACCAACTGTTAGAAGAGATGTAGTAACAATTGATAAGCTTCATAGAATTGTATGTTTCTTTATGCATTGTATTGCCTCTGCAAAAATGCAGTAATATTAATTAATAAACGTTGTAGGGGTTTATGTTATATCTTGTCTGTGCAATCTATTACTAATAGAAAAGTAGAAATTGCGACATTGTATATGTTGAATGGCCCAGATGGCTTTGGCAAGACCATGCATCAATCCATCATTGTAGCCATTCAGAACTTTGAGGTTTTACTACTGCTTACGCGGTGGTTACATTTTTCTGTTATACATAGGTGATGCTCTTCTATAGTGGTGGTGGCAGAGATAAATTTATCATATTCTTTAGTCTTCATGGTTGCAAGCCTACAACTCTGCTGCCTCTTGTTGGAGAAGTAGTTCAAAGTTGCTGGATGTAGACATTTACATGGTTCAAACTCTACGTCAAACTGAATAAAATTCAAACCTTTGGTACGAGTAGTTATGATATTTGATGAAAGTGACACTTTGTGTAAAAAGATAACATCTCATTTCTTGAGCTTAAAGTGTCTAAAATTAAAAGGAGGATACAGGCTTGTAGTGTTTCAGCTAGGCATTATTTTAAATATACAGCTCCTGGCTCTAGCTTCCCACTATAGTTGGCAAATAAGTAATATAGTGGTATTAGAAAGCAACTCTAATGCATTCTCACAATCCTTGACATTCCAAAGGTAGTAAGAAGAGTGCTATTGTCTTTAAGGACTGAAAGTGATTGTTGGAGATATTTGCTTGTAAAAGATCAGAAAAAATAAAAATAGAAGAAAAGAATGAGGATAGATAGAAAGAGAGACCATGTATGTCTATGTGCAGCTGTAAATTTCCCTTTATGGACTATGTTCAGTATCAGTTTAGTGAGAAAGATGTTGACTTCTAGTGTTACTTTTGGCTTTACCCATTTTGAAGATAGAAAATGGAAAGACTGCAAGAGCCCTCTGGGCCTTGAGGATACTGCAAATATAATAATGACAGGAGAACAAGTATGTCTATACTAATCAAACCAAATCTGGTGTTTTGAATGTGAAGGGCACATATAATACTCTCTATTCTATCCTTTATGACTTATTCTCTGTATTCTTTTCGTCCTTCCTCATAAGCAACTCATTTTTTGATTCACCAGTTGAAATCTGCAACTACAGAACACATTGATGGTTGATCAACAAGAATTGTGGAAAAGTATTGTCTTCAATATTTGTTGGAACATTATTCTCTTTTATTCCTCCTCCTTTTAAACTATTGCATTCTGCTATAATGCTGCATGTATTGTAAGGCAAGAAGCAAAATGATGGTTGTAAACTCAAAGGACTTCTTTCTAGTCACTGATATACATATACTGGAAACTTTTCCTGGTGCCGTGCAAAAAAGATTCTCTTGAAATTGTCTCTGCTGATACCACAAGAATGAGGTTGTATAAGTTAACTAAGTTAAAACTATACCTATATGTGTTAAGCGGTGATTAAACTCGATAATTCTCCATTCTGCCTAGTTGTAGATGTAATGAACGCCCGTTTAATAAAAAAGAGAGTTTTGAAACACTGAAATGTTACTTGCTTTTCCTTTCACTCTTGTGCTACAAGTTTGAAATTCACTTGCTCTCTCAGATACTCATGTTTTCATTCGACACTCGACAGTTCTGGTTCACTCATGTTTTCATTCGACACTCGACAGTTCTGGTTCTATGAAGTTCTAAATTTTCTGTATTTTGCGTTGATTCTTGTTTTGAACCACAGATTTACCATACTCCGTTGATGAAAGTTGTCTGGAGAAGATGTTTTCAAATTTTGGCCAGGTGGCTGAAGGTACATGTTGTTGCTATAGGATACTTTTCTCAATGATACTCTTTCTTGTAGTTGAGACCTGCTTGTTTAAATGTGTCTATTTACCAGTTAAGATTGTCAAGGATGAAGTGACCCAGAGATCAAAGGGATATGCTTTTATCCAATACACTTCACAAGAAAATGCCGTGCTTGCCCTTGATAGCATGGATCACATGGTCATACTCAATGAATTTGTTTTGGATTTATAATTCCTATTGCAGTGTGTCGTCTTCCTTAAATTCTCTCTTCCCTTGTCAGTACCTCAATGGCAGGGTTATTTCTGTGGATCTCGCGAAGCCTACAAATAAAGACGTTGGCCGATACCCGAAAACTTGTGGACCACAGTGGAAAAGTTACCATCTGAAAATGAGGTTCCAGACCTGAGAGAAAACTGCTAAGGCTTATAATAGTGTTAGAATGTCATTGCTAGGTGAATGACAGTTCCACAACTCATAATTCTCGAAACTAGATGTAGCTTCGGGTGGACTTGATGAAAATTCTATTGCGGAAAATTCCAATGTTAGCTCACCCCTACAGGACTAGTTTACATGTTCTGTCATTGCAACCCGTGGTTTGTAGGCAAGTCCACATATATATTATGTTCGTTCTCTGAGGCATGGCGCATTGCAGGTCAGTCCAGGTTCTAAGTGTACTTTCAGTCATCTTAAAAACCTTGTACTTAGAAATGTGTATATTAAATCGCAAGACTTGTGCTTTTCGACTCAGGTGTAACTAGTTTGATGGTCAGGTTCTGCTAGTATACATGGCATTTGAGTTTTTACGCGGTGTAAATGGACTATCATGATGTACTTCAGGCTGCTGCCAAAGATCTGGAAGTTGCCCTGGAAATAAAGGATTCAGAGATTAGTATTTGTCTAAATGTGTCTTGCATGCATCTCTTTAACACTTCATAAATTGGAACGTTAAGGGAAGATCTGGAAAAACAAGCACATAAGTGACTTCTGGGTTCTTCTAAACTATCAAATATTTTGAAATAAATTCAGTTTGCCAAAAGGACTAATATTTGGGACCAAAAGTATTAAAAGTGAGTTATTTTTCCTCTGATGGATAATGGAACAATTGAGACGGAGCTAGAAAGGTTAGCATCAATAACTTGTGAGTCACAAGTGAGTGATAAGGACTTGCTTGTTGCGTTATACTCTCGCAAATCCATGCATGTTGTTGATAACATACCGGTATATTTTATAACTGGGGTTTGGAACCTCTCATGGAGATAGAGACTTTATGTTCATTTCAAAGTGTAACTATGAAAAGGAAAATACGATAGTGAAGAAAATATATCAATTAATAAAGAAAGCAATACAGAGAAAGGAAGAGTAATAACAATAAAATAATATTGTAATTGAAACTCAATAGACAACGTATGGTAACAAATATCAAAATTCAAAAGCTAGAAATTATATGCATACAACTAATACCACGATAGCACGGTGCTATTTGACTCTCATCAAGCCTAATCCTGCTGAAAAACGAGACAGAGTTTAACTACCTACTAACCTTTTGTCCTTCATATCTCTCCTATCTAAAGTCATGTCTTCTATAAGTTAAAAGTTATGTCATGTGCTATTTAATCACTTCTCCTCACTATCTCTTCGACCTATCTTTACCTCTCCATTTACCTACTCTGTTTAACCTCTCACACCTTCTTAGTTCTCACTATCTCATCACTTCTCCTCAATACTTTTTTAACCTACTTTTATCCTTCTCCTATTTATTATATTTAACATCTCACACTTCCTCATTGACACTGAGCATGTCCTCTTCACATATCAAAAGTATAAAATGTTGATCAACTTTAATTCAATCAAAGCATGTCTATTATGACTAGAACAACACTACAATGTGTAAGCCTAACAAGTTGAATGACCCCTTTGAAGTATTCTTTATGAATATTTTTAGAATATTCTTCTGAAGCTGCTGCTTCTTCTTTTGTCCGGTGACTTACTTTTTTATGAATTTAATTAGGTAATTGACCTGCGCTTTGGGCGGTTATAAATATTTTTTCAAAAGTATAAAATATATTTTTTTGTCCTATTTCATGTGTCATTCTTTGACTTGGCATAGTACTTAAGAAAAAAAGAAGACTTTTGAAACTTATGGTAAAATCATTCATTGTCTGAATTGATTTTTTTTTTTTTTTTGCTTTTCACTTTTAGAGACTTCTTAAATTTGGAAGTGGTTGGGTGACGCTGAAAAGCGTTTAGCACCCCCGAAACTGAAATAAAAGTCATTCCAGACCAAATTTGACGTTGTGGAGCCAATCGCGCTGAATAAATTTTCATCCAAGCGCGTTTACCCAAAATGTTGTCCGAGGTCAAACTTGGCCAAAACATTAAAGTTAGAACGCCTAATCGCACAAACTCAAAACGAAAGCCCCAAAATCGAACCAATCTTCCTTCTAGAACAAAATGGATTCTTTTGGAACTGATGGAACTGTCTCATACAATGCATGAATCTCTGGATGTTAACTAAAGTCAACCCCTTTTTCACTTAATGCTTCTCAAAAGAGAAAAACTCGCACCAAACTCATCCAATCACCTCAAAGAGCGTGCCACCCACCCCAGCACCCCACAAGGACCATAAAAAAGCCGTAGAGAATGATAAAAATTGCATCAAAATATGTAAATGCCCTCGGAAGTCATTACAAATCTTCAGATGAAAATTTTCAGCATTCATTTAATTATAGCATAAACGATTGATTAATATTGAGAAGATAACTATATCAAGGTATAAATATTGTAGTTGATGATAATATGCAGAAGATAAAAGGAAGTGATCAATTAGTAATTCATTTGCATTCATTCATTAAAGGTTCTTACGGTGTGTAACAATGTCAAATTTATATTAAAATATTATTAGAATGAAAGTTACATTATTTTAATGAGCGAGGAAATTACCTGTGAATAAAGAAGAGAGAGAGAGAGAGAGAGAATTTATTAATTAGAATACTAATCATCAAATCAACATGGACACACTCTAGAATGTGTCATTTAGCTCTTCTTTAATTAATTAAATGAATTAATATACTTCCCATACTTTCAGTTTATAGGTAATGCAAGACTGGTTTCAACTATGCTCACCAGTATTTTGTTCCAGAATGCATTTACCAAAGCTATCAAATTGTTTATCTCATGTTCTCAGTGACGTCCATACTGGAACATCACGAGTTATTTCCGTTAATAGTTATTACATTGCAGTTTAGTTGTATTAATATTTCAGCAGTAGCAGTCCCTGTTTATTGAGCATACTTTATTTTAGCACTCATTGTCTATTTTAGATTACATTAATTCAATTCGTTTAGGAGTCTTTCTTCTATAACTCTATTTAACAATCGGCTTACTTCATTAATAATACATCGTTTTCCAGCACTCATTCTGTGCTGTTTCTTCGCTAAGAAAGAAGTGGTTCACCCCATCTGTCATGCCTATTATTGCTTGTCCGATCATACCCGGCAGGCTATTAATTCCAAGATCAAGTACGTCAAGCTTCCAACCTCTTGGTAGAGGTCCTTCAACCTTCTTGTCTCACATTGATAAAATTTGAAGTGGTGAATGTTGAATATGTTTAATGGGATTGAGCCTGTTAATGCATTTTGTTCCATTCCCAATTGCTTCAAGTCATGAAGATGGCCAATCTCATTAGGAATTGTGCCTGTCAAATTGTTATGAGAAAATATCAAATAAAAATCCTTAAAAAACAAATCTCAACACCTCATCAAGTTGTATTAGAAGCTTTAAGACCAAAGGGAATTTAAAGAAACTATGAAAAAGAGAATGAATATAAAGCGAGGTTATAAATACAAAGGTCAAAGGTAAGGCGTTACCGAGTATTTATTGAAATATGAATAAGTGTAGACCAATAAACATATTGGTGTAGAGCGCTACAAGTAAAAGGCGTTACCGAGTATTTATTGAAATATGAATAAGTGTAGACCAGTAAACATATTGGTGTAGAGCGCTACAAGTAAAAGGCGTTACCGAGTATTTATTGAAATATGAATAAGTGTAGACCAATAAACATATTGGTGTAGAGCGCTACAAGTAACGATAGAGAAAGAGGAGTGTAATGTAACATGGAATAAAGAGAGGATGTTAAAAATAGAGTGCTATCTTCCAAGGGGAGCGTACAGTGATCTATGTGTTCACTGCATGATGAAATGGAGTCAATCCAGCTAAGGGAGGCGGCAGAAATAGTTGATGCAAAGAAAGAAAAATGCATCAGATTATGAGGAGATAGGAAAACGAAGCGAATTAAGAGAAAGAAGGAAAAGGACATGGGGAGATCTGAGGAAAGAAGTGGTATATATGTATGTAGAGTTTGAGGTAGAAGAGGAGAAGGCAACGTTTGAGGGTCGGGGTGGGGGATAGATATACAAGGTGCTTTCCTCGTTATTCTGATTGTCTCATCATTGTCAATAGAGTTTTCTATTCTCCTGAATGAGTAGAAAAATAGAGGCAACCATACAGGGACACGTTGTGTGAGTTCTAGGGGTGGTGTCTTATTTGAATAGGCAGTCTTCTGCAAATGCAACTAAAGTTGAGATTCAAGCATAGAGGAAAGTATATGACTGTGAAGACATTATATAGCTGCCAATTCCTGCCCGAAAAATACAGATATTCTCATAAAGTGAATCCCTACTTGAAGGTAGAGAGAGTGAGAGACAGGGAAGACAAGAGGGGCACCTCAATAGATGATAAGCACTCCATGAATAGATGCTAATTAACGTGCTTCTCTTGTTGGATCCAGCAGTATCAGTAGGCTCCAATCAGAGGCCAACTTTCCATCATCTTCATACTGGGATAACTACCTCGCCCTGCTCAAATTCATCGATTCCCATTTCATCAAAGTTGCCTGAACTGTATGCCACCTCGACTCCCAACCAAAACAAAATTGCATTAGGTGTTCATGATTAAATAGCCTAGTACTTGTCACAAGAAGACTATTAAGTTTGTTATGCTTCTCTTGTTGCACTTTTAGTTACTAGTCTGACTTGTAACAAATTGATCATAAATTCATGCACACTAAATGTATTGAGTTCACGAAAAATATCCTAAGCCTAGGAGTTGACACCAAAGAAGAGAACGGAGGCACATAGTGCTGTCCTTGTTATTCCAATGTGAGAGTTTAGGTGTGAAGGACGACTTATAGTTCTTTCCTTCATTGGTGTATTCCTACGTTTTTAAAAGTAAGTTGTTTCATCAAAATACTATGGCTACGGGTTTTAGTTTTAAACATTGCAAAAAGAAGGTTAAAAAATGCAGCATCAACAAAGGAAACTGTGTGGATTCGGTAACGATTAATTGTTCCAAGTCGAAAGTTTGGAACGGAGGAAGGGAAAAGGGATACTTGCAAGGAGAGTGGATAAGTCGCCAAGCAATAGAGATGAGCAGTAGGCTTGTTAAAAAGAAGCACAAATAAATAGGGGATATAAGTAGGAACAACTAAGCGAGGTTCCATATCGCAGAATCACATAAGCAGGACTTTAACCCTGCAATTTACAATTACAGACACTCTTCGTTATTAGGATTAAAGGAAATATGTTTGTTTCCCTGTAATACATCAAAAAATATTTTCTGTTTTCCCTGCAATATCTCTGGTTTCTTTCTAGTCAAATGTCCATGATTGACATAATTCAAAAGGGAATAGTTCTTCATATTGAACTCTAGTCTTTCCTTAGTTTCTGCCCCTGCCAACTGGTCATTGTTTGTCCCTGCCATAGCGGAAAATTCAATTACAGGAGAAGAAGTTTATTGTAATAGAGTAAAAAAACAAGCCCTAGTTTTTTCTAATTGCGATGAGGATCGAAACTGTAAACACTTTTAGAAGAGAATGGGAGTAGATGTAGATCCCATATTTGGTCGTCTTACAGCGTTATGAGGAAGAGGGGTCGTCTGGATCCATGGATGCTATGACGAAGATGGTAAAATCGAGAAACAGTGACCTGGGATCGAGAAAGGTGAAGAGACAAAGATGAAGCATTGTTGGGAGGAAGGAGATCAGGAAGCGCCGATTGCAAGTTGCAACTATGAAAAGTGCAGCGCTTTTGTTCCAGTGGAGCGACGGCTAATTCAGGCGCGTCAATTTCTTTTTTTAAAAAAAGAATATTGATCGAAATTTAAGGATCACTTCAGTAAGGTAACAGGATTGGAAGCCAATCTGGACAAATGGAACATATTCCTAGCTGGAGTGGAGGAGAATGTTAAGCAAAGTATTCTAGCAAGAACAGGTTTCTCTATTGGCACACTACCTATCAAGTACTTGGGATTGCCACTTACTTCAAGAAAGTGGAATAAAATGGATTGTCAGCAACTGGTGGATAAAATTACTAGTAGAATTACAGTGGCCTATGCTAAATATCTATCTTATGCAACAAGATTACAGATTATAATGGCTGTACTTTTCTCTATGTATAACTTTTGGGTGACAGCCTTCATATTACCACAAAGTGTGCTAAAAGAGATTGACAAGAAGTGTAGAGAGTTTCTATGGGGGGCCATAGAAGATAAAAAGAAAATAGCACTAGTGAAGTGGAGCAATGTTTGTGTGCCAAAGAAATATGGTGGTCTGAATATCAAGGGGTGTTGTAACTGGAATCTAACATCAGTGGGGAAATTGTTATGGCAATTAGCAAGTAAGAAAGATATACTATGGGTCAAATGGATTAATGGCATATATATATGAAATCGGCCGGAAACATCTGGGAGCGTAGACCACCAGCAGATTGCAGTTGGTATTGGAAGAAAATCAATTCTTTGAAGGCTCGGATGACTAGTTGGTATCAAGGAGGAGAGTACATACTTACTCCAACAGGTAATTACTCTATTGCTCATAGCTACCAAGCCTTATCGTGAAATATGTTTAGAATGACGGAAGCAGATTTAGTGTGGAATTCAATAATTCTGCCTAAGCAGATGTTTATAGCCTTGCTTGCTTTTCAAGGAAGATTGCTTTCAAAGGAGAGATTAATGAGGCTAAATATTCCTACTGATAACACAAATTATTGTTTATGTGAAGAGAGTCAAGAAGAAACACACTTGCACCTATTTGTAAGTGTAGTTGGATAATTAACTTAAGAAGCGGAGTAACCAATTGGCTAGGGATCTCAATGTAGAGCACTGGAGTTAGAAATACATTCCAATGGATCAAGAGAAGAAGATGGAAGCAGTTTCAAAAGGAGCTAGAAGCGGCAATTTGGGGGGCAATGATATACTACACTTGGCAATCCAGAAATAAGAGAATATTTCAGCAAACTAATGTGCAATCGGAGAATATTTCAGTAAACTAATGTGCAATCGGAGTCTGTTAGCGCTCAAATATAAAAGGAAATTGGTCTAAAGGTTGTCATGCTGAAATGCACGAAAAAAGCTCAAAGATGTCAGAATTTGATTTGAAGGCTATGTAATTAGATCAGAGCTTATGTTTCTTTTGTTTGTCTTTGTTGAGATCTAGTGATCTTGGTGCCGAGATCATTAGAGGCTCTTTAGGTTGTAAATATTTGATTTGGTATGGTACTATTTCACATCTTATTACCAAAAAGGAATTTAAGGAAAAATTATAAATAAAAATACTAATTTGTGGTGACACCACGTACTGCCAATCCTTTTTTATGATATATATATGATATGATATATGATATATGACGATATGATATGATACTTCACAATTTTAAAATACACTGGTTATTATTATAGGTTTATTAACAGACTTTTAAAAAGCATCTTAATTTATAATAAAATTTGTCTAAGCATTGCGCTTCACTATTCTGACTTTAGAGCGGAGATGACTTATATTTTAAAAATTAGTATGATAAATGATTTATATTTAAGACATGATTGATATATGTTCTTTCTTGACTTATAATTAATTCATAAATTAACATAATAACGTGTATTAACTAATCATGATTTAGAATAAAAGTGTATGTGATGATATATGTCATATGCTCGATGATTTAATTTAAACATTGAATCTACAACAATCTGCTGCGGTCATATTTTGCATGCTAAAAGTGAATGGGAGCTAATTTTTATCTCTCAGTTCAGATTTACTCGTTAATTATTATTTAATTTAATTTTTATTTATTATTTTTAACAAATCAAGAAAGGATATTTTTTTTATATGAGCACTTTTCATTTTGCACGGCTATTAAGAAATCATTAATGCACTAGTGAATTTTACCATTTTACTCTTTATTTGTATCAATGTATATTAAATTAAGTTAGAAAAAATTATTAATACACTAATTAATGATGAGGATAAAATGAAAAAAAATAATTCTATTTTAATTTAGTAAATGCTTATATGATACGAGACAATATTTATACAAAAATGACCATATAATATGAGACGGAAATAGTATTAACAACTTCCAAATACCAATAATTTTAGAAAGGTTGTCTTATTCAATCACCAATAATAATAAATTAGTTACTTATCTTTTACAATCACAAAAAAATCTTTTCAAGTTGGAGCCCTTTTTTATAAAATTTAAAATTATAGATTCTTTTGAAAAAATATGAACTAGTGGGCCAAATTTTATTTCTTAAAAAAGCCAAACCGACAAACTTGGAATTGACCAAAATTTTAAGTTGAAGGTGATGTTTTGGCCATGAATGTTTTAAAACCTTTTTTTTTTTTTGAATATTCATACTTTTTCACTCAAAAATATTCACAAAAATTCTAAAATAAATTTAATCTATATTCATGAAGAAAATATTATTTTTTATTTTAATAATAATAAATAGTATTTTCTCAAATGCTCAGATAAAAATTTAATCTATATTAGATATATTGGAAAGTAGCAAGGGTAGTACATAAACAACACGTGATAAATGTGTGAGGTTTATCGGCTAAGGAGGAAATCAATTTTTGAAAATAAGAAAAATATCTTTCACAAAAGCAAATAAAACATATTTTCATAATTGATATTTTAAATTTTATCTCCTCCTCAATTAATTTAAGCTAGTATTTGATCTCAAATTTTTAAATATGCTTGGCAAATTATTTTTGAGTGAAATTTTATCGTATCGTTTGGCCCCAAATTTTCTTAAGAATATTTGACTATTTTAAAAAATGTGATTTCTACTTGTAAAT
>JAABOM020000049.1:12396415-12417988 GCA_011800125.2 Solanum clarkiae | reverse complement strand
CTCTCTGCGGAACAGTCTTATCAAAGCGCTCTCTTTAACCAATCAAGCAAGACAGATGGAATGAAAGAAAGAAAAAGCTACTCCACAACTCGTTTAAATTTACTACAAACATCTTAATTATGGCACGTAAATAAAATAATAATTTGATTAAGAATAATACAATTAAATATCCTTTCTAATTAAGTTTTTTTCTAGAAAAGGACGTGTCAAATAAGAACACTATTTTGGAATGAAAGGGCAATTTGATTGGATATTAAAGTTGGAGCCCTCTCCAAGAGAATATACTTACAAATGGGATATCCTCTTCTCATGGTTCAAGAGGGCTCTTATCTCAAGATGTGAAGCTAGAGCTATGAAAATTCCTCCATTTAAGTTGTATTCCCCCTTATAATATGTGTACAAATGATATTTTTTTAAGAAAAATAATACTACACATATATATATATATAGTAAGTTGACACAATTATTATAACCTTAAATTAAAATTCAAACAAATTATAATCTGTTGGAATTTCATCATCTGTGAAGCTTCAACAATGGAGGTGAAATAGAAACAGATGATGAAATTCCAATATAATCATAAGCGGACACAAATAAAATATAAACCCTCTTATTTCTCAACTTCACCTTGTTTAGAGATCGCTGTCAAGATTTTTTTCTTTTAATTTTGATTCCTAGTGAAATATTAGAGATTAAATTATTAATATAAGCTAAGTAAATGTTAGTGTCAAATAAATAAACCAAATAATGAAATTGTTTAAGCAGGAAGTGGAAAGTCAAATCTCTTGGCTGTAACTAGTAACTCCTTCATAATTCCAATTAATCCATGACTACTAAAATGCCCCCCTTTTTTTTTTAGAAAAGGGCAATAAATTTATGAATTTTATGTGGAAATCAAGCTTAATCAAAGATTTTCCTGCCAAACCTTATTTTAGAAACGATTATATAAAAACTTTACCCTAAATCTTTGATAATTGACTTAATGGTGCAGCCTTTGTGACCCACAATGCATCGTGTTAAATAAGAGAAAAAGGAATTAGGACCCGCAGGCTCTTAGGCCTTTTTCAATTATTCACGCTGTATTTGTCCATTTGCTTTTAATTTTCTTTTGTACATTACTAAAAATATAATTTTGAAAATAGTACTATCAAGTATCAATGAAAAGAAAAATAGGAAAAAGAAGATAAAATCTATGTAGGATAACAAGAAGACAAACTGACAAACATCTCTTCAAATTCATCACCCCAGTTATATATATAATACTGGTAACCGATGTCAGTGTCATATATTATTTTTTATCCCCAATTTATATGATATTAATAGAGATTTTATTAATTATCGTAACTTATGATACATTTTATGTTATTTCAAAATAATTCTTATATGTCACTTTATTTTAATTTATGTTATATATATAAAATTTTGAGAGTCAATTAAAAAACAATATATCTTTTAAATATTTTATATTATTAATTATTGTTCTTTATAATATTGTTACATAAATTTTAAATAATATATATTATTCTTTTGATTTCAATTTATTTGGCACTAATAAAACTTGAAGAACCGTTTAAATTTTTTTTTATGTCCTTTAAATTTTAAGTTGATAATTATTGTAATTTGTGGTGCTTTTACATCATTTCGAATAATATATATTATTTTCTTTGTCCCAATTTAAATTGTTAATAATTATAATTTATAGAAATTCTTACATAAAAATTTAAATTACTAATTATTATAATTAAAATATATTTATTATAATATTTTAATATATAAGTAGCAATATTAAGGAAATAAGAGCAAAAAAAAAGTACTGAATACTTAAATTACTTTACTTTACTTTATTACTACTTATATAAAAAGGAGAGTTGAACTCCTTGATCAACTAGAGTTGGGGGTAATTTTGATTTTCCATATATGTGTTGCATGTGTTGATTGTACAATCATGCTTGAAAATGGTACTTTATCTTAAATTTCCAAAAAAAAAAAACAGCTCTTTTTAAAAGCTAACAAATATCCCAACAGCTATAAGGATAGTTTGGGTATTCAGCTTCAACTTTTTGCTGTGCAGATTTGTATCTTCAGTATAAAAAATAAATTAAGTTGATTTCACCATAAAAATAGCCCATTTAAATGGATATAATTCAAAGTTATCCTTAGATTTGTCTCTTCCAAGTTCCATTAAAAAACTTTAAAAAAATGACAAAACACTGACCTGCACTAGAAAAAGGCAAAAATAATAAATTTCTTTTTCAATTTTCAACAATCACCCAATAAATAAGGAGAGTGCTATTTTTTGCAAGTACTTAGAAAAATATTTACTGAAAAATAAATTAAATTAAATTATTCTTAGTTACTGTTTGATTTCAATTTAATAGTCTTTTTCTTCATTACATTAATTACTCTTCATATTATTAATAAAATCAAAATGCAAATAAAAAAGTAATTTATTCTATATTAATCTATCTATATACTATACTAAAAGTGTGAAGACCCTTCGAAATATTGTTTGAACCTTTTTGCCCTTCATTACAATACTCTTCTTTAAGTAAAATTGTCATTTCACTATTTTTCTTAATTTATTATTTAATCTTTTTTATTTACTTAAATTCAAGATTCATTTTTGAATTAGAATTTCTTTATATTTAGAATTTATTTTTGATTTAAGACTATTCTATGTAAATAGTCAATACAAATTTTAACTATCAAATATTTTGTTAACAAAAGTATATAACATAACAATTTTTTTTTAAAAAAAAATCAATAAACTATATTGGAAACATTAAACTGCTCCTTTTTATATTTAGAAATCTTTTATTACATTAAATTTTAGTCAACTAATTATTTAACTTCTAACTATTTTCAACTCTAAATTATTTCACCCATTTTGAGTAAAACAGTGCTTTTAAGGATTTCTCTAATTTTATTTAAATATTAATGTAGATAAAGGTTAACAACTTGCTATTAATTTTTTTCTCAAAAAACTAAATTCGACAAAAAAATAAAATAATTAAAATTTCATTAATCACAATAAACTTAATATATATCGTAAGATTGGGTACTTGCTCAGCACGGGCTCATCGCCCCAGTAATACTAAAAAGAGAAAGTAGTAGTAGTAGTAAATTACACTGAAGTAAAGAATAAATAAGATGCTTTTCTATTTTTAGACTCATATAAAGAACCATTGTTTTTTAAAAACACTCCTAAGCACTCCAAGCAGCAATTAAAGTAAAATAAAAAATAAATAAAATGCTTTTTTATTCTTAGGCCCACATAAAAAATATTTTTGCAAAAATACCCCTTATGGACCCAAGTAGCTCTAGTTAGTCCTTTATTTTTATATACTACAAAATTTAAGGCCCGTACCAATATAAGTTCACATATTTTTTTAGTAAATAACTTTAATATATTACTTTAGCATTTGTTTCGAATGTTCATATGATATAATTGTGTCATTTAAAACCAAATTTGGGAAAGCTGAATTCTAAGAAATTCTATGCATAGAGGAAATAGAGAAATATGTTCGATTATAAATTAGCACATTTCATATTTGAGGAATATACAAAATATTGATACCTTTGAAAAAATTATCAATCTTCATATATTTTCACAAACTGTATTTATTTCAACAGTTGTTATCTTCTATTTGTAATATTTGCTCCAGAAACTTTGCATATGATAATATATACAAATTTTTTATCATCTCAAGTATAATTTATTTGTGGTTAGCTTTGTCGATAAATTGTGATTCATTTTATTATTGTCTTCAATAAGTCAAAATAGTTCTATTTATTTTGATATTAATATTGAAATTATTTATTAAAAAGTTAATTTCTAATTATGTAAAAGAATCATGAAAGCAACTTTATTTCTATATAAAATACTAACAATTATGTCAATATTAAATTAATTAAAAAAATTGATATTGAACTCTAACTATTATGCCGTAAAACAAAACTTTGAATCTTACCCCTCGAAATAAATAATATACTTGTTTTTCTTTTTCATACTATTTTTCTCTTTATTTATTTTTTAGTTTTTTCTTTCTTTCTTATATTTCCCAATATAGTCCTTTTCTATTGACATTTTCTTTTATTGTTCTTCTTTATTTTTTAACTCCTCATTTTTTTAATTTTGTAATTTAATATTCCTCAAATTTGAATATTAAATTTTTTTCTTAAAATTTCCCCTATTAAATAATTTTTGATATTTGATATTAAGAAAATATCTTCCATAAAAATAAAAAACTATTAACTTTTAATATTTCGATGAATACATTATCAAAATTTTTAAACACTGTTTTCTTTTTTAGTCACCAATTCTTTTAATATTTTCTTTAAATTAAATAAAAAAATACCAATAAGTCACATTAAGAATATTTTAGTAATCAAGATACGAACTTTAGTACTGGCCATATTATGTAACTTAATACCCAAAATATATTTATGTAGTAATCCTTAAAAGTATTTTTAGGAGCAAAAACTCAACTATTCAAACCTATATTATTTCGAATTAGTTCAAAAGTTTTTTTCTAAAACATATCCAAACGAGCTTAACATTTAATATTATTTGCCAAAAATTAATTAATAGAAACTTTATGTATTAATATAATTACAAAAATATCCTTATGAGTCCTAACAAAAGTAAGAATATGTAAGGATTCTTCTAGATTTTTGTTTTGACCATAATTATACAATTATAAAATTTACACTTAAATAAAATTAAAATTACTAAAATATTATTAATCGTCCTTCTTATGGCTCTTCTATATAATAGAAGTATAAGAGGATACTATAGAATATTTTATATGCCAATTTATTTGAAAAAAGAAATGACTTCTAAACAATATGTAAAAACTCTAAATATATTAAAAATAATTTATACTCCCTTTATTTCACATGAATTGAATCTGCAACGCAATACACGTATATTAAAAAAAAAATTTGATGATATAGTTTGAACCATAATTTTAAATTACTTTTACACTACCCTGCTACAAACTTGTTACTCATTATTTAACCACAAAATATGATGAGCCGCATAAACTGATTTCGCGGTTAAATTGGTATAATAAAAAATAAATTAGAAGTTACTAATATATATTAAATACTATTCATCATTAGATTAAATATAAGTTGGAGCACAAAATTTTTTAATAATGAGCGGGCAGTATTAATTACATAATTTATAAATATTAATTATATTTTAATTCGTGTTTAACTCAAACTCCAAATTAGCTATAGAGGATTCGAAAATTTAAAATTAATATACTAGGGGCCCAAAAAATATTAGTAGTCGGCAGGGTAGTCCGTGTTTAGAGTGTGTGGAAAAGTTGTTAAATAAGAAGCATTATTTTTCAATTCAGAGTCTCGGTTACATTACAATTGCATTTCGAGAATAGCACAGCGAGAGCCAGAGAGACGAGGCCGAAATAATAGGAATGGAGAATGGAGGAGGCGAAGATCCACAAGTAGAACAACAACCACCACCGCAGCCGCAGCCACGGTTGAAGCCGATCCCACCAAATCCTCCGCCCACAGATCGGCCCGCTCGGATTTACGCCGACGGTATCTACGATCTCTTCCACTTCGGCCATGCTCGCGCCCTCGAACAAGCTAAGAAACTGTATGTTTCTCCTCTATCTATATGCCGTAATAATTTTAGAATTATTAATTGATTTTTATATTTTTGTGGTTCATGCTTTTTATATTCTCTGTGGAATTTCTGAGTGGCCGGGAAAGTGTTTTTTTTATGTGTTAGTTTGTGTGAGAGAGATCCAATCAGAAAGCTGGTTGATTTTGGTGAGAAGAGTTAACGGTACCTGTGTATTGATTGGGAAAATAAAGGTATCTAGTGTAATCAAGGTGTGGACTAGTTAGACCAGAAAGAGGAAAAAGAAATAGATGTTTGCCTAAGTTGCTATTTTAAATTTTTGTTTGGAATATTATTATTTCTATTGTAGAGCCATGAAGAATATGTGAAATTGAACATACGTTTTACTTAGACCGAATTGTTCTTTGCCTAAATGTAGATTGCCCAACACTCAGCTTCTTGTTGGATGCTGCAATGATGAAATCACCCACAAATACAAGGGGAAAACTGTTATGAATGAAAAGGAGCGCTATGAATCTCTGCGCCACTGCAGGTTGGGGGTTGTTAATTCCGTTTAATGTTTGATATTTTTTTTCAGTCAGATCTTAATGAAATTATCTTTC
Source organism: Solanum clarkiae (assembly GCA_011800125.2). Taxonomy (NCBI): domain Eukaryota; kingdom Viridiplantae; phylum Streptophyta; class Magnoliopsida; order Solanales; family Solanaceae; genus Solanum; species Solanum clarkiae. The sequence continues at coordinate 12,411,772 of JAABOM020000049.1, read as the reverse complement.
TTATTTGGTAATACTGAAATGATCACGTATCGTTAATTGCTGGGGTGAGTTCCATTCTGTTGTCTGATTTCTTCAGAAAGCATTCACAAATATGTGAACTTATATTTTCATGTAGATGTTTTTGTTTGAAATGATTGAAGTCCAGTCTTTTGTTTAATCTTTTTTCTTGTTCTGTTCATTTTCCTTACGTTGCCAATGAGATGAATAGTTGAGGTCACTTTTGGATATTTTGTATAAAAAAATTGGTGGTTGTTGAGAGAAATAAGAGACACAAGGATGAGAGTAATATAGCATGTGTGAAAACCAATTCTTTTTTTTGTTGATAAGATAATCAATTCACATAGAAGGAATCAAAAAGATGCAAAATTTTCAGAACAAGAAAAGTAAGAGACATTCTTAGCTATATTAAAAATGGATCATCTAAAGTTGAGGAGCTAACAAAGTCCAAAGAATTTCTGGGTAATTACAAGAAGGGAAAAATTGCTCCGGCTTCAGAGCTTGTTAAAACTCTAGCTTTAAGAATGCTGCTTGGGGAAAATATGCCCTCAAAGCATCTATTGTTTCTTTCTTTTTCCTGTCCAGATACACCAAAAAATTCTAGCAGGGATCATATCCATCCTTTCCTGATGGGTTTTCCAACCTTTCATGAGCTTCAACTAACCAGTGCATCTTTAATGCTATCTTACGTAACCCAATTTGAGATGAACATGTCCCATATTCCTTGTGACGGCTGTACAATGAAGAAGATGTATGTTGGTCTCTAGGGCTTATGGATTGATGATACAGGAAGCATCTGTTGATATGTTGATTTTTCTCCTAATGAGGTTGTCTTGGGTGAGGGAGGCTTCATGAAGAGGTTGTCAGCTGAAGTACATTACATTTGTGGTTAACTTGGTTTTCCAGATTAGTTTCCATGGCCAAGTAATTGACATTTCATTTTGAGTTAATGAATAGTATCTTGCCTGTGTAAAGATTAATGCTTTATACCATCTATAATATATGGAGGCATATTTACCCATGCCGGAGAATACAATTATATTACACTGGTCATGACTTTTTAAACTTAATTATCCTCTTCAAGTTGGTGCATTTAAGTTATATGTACACCGTGACACATGTAACCAGTTTGAGGATCAATATGGAATTTCGTGAATGTTGCAAGATGATCATTTGACTTCATAAACTTTGTGGATAATGCTTCTTGGGAGCATCTTTCTTTTTGACAAAGGGACAATAACTTTTATACACTTGGTCCTGTCATAAAATTCTAGATGTGAGTTTTTTTGATTGGCCAGCACTCCCACCCCATATAACAAAGACGGTCTAACAACCATTCCGTAGAACTTACCTTTTAGTTTAAGTGGTATTTTCTTATCACACAACACTCCAAAGGCAAGTCTCTATTTCATCCATACTCCAAAGGCATGTGCCAGGTTTAAACAACAACGATGACTTAGCTACTATATCTACCTATATCTACAATATATAAATATCATTTTATAATATTACCAAATACAGAGATATTTACCAATTAAATGGTAAATTAACTGATTATCCCCTTTTCTCTTTAATAGGCTTAAAACACTCCATGCATCTGTTATTTAACTCTCTCACCAAATGAAACTTCCCTTAATTTGCTCCCAGTGCCTTGCACATGATTTTTTCCCCCTACTTTTTCTATCGGGATTTTACTCATGTTCTCCCTCTCAAGATTTTTTCTTCTTCCTCAATTCATGGTTTGGTGATTTTAAGATTAGGTAACGGTTTTTGCATGAATATGCCAGGTATGTGTTACTTGTAACTTCTTCTACTGGAAAATCACAATTTAAGCCCTTAATTTTTCAAGATTTTTAGGGTTTATCTCAAGCTTTTTCTGGTGTTTATCAATGGTAGAAGATCATAACATTACAAAGAGGCTTAGTCTTGGTATACCATCTAACCAACCTTCTTATCAAAACCGTCCATCCTTTGATTTGTGCATTTTCACTCAACAAGATGACAATGCAGGGGTTGATGCTACTTTTTGAGAGACAGTCTAAGTTTCGCAATGACCCAATTAAAATGAGAGAATTGGGTGACTAACTACAGTCAAAATCAAATAAGGAGAAGGCTGTTACACCAGATATGTGAATCGAAATTGAAAAAGAAAAAGATTGTTCGGGATACGGTATCAAAAAGGGAAAAGAAGATAGTCTATGTCGTGGTAGTAGTACTACTTCACTACCAACTACATGTTGGCCTCCCTCTAGGTACTAAATTCTGATCCCCTGATGTTTGGAGTGGAGTGATTGAGAATATACTTGCATCTTGGGAAAGGCAATACCTCTCTATGGGGAAAGGCTCACATCGATTGTGTTTTAGATAGCATTCCCACATACCAAATGTCTTTCATCACACTGCCTTCCAAAAAAGTCAAGCAGCTCGACAAGATTAGGAGAACCTTTCTCTGAAAAGGGGGAAACAAGAAGCCAAGAACCACAAATTTCATCTTGTCAGATGGGAAAAAATCACAGCACCTAAGCAGCTTGGAAGTCTAGGCACTAGGAATCTAACATTCATAATAAATGTATGCTTATGAAATGGTATGCAAGGATGAGAACTCTTTGTGGAAGGAGGCTGTTGTGAAAGATTCCTGTGAAAAGTTTCATTAACGCGGAATTCGTGTCGAGTAGACCTTGTTGCAAAGCAATACATGGTTCTCAAAGCCCTTGGTGCACCATTCTTTCCAGAAGACCTCATGGTGTGTGAGTCTGGAAGAATATCTGAAAGTATGGTCTGGAGTTTCCTTAAGTTCTTCCTTTAAATTGGGAGGTGTACCAACATTAAATTTTGGGAAGACAAATGGTTAGGGGGGTCTACCCTAAAGAATGATTTTCCAAGCTTGTATCAGATAGCTCAGAACAAAACTCTACCATCTCTCAGAATTGGCAAAATAACTGCTGGCAAGTACAGTTCAGGAGGAATATTCAAGACTGCGAACTGCCTTACCTTAGGAGTTATGGCCTAAGTTGGAAGAACACTCTTGTCTAGCCAGATAACTGACAACCTAAGATGGAAGAATGGTCTCCATTCAGTGAATGAAGGCTAAGCTCACCTATGCTCTCCTCCAATGAGATAATTGACTAATGGCTCTGGAAATATATCTGGAAATAAAGCTTCGCTCGAATCATATGTTTAAACTGGATAGCTTTACATGAAGCATGCCATGCGCAGGATGATCTCTATCGAAGGAAAATTCAGAGAGTCAATAGGTGTTTCATATGCCTTACTGCCCAATTGTTACAGATATTTGGGGCATGTTTTTCTTTATTGTTGGTCTCAAATATAGGCTATGCCACAAATGATAACAGAAGCCTATGAATGTTGGTCTAAATGGAAAGTTGATAAGTTCATTAGGACTCTGGCAGATGATCCCTGTGTGTATCATTTGGTGTCTGGCCAGAAAAGAACCACAGATGATTTTGCTGGAATTTCAACTTCTTAAATGCTTACAGCTAAACGTCTTTTATGGTTGTATAGTTGGCAGAATCTCTCCCCCTAAATTGTCCTATTAATTTTTTAAACTTCATGTGTAACCTATGGTTGATAATCTTTTGATCTTCTGATCAATGTGGAATAACTTGGTGGGCGAAATGGTGAGTGAGAAAGATATTTTGAAGACAAAAGCAGTTCCATTTAGAAGATCAAGATGAATCGCCTTTGTTCTATTTTTGGTGTAAACAGGAAATTTTGGATTTTATGAGACCTGATATATTTAATAGGTAGCTTGCAAGTAACTGTTACATCAGGTTTTTCTTTTTCTTTTTCCTCATTTTGAGTTTTACATACAGTTATCAGCACTAGCCCGGGTGCTGATTTTATCATCTGTACAAGCCTGTTACCTTTCTATTTTTTTAAAATATGTCACTTATGATGGTTCTAATACTGTAGCTTCTAATGGTTAGCATCACTATTTATCTTCAATTTTGTTATGGTGCACTTTCAGTTATAGGTTAACTGTGTATGCATTGATGCAGATGGGTTGATGAAGTTATTCCAGATGCCCCTTGGGTTGTTACCCCGGAGTTCATTGAGAAACATCAGATTGACTATGTGGCACATGACGCTCTTCCGTAAGGCTAAACGGCCCATAAAACTTTTACTTCTGTTGATTTGCATAAGGTCCTTGTTTCGTTGAAACTGTATCTAGATGAGCTTTTGATATTTGTTATCCGACTTATTCATTATTTAACTTAAAGTGGATTAGCTTTACATAACTAATTTAAGGTCTTTCCCCATTGTATGATTTGCATTGTTTTATTTGTTCGTGTTGTGTTTCATTTTGATTCATAGATGTTTTTTCTTTTAATTTTCCGTCTTCTTGTCTTCAACGTCAGTTATGCGGATGCAAGTGGAGCTGGAAATGATGTTTACGAGTATGTAAGTCCAAAATGAACTTCAGTTTATCATACACGACTTTCTACCCTATCTTTTGATGTTTCTTTTAAATAATAATTTAGTTTGTGTCTGTGCAATGTTTTTTGAGTGCATAAACCAGGGTGGTATGCAACTTGTTCATCTCCTCTAACATGCTGTATGGAAGTCATTCTTTATTTTCTCATTGGTGATCCTTTATTAATCAGTACTATAAGATATCTAGTTTGATATTCACTTTGTAATGCATGCTAAAGCCATATGTAATGTGAATATTTTTAATACTTGTGTTATTAGGTTAAGTCCATTGGTAAGTTCTTGGAGACCAAGCGGACTGATGGAATATCTACTTCAGATTTAATAATGAGGATTGTAAAAGACTACAATGAATATGTGATGCGCAATTTGGACCGAGGATATTCAAGGACGGATCTTGGTCTGAGCTATGTGAAGGTATACTCTTTAGTTTTGTCTGATTGGGTGATGTAATTACCTTACCGTCATCAGAAAAAAAGGGTTCTCTATTTTTTTTTTCTTTTGCAACTGCAATGAAAGGAAAAAAAGTGTGTTAACTGGATGATGATGACTTTCTGCTAGCATTAGCTTTACATCTTGTTTCATTATTTGCCTTGTCAGGTATTAACTTCATTTTGCCTCTTGTAGGAAAAAAGGCTGAGAGTGAACCGGGGTTTGAAAAAGTTGCATGAGAGAGTAAAGAAACAACAAGAGAAAGTGGAAGAAAAGGTATATTCTTCTAATTTGACTGCATTTCATTTCTCTATTTCGAATACAAGCTTGTCAGAAGAGTTCCCAATCTCCATAGAATATGTGGTCTGTGAATATACTATATTGTTTGGCAATTATCTTGAAAAAGCAAGAGAAAAGGATATTCAGATCTATGTCCCCTATCATTTGCACAAATGGCATTTTTTTGTTAAGAAGGTAACATCTTTTATTAATCAAAAGAGTATCCTTGCACACCGAACTGTGCTAAGACAAACATAGTTACAGGAACCACAAAAAACATAAACCGATTCTTTAACTAGTTACAATGACCCAATAATGTCAAATACCGAATCTACTTCTTCTGCTAGGCCCTCTTCTGTTGAGTTGGAGACATCTTCAAAAGACCATGCATTCCTTTTCCTTCCAGTTGTCCACCAGATGCATGTAGGAATAATTCTCCGCCATCTCTTCTGCCTTACAACATTGCCTGGATCATTCCAGCATGCTAACTCAGCTGTTTTCCTAAGCATTATCCACATCTGAGCCCCTTTTCACTCGCAAGAGCTGCCACAGAGTACTGGTAACTTTGCAATGGATAAGTAGGTGGCTATTTCTTTCGTTCGTTATCCATCTGAGCCCTTTCATACTCGGTAAGAGCTGCCACGGAGTACTGGTAACTTTGCAATGGATAAATAGGTATCTGTTTTTTTCATTTTCTCTGCCATATAGAAAGCATTTAGAACAGATAAAAAGAATTGTGCAAATGGCACTTTGAGCAATGAAAGGGTTGGATGGGAAACAATACGATGGTATATGAGGTAAGGTTGAGTTGGAGGATACAATTGAATTGCCTCTCTACCCCACTAAAGGTAGAGGTAAAATCTGTGTACACTCTACCCTCCCTAGACCCCATTTGTGGGACTATACTTGGTATATTGTTTTGTTGTGGTGGTGGAAATATTATGAAGTGTAGCTGGCTTGGTTTAACACATCCTATAATGGAATATTAAAATTATACATCAGTGTTAGGTGTTCTAATCCTTCATCATTGGTGTGCAACTGTCATTTTCATGTAGGTTCTCATATTATTAGATCCTTTATTTTTAAGCTGACTCCATTTCTTATGGTCAAGTTTGCCCCCAAGGAGATGAAGAGGACCTAGTAGTAGATGCGATTGCCTAGTCAAATGCCTTCACATAAATCATAATGAACATTGCCTGGTCAAATGCTCAAATGCCTTCACATAAAATATAATGAACATTGTCTAGTCAAATGCTTGTGCACTTAGTTGCTATTCCTTATGAGTAGGATCTAGCTAAAGAATCGCCAACTCAACAGAATCTACATCTTCTGCTAGGTCCTACCAGTCGAACAACTAAATGCACAAGCATTTGACTATGTTTACATTTTCTTCTAGGCCCTAATAGTCAAACATTGCCTAGTCAAATGCCTTCACATAAATTATAATGAACTGCCTTTCAAGGACAGAAGTACATCCCAACCTCGTTCTTTTGTAGTACTTGTTGGAATTTATAATACATATATGCTCAGATGCGTATGTAGGTAAGGACTGTTTTGAGTTGGACACAAAATTACTTCTTCAACTTTAAATGTACAATGATTTGGGAAATTGGAACAGCTGGAGTGTTAGTCTTTGATTCATTATAGTTTATCTTCTTCTAGAATTTGGGTGGTGGAAACTGAAGTTGCAATTATCTGAGGAGCGAGCTAAACTATGATAGAAGATGCTCTGCTTTTCACCTCGTACTTTTATCTTTTGTAACTCAGAATTACAAGAAATGGAGTGGTATTTAGCAGTTTCAATAGCTCTTTCGTATATTAATGAAATGAACATAAGAAAGATGCCTGTCATCATTGAAGAACCTTCTCTTTTTCAATCTAAAGCTAATTCTATTCTTGTAGTACAAAATATGTTAAAAAGACTACTTGTTGCAGATACAAACAGTAGCAAAGCATCGAAATATTTGGGTGGAGAATGCTGATAGATTGGTTGCTGGTTTCCTTGAGATGTTTGAAGAGGGTTGCCACAAAATGGTTAGATCTCTCTGCCGCTTTTCCCATCCCTCCTCTCTCCTATGCTCTTCTCCTTTTGTCTTTATCCAGTGTTCATATAGCACTTCTGATCATGCGTATTGGAATTTCAACAGGGGACTGTCATAAGAGACAGAATTCAGGAGCAGATGAGGACCAAGAGTATAAAAGGGCTTTTATATGAGAAAGAAGAGGATGATGACGAATATGACTACTATTACGGGAGCAGTGATGACGATGATGAAGAATACTATGATGGTGAAGATGAAGACTAGGGTTCCTCACTTTTTCATGTTATGTGGTGGGTTTCACTGTGTAAAATGTAGTTATGGATCAAGTTGGATGAAGATGTATTATCTCTAACGGTTGGATGCGCGTGTGATATTCCTGTTTTCTTTGGGTAGAATATAGTGGCAATTAGTTGTGTTGTAAACTGTGAGCAAGGATAGTCTTGTACCATAGCGCTGTTAAGCAGGCTGATTTGTCTAGGTATGAGATGAATAATCATATGTTTTTGAAAATGCAGCTTTATTTTCTCCCTTCCCTCTTTTGGTTATTGGTCTGCGCAAGTGTATTTATGCACAGAACATATGTATATTATTGAATTACTACGAACTAAACTTTTTATTGATGGGGATTGGGGATCAAGTATCTTTTGGCAGAATGACTCTGTGCTCTTTGTATCAGCACGTTTCATATTAAGGATTGAGGTTATGCTTTAAGTACCTCGTAATTTGTATTTAAACTGCTTGTAGCAAACATTAGTTGGATCGGAGTGAATCAGACGTGAACACTTCACGAAAATTGGTTTTAAAACATTTTATATTAATTTCTAGTTTTGTTTACACGCACCTTCTATTGATGTCATTGCTGAGTGGAACTTCATAATGGCCAACTAGAAAGAAATTTAAGTTTGCAAAATTGGCCCGTACGGTCTATTTTGGCTGGACGTATACCTGGAATATCAGGATTTGTCAAAACTCAATAGCTTTTGACACATATTATTTATTTCGTTCATTTTTATTTATTCACTTCTAATATTGCACGTCTCTTGACAAATAATGATTGATATGAGTTGTTTATCATAATAGGAGTATTAATATTAATTAATGATTAGTGTTAGGTCTTGAAAAATGATTAGGGGAATAAAGTAACTAATGCTATAGGTAAAACAAACAACTACAACTCACCCAGTGAAATTCCATAAGTGGGATCTGGCTGGGGGAGGGGGGAGGTAGAATATACGCAGACCTTGCCGTTACCTCATATAGATGGAGAGGTTATTTTTGGAAGACCCTCAATGCAAATTTATTAACCACAAAAGCATAAAATACTAGATACAAAAATAACTATATTGAAAAGTAATTGAAAACTCATAAATACAGGACAAATAGCAAAATAAAGGACGATCAATAACAACACAATGTATAGTGACACGATTAATCCTATAATCCTACTATATCATAAGGTAATACATCATTCTACCACTACTAGCCTTCTACCCTAATACACAATCTCCATTCCTTTCTATCTAAGGTCATGTCCTCGGTGTTACGAAGTTGCGCCGTATTTTATCTAATCACCTCCTTCTAATACTTTTTCGGTCTACCTCTACCGCTCCGCGTAACCTCTAACTCAACCCTCTCGTACCTCCTGACAGAAGCGTCAACACTTCTTCTCTGCACATATCCAAATCATCGTAGTTTCGCTTCTCTCATTTTGTTTGCCACAGAGGCCACCCCTTCTCCCGAATGATCTCATTCCTAATCTTTTCAACCCTGGTATGTCCACACATCCATTTCAACATCCTCATCTCCGCAGCATGCATTTTCTAAATATATGAGTTTTTGACTGGTCAATACTGGACCCCACACAGTAAAGACGGTCTAACCACCATTCTGTACAACTTACCTTTAAGTTTAGGTGGTATTTTCTTATCACACAATACTCTAGAAGTAAGTCTCCATTTCATCCATGCTGCTCCAATATGATGTGTAACATCATCATCGATATCACAATTACTCTAGATGATGGACTCGAGAAATTTAAAACTTTCTCTCTTGGGAATAGATTGAGTGGCAAACATCACTTCAACGTTCGCTTCATCCCTCGTAACACTAAATTTACACTCCAAATATCCTATCTTGCTCCTGCTCAATTGGAACCCTTTAGATTATAACGTATGTCTCCAGACCTCCAACTTATCATCAACTTTATCCTTGGTCTCATCAATTATATTAGAACTATGTCATCCGCAAATAGTGGACAACATGGAACCTCCTCGTGGATAAACCGTGTCAGCTCATCTATCACTAAGGCACAAAAGAAAAGGGCTCAACACAGATCCGTGATGAAGTTTCATCTCAATAGGAAAATACTCTGAATCTCCTCCCACCGTCCTTACCCGAGTCTTGACTCCATCATACATGTCCTTTATTACCCTAATATACACCATTGGAACACCTTTCATCTTTAGACACTTCCATAGGACATCTCTCGAAACTTTATCATAGGTCTTTTCAAGATCAATGAATAACATATGAAGATCCCTCTTTCTTTCCCTATATTTCTTTACTAGTCTTGCTTCAGTAGTCGATAATGCTATAGGTAAAACATGGAAAAAAAATAATTATATTTTATTAATATGTTAAAAGTGATAATCTATTTTTAAAATAGTGCATAGGTAAAAATAAATAGAAAAAGTAAATATTTGTATTAACTTTTTCTATCAAAGTATGTAAAAAATGAAATTCAAAATCCAATTATTAGTATTTAAGGTTATTATTTTTGAATTCACAATTCATGAAGTTTAAATTTTGGATTCTTGCAGTACTGACAATATTTCCTAATGTCGAATATTTATTGGACAAAGAATTTCCACGTCTAAATGATTGTAGATAGAAAATTCCCACTAAAACTTACATCAAAGATTAGACTCAACTTTCTTAAAAGTAGAATTATCCGTAAATATCTAGAGTACATTGACAGTGACAAATTTGTCTTTTTTATTTTTTCCTAGTATTAATGATTGGTTTAGCAAAAAATAATCCAATTACATACAGAAGGTTAATAATCAAACTTAAAATATATACATAAATTTAATCCGGACATAATCGATGTTGAATTTTATTGAATTGCTCGTACATTTATATTCTAATATTTTAAATCGTTTTAGTAGAAATTATGTTTTCGATACTGAACGAGAGTCTACGTTGTAATGATATATATGCATGTAATATAGTCATAATATTTATCCATCAACTTCTATTCTAAGCTTTAACTAGACAATATGTGTGTGAGTTGACAACATAAACAAAGAGGGACAACAAATAGGGGAAAAAAGAAAAAGGGACATATGAAAAAGGAAATTTAATCACTTTATGTGAAATAAAAAGACAAAACAAAATAAAGTGAGAATTACACTAATAAGAGTGGGCTTCACTTTGTGAAAAAAGAAAAATATCTAAGCCAAAGTTGAGTTGCTAGTTTTGTCAAATGTTAGGTTTTCTAGATATCCTTACTCTCTTTTGGTAAGGTTTCTTTTTATTTCCTTTTGCTGTTGGAAAGGAGAGTATATATTAATATTATTTATTTTTGTCTCAAAAATAATTGTCAATTTAATAATTCATGACTAAAGTACCCAATTAGACTATTTAAAAGGAACCAAAAGATAAGTTAATAAACTATACATTCTATTTATCATTCTTTACGTTTCATTTTATGTGACACCTTTTGATTTGACATGGTGTTTAACGAAAAAAGAAAGACTTTTGCAACTTATTCTCTTAGTTATTTGTGTAGTTCAGAGTCATTTCATTAAGAGGTAAAGATAATTTTAAAGTTAAATCGTTTCCAATTAGAGTAAGGTGTCATTTCTTTAGGATGAATCAAAAAGGTAAGAGTGTCACATAAAATAAGAGGAAGAAAGTATAATTTCTTAATAGGCGTGAATTGAAACTGCAGTTGAAATAAGATGGATAAAGAGTACTCAAAAATCACTATTTTCCACTGAATTTCCTATTGGAAAAGTCAATGACTATTCTCATAGATATTTTAATTGAATCGATAGGAAAAAAAAAAGTAATGTGTTATATGGAAAGATAAGGAAGTTTCTCACTATTTCGGTAAGAATCTGTTTTCCATCATACATTTTCTTGATGATATTAATACAATAGAAAATGAATGAAAAAATTATGATGTATAACACAATTTTTAGTGATCTACTATGAAAATAAAATACCTTTATTTCTAGTAGCAAGAGAGCGTGAAATGGACTGATTGGAATATTAGTTCCCATATAATTTTTATGATACGATAAGAAGGAATATCTGGGAGGCTAATCCCAATAAACAGTGCCTAATTTAATTTGTGATTGTTATTCATACTTGTAATTATGAGGTTGCTTGACTAAATTAAAGTGCAAAAAGCTATATATGTTGATGTTAGAAAGACGTAATTTTAATAATTTGTATTTTCTTGGGACACCTAGGATTTTTGGATTAATTAAAGAAAATAGACACAGAGTGCAGAAAGCTATATATGTTGATGTTAGAAAGACGTAATTTTAATAATTTGTATTTTCTTGGGACACCTAGGATTTTTGGATTAATTAAAGAAAATAGACACAGACAATCCGTCTAATAAACTACTATTTCCTCCGATCCCTTTTATATATCGTCTTTACTATAAATAGATGAGCCTTAATATATGTCATTTCACAAAATCAATGCATAAAATTACACTATTTTCCTATTTTACCTTTTGGAAAAATGTATTTGACTAATTAGAAGAACTAAATGCATTTCAACTAAAATTTTGGCTCTAAATGCATTTCAATTTTTGAAATCTAATATGTTTAGTATCATTAATTCAAAACATGACTACAAAAAAAAATATTAAATAAGGACTATATAGTAAAATCATTTTTTTCTTAATGCAAATGCAATCTCAAAAGGGAACGAAGGAATTAACAAATAATACTTTAAAGTTCATGCATTTGAAACACTTTAATTGGAAATTGTCCAAAAGTTGATCATGATTCATGTGGTCTGTCTTTTTTTCAGTATTAGTCGTACTCATCTATAATAACTCTAAATTATTGCAAGTTTGTAACTAAAGTTACATTTTTCTTGTATTTACTGTGCAACTTACATTTCATTGCCAAATAATTCTTTGATTCAAAATAATCATTGAAAGTATGGTAGAATATTATATATATATATCCAAAAGTATAATGTACGATCCTCAATTGACTGGATCTTTCTTTAATTCAAATTTAATTAATATAACTGGAGGTGACATTTAAATTAGAAATGAACATCTTCAACTCCCATAGCATGAACACATTCAAAGTGTTTGTCTCCTAATATGGTAGAATTTACCAAGAAACTACTTGTAACAACTTTTTGTTACAATGACATAATGTGTAGCACAAACAGCAAAATCAAACATCAACAGACTCCATCTCTTAGATGAAAAACAACTCTCAATAGTCATCGTTAAGACATTTTAAAGAGTAGTGAAAATACCCAAACAATTACTAGACTTGAGATGAAGCCTACAAGTAGGACAAGAAGAATGTGATAGTAGCCATTTATCAACACAAGCCACATGGAAAGAATGGGTACATTGAGGAAGAACCCTAATTCTCTCTCCATCCATGAAATCCAACAAGCAAATAGCACATGAAGATGTGCTTGAAGAAGAATTTGCATCATTATTATAAGTAGCTGTTGGCAAAGCAATCATATCTTTCTTCTTAAGTCCAGAGTTCACTCTCTTTGAAGCTACCCATTCAACTGGGTCGGAGATAGTCCTTTGAGTGCATTGAAACACACATTGTAACATGGAGTTTAAGCCAAGAGCACAAAGCAAAGCACATATTAGGGCTGCAATGATCAATGTCATGTTGATGTTTAGTGTACTTCCATTGTTATGATCAAGAAATGGGGTTTTAGGATCTAGGCTTATCATTGGGCTTTGTGTTGGAGTCATCATGAGGGGACGTTTAGCCATGAAGAAATTAATGATACAAATAAAGAAAGATGATCCTTGTGATTCTTGATTCAACAATGGTTGTCACTTAGAAGACATGAAGAAGATATATATGAGTAGTGGAACAAAAATGACACTTAAAATAAGTGGTTAGGATATGGCTAGTTGCTTATCCATTGTCCAGCCTTTTTAGTTTTTCCTATCAAAAAGAACACTCCTCCCGCTTATTTCTTTTCATAAACAAGGTATAAGAAAAATATTATGAACATGATTTCTTCTCATCTATATTTTTGATTTGATGATATTTAAAGATAGCCAAGTATATCGACAACAATATAAAATATCAAAATTTTGTAAGCATGTCCCACCAGAGATCTAATTAAAGGCAATACATATCCTACGTATTTTTGCTTAATTTAATAATGAAGATAATTATGTGTTGGTGTTACGAGTTTCAGTGGTGCAAGTAATTATTAAATCAATGTGATTATGATTGGTCATGGCAAGAAAATAATATAAAGCCAAAAAAAAGTAAGAAAAAATATACGTCGAAAATGACAATGGTTTAAGGTTGTTCTTTAAAAGTAACGGCAGTGTCAATATTTTCATTATCTTTGCTTGTTCACTATATTATTTTGGGATATCCAATAATACTTGTTCAGTTTAGCACAACTAAAAAGAGGTTGCTCTAGAAATATTTTGATAGGCTTAACCTTTAAATATATTTTTAAACTATAATATTAGTGATTTTCATATATATATATATATATGGAACAAGTAAAAATGGAAGTATGTCACTAAACCATATTGTTGACCTGATTAATTATGACTTTTAGTTTAACTGAAGAGTCAAAATTATTAAAAGCTTTGTGATAGTTTTTGGAGTGTGGAATCAAATTAAACTCAAACCACGTTATGTGACTCTTATGACATATTCCTAAGAATATTCAAAACTTAGAAGAAAATTAACTTGATTGATTTTTGTTTCAACTGTTTTTCTTTTAAAAACTTTTTTGAGTGGGAAAGGACGTGAATACTGGGAACAAGGAACCACCGATGATTTTGGTGAGATAAATACAATCCTTCATTCTTAATCGATGATATTAGGTTCGAGCCTTTAGAATGGAAATCGTTTGAATAAAAAAGGAATTTTTTTAATGAGATTTAAAACACATAAATTTAAATTAGTTAGAATATCAAAACGAATATCTGGTATCAGGTGATTGCATCGCCATCTGACGCCACCACTCAAAAAAAGGGGAGGAAGGGCCTTTGGTGGATTTGTAATACTTTTTTCATGACGAATATAATTAATCTAAATAACATAACCATCGTCTACCTAAACACTAAGACCAAAAATAGCTAGCAGGTGGATGCATAATATCCCCCTAACTTTTTACTCTTACTTGTCATATTTATATTTATCACATTCATTAAGAAATAATTATTATTATATATATTTTACTATACCAAGAGTGATAAGATTAAGAATGAGATCATTTGGTAAAAGTTAGAGGTGATTCCTGTGGCTGACAAGATGAGAGAAGCGAGACTGCGATGGTTTGCACATGTGCAGAGAAGAAGTACTGATGCTCCTGTTAGGAGGTGCGAGAGGTTGAATTTAGGAGTTATAAAGAAGAGTAGAGGTAGACTAAAGAAATACCGAGAGGAGGTGATCAGATAAGATATGTCAAAACTTGATCTCACCGAGGACATGACCTTAGATAGAAAAAAGTGGAGATCACGAATTAGAGTAGTAGGCTAATAGGCTAGTAGGGATATGTTGATGTCTGATCTTGGGGTATAGTAGGGTGGTAAGATTAGTCGTGTCGTTATATCCTGTATGGTCAATATCCGTCTTATATATGCTAATTTTTATCGTATTTACATACTATCATGTGTTTTTCGTTATTAGTCGTTCTTCTTTTTTTCTTTTTCTTTTCCCTTTTTTTCATATCTAATTTCTTCTGCTTATGGATTTTTGAGACGAGGGTTTCCAGGAAACAATCTCTCTACCTCTTTAAGGTAGTGGTAAGGTCTGCGTATATTTTATCCTCCCCAGACCCTACTAGTGAAATTCCATTGGGTATGTTATTTTTGTCAAGAAAAGAAGTGTGTGTGCATATATATATATATATATATATATATATATATATATATATATATATATAT
>JAABOM020000049.1:12379272-12393344 GCA_011800125.2 Solanum clarkiae | reverse complement strand
TTCAAATATTCTTCTTGAACTTTAAACAATTCAACTATTTTAAACATTAAAAAAAAACCCTCAGAAATTCAATTAATTTGATACGGAGGAAGTATAATTTTCAGTTTATTGCAACAGAAAATAGGGGATGAAAATAAGGGATCCTAAAAGATTTGGACTGTCAGTTTGGGCTTGAGCTTGAAATGTTATTGGGTTTTTGTCACTAAGACTTTGCATAACTTTTGCAAAAGAAAAAAAATGAATACTAAACAAATATATGCTACTTAATTGTTTATTATAGCTATAATTTTTATATAATTGTCTCTTATAACAACTACTTAATCTGAGTTGTTAGAGACAATTGCAGATTTTTTATACTTAAGCTTCCAATCATATAAATTCAGAAATTTTTATATAAATTCAGAATTTCCTAGTAATATACTTCCAGAATTTGTATGTGATTACACTGGCTTGTATATTATTATCATGTTCATACATTTGATTTATATAAATTTTGAAAAATTCCTAAAAATATATAAATACAAAGTTCATATATACTTACTTTGTTTGTATATTGACAGCGAATTATACAAAACGGATTTGCATATTGCCACCAAAGTATACAAACAAATTTGAAAATTATACAAACAGTGGTTATAGCTATAGTTATGGAATGTGCTTACCTAAATTATAACTATTTTGACCTATGAAGTTTCAGAATTTAACTGAATTATACAAATAAATATGAAAATTATACAAATAGTGGTTATAACTACAATTACGGAATGTGATTACCTAAATTATAAGTATTTTGACCTATTTAAGTTTCAAAATTAAGTTATTTATGAAAGTTCTAAAGAATAAACAACAATAAATGGTTATTTAATCCTTAGCCTTGAGTTTGAAAAAATAATTATTTTCACTGATTTTCAAATTTTAAAATTTTACTCCATTTTAAGAGCTGAAAAATGACTATTTGTGAATTTTACGCACAAAATACTAAATAATTAGATGGAAAAAGAACAGATAAAAAGGAGAAAAAAATGTAGAATAAAAAAGAAAAAGACGGGTTGGAGTAACCTCCTTTATTCTTTTTCTCTTTACCTCTTTTAAGAAGAGAGATTATTATTATCTTTTTATAAAAGAAGCATCTCACTGGAGCATTTTAGCTAGAGAGCAGGATTAATTTCTCATACAGTCATTTAATTAATAATTTTTATTAAAACATTTATAATTCTTTTTGATATAATATTAACTATTAATTGAATGAAGTGATTGTCTAAAAAATCAATTTGCCATCTCATAGCATAATATTTTTGGTCATTAATATTCTTAACTTTAGAACTTAAAGCTTCTTTTTGACATGAATGCCTCTTTCTGCTTCTCTTGTTAACATATTTTATCTTACTTTTACTATAATTAAGCATATATATTAACTTAAAGGATCATAATTCAAAAGTTGTAAAGGGAAAAAGGGGTAGTTGTATGTATTTTATCTTGTTCTTTCAATTCACTAATATTCCTTTCTTTAATCGAGCACAAATAGGTTAGATTTAAGGATGTCAGACGGGTAGGTTGAGTTGAAATTAGGAATATTAAACTGGATTAAAATAGAGACTGGGTTGGATTATGATCCGTCCAAATTTATTTTGGGCTCAAATAGGCTAAAATTTGGATTGAGTCATGACCCATCCAATATCAATAATTTTAACATATTATTATTTACTTTTTATAAGTACAATTTAATTTTAACTCTAGAAAATAAATAAAAAGGTTACAAATAGATGGATGAATCATTAAAAAAATAAAAATAGATGGAAAATATATATTATATCAATGCAAGTAAAAAGTCTTAGAATGAATTGAAATTGGAGGTTAAATTGCGCTTAATTGAAGATTCTTTCAAATGAGTTAAGGCTTGAATAAGTTAAGATTGAACTCAATTCAAATTATCTTAAGCCTAACCCATAAAATTTCGAACAGATTAGATGAATTACGTATATTTGAGCTTATTTTTCATATTTGCCCTTTCATTTATTGAAGTTTTATATTTTGTAAGAGATAAATTATACTATATATTTATGATTTCACGCAATAATAGAAAGTATAGTGTAAATTTTATTTTTAAATACATGTAAATTTTATTTTTAAATACTTTTCTTAATATGTGTGCATAATCTAAAAAATTTAATTAACATGAGAGAAAGGGAGTACAGTAATTCTTATATCACTTATACCAATTAACGAGCCTAAATTATTTAACTCCCTAGATTGACACATAGGTAGGCACTTGTCGTCGCTATACGTAAGTAAAAGTTGGACATAATATGCATTTTCCAGTAAAGTTGGACACATGTCTATACACAATTTACTTTACTTGACTAATTTTCAGTTTGAGCACAGCTTAATCAAATCAAATCTGTTAATTGATTGCTACCACTACTGTTACCATCAAAATATTCAAATTAAGCTAACAATCTCTTTAATTACTTCTCTCTGTAAAGAAACTGACAATTCTTTATTCCTTATTATCTGCATAACATGTTGAACATCAATTAAATATATTTTATTATATTGTATATCAATTAATTTTATATCATAAATTTTAAAAATTGTACTCACTATGTTTTATATTATGATTTGGCACAATATTTAAGATTTTTTTTTAAAATTTAAATTTTGTGATTTAAAATAATCTTTAGATATTTGTGTGATTGTAAATCAGTTCATTAGACGTAAAAAAAAAAGTTTAAGTTTAATTATTTTGAATTATAATAAAGTAACATTCTGTTGGGGACAAATTAAAAAGAAAAAAACGTGTCACATAAACGAACAGAGTATTACCTGTAGACGTCGAAATTTTATAGGACTCTACAAGATGAGTCATATTTCAGTCAGAATTTCTTGGAGGATACTATCCTAAACCTTAATTCATGCATACATAAAGGGAATTATATTCCCTGACATCTCAAATATCCCATAAATTTTGAGGATATTTATCAAGAGATCAAAATATAGCTTAAGAAGGTCAATATCATCCTACGTTCGATAATACGCCACTAGTGATCCCAAGATAGAAGAATCAATTGAGAAAGAAATTTATACCCTCACATTGTTTATGAACTAAATTATGTCTTTTCACATTTTATTTGTGATTACAATTATTTTTTTATCATTTTAAAATTTATTGCAAATACTATTATAATACTACAGTATTTAATTTCTTGGACTCAATTATAAAAAGAAATGAAGCCATTTTTTCGAATGAGTATTTATAATGCTCAAATAATGTACTTGTACTGCGTAACGCATACGTTATCAACTCATATTGACGTAAAAATAAAATCAAATGAAAATTTTCTTTTTTCTCATTATGAATAATGAAATGAGGATGTATATCGACATACCACAATATTTCCAATGCCAGAAGGGAATGGAATAGGATTGTTGATTTTGTAATTTCCACCTTGAAAATCGATAATGAGACCACCAAGATCACTAATACCAGGGAGCAAAGCAAGTCCATTAGTATTTTGCAAGTTTAAGGCATCATTAATAGCCTCCTTTATGGCTTCACTGCTATCACTTGTCCCTTTTGGATCTGCACCATACCCTATTGGATAAATAACCCCTCCTTCACTCTAAAACAAACAAACAAACAAACAAAATATTATTGTCAAGGAAATTAATTTTTCTACTCAAACAAAACTTCACAAATGAGAAAGGAGATAATGGTGTTTGAAAACAACAATCTCACTAGTAAAGTAAAACAAAAAAATCAAAGCAACTTACCTACTAAGAAATTTGATATGCTAAGTAATCTCGTTGTTTTAATTTATTGATCTAACTTAAAAACAAAAAGTTAACTTTTGAATTAAAATTGTAAAATGGTCTTCTTTGATCTATAACATGTTATGTAGAAAATTAAAGAGAAAAAGTATTAAAAATACCCCTAACTTGGTACAAGTTTACTAGTTTAACTCCGCACTATTCACACACCTCCCAACTTGGGAAGAATTTAAGCGTGTATCACTCTTGCTACAAAATCAGGAGTGTATTCAAGTTCAGTTAGAGATATTAATAATTTGAGAATGAAAGTAATAATTCATGTCAAAATTAAGAATGTTAATATTTTTCTCAAAATTAAAATTAAGAGAAGTGAACTAAAAAATTTAGGTCAAATAAATAAAAAGAGATGGTAGTATTATTTTGATTACCTTTGAGGCAGTGGAGGTGGGAACAGAAGGTTGTGGAGATGGAGAATAGATGTAAGAAGAAGAATGGAAATTATATTTGTCTTCAAGTCCTTTTTGGAATTCATAAAGCTTCAACTCTCTAAGAGATCCATTTGCCTCTTTTACAATCAAATAATGAAGTAGAAAAAATAAGAATCCTAAACAAGAAAATGGCTTCATTGTTTGTTTGGAAGAATAAATTGAAGAAGAAATATAGATGAGATTTTGCTAGCTAGTGCCTCGTTATATGTAAATACGACTCTACTCTTCTTCCTCCGTGTCTTCTTTACTTTGTCTTTTATATTAAAAAATATTTTTTAATTTTAATTTAAGTTACAATAGAAGAATCATATAAAATTACTAATATACCTTTAAACTGCTTAAGCAGACATGTCGACTTGTTATTGTTTGATCAAATTTAATTATCATGATTAGCAGCATTTTATATAGTAAAAATCATTAAGGACCTGCTTTAAGTAGATTAAATTAAAAAAATCTCCGAAATCTTTTTATGGGTCCTTCAATTACGAAAATTAGTTATTAGAGGTAATATTGTAAAATTATTAACTAGTTGCTTTGAAAAGATTAAATTAAGAAATCTTCGAAATATTTTTGTGGGTTTCTATTAATTTAAAATAACTAAACAATTGAAGTAGCTGAGAAATTATTTATGAGGGGCAATATCGTAAAATCACTAAGTAACCTCTTTTAATAAATTAAATTAAAAATCTCCAGAATCATTTTATGGACCCTTCAATTGTGAAATTTAGTTGTTAGGGTAATATTGTAAAATCGTTAAGCAGCTGCTTTAAAGAGATTCAATTAAAAAATCTCCGAAATATTTTTATGGGTCTCGCATAATGTATAAGAAGAAGCAGACAACTCAAGAAGACATGTTGACTTGCTACCTGCGTGAGCTGTTCAACTCTCTTTTATTATATATTATAGTAAAAATAAACAAAAATATATAATTATTTTAAAATATACTAGCTCTATTTCAAATAATTGATTTGTTAGGGGATTTTTGGATTTTTAAAATAATTGAATTGTTCACTTTTCATAGGATATGTTAAAAGTTTTTTTTTCAATTTTGTCCTTCGTTAATTGAGTTTTTAAAGTTGAATTTAATATTAGAAATACATGATGCATTAAATGAATGTCTGAAATTTGAAAAGGGTAAAGATAGAAAAACATGATTAGATTTTGTCTTTATTTCTTTTTCTTAATATGTATGATATAGTCCAACAAATCAATTATTTTGAAATAGGAGTATTTATCATTAAATAATTATTTTTTTGTTCAATAATAGTTGTACACTATTGATTTGACATATGAATTAAAAAAATTAGAGATAGTTTTATCAAATCTGATTACATAAAGTAAAATTTTATATATAAATTTTTCTTGAATTCTAAATGCATATACTCCCTCCGTTCATCTTTACTTGTCTTATGTTGACTTGGTACGGAAATTAAGAAGTAGTAAATGATAGGAGTAATTTTACCAAATCGCTTTTTGAATATAATAAATATAATATCTCAAAAATGTAATATGAAAATGACTATAATTATTGATAGGGATAAATTAGGAACTAAGTGTAAAATTATCTCTTGATTTTATAAACTGGACAAATATTATTGGACATTTAAAAATAGTATAATAAACAAATAAAGATGGACAAAGAGTATAAAATAAAATTTTGTTTTTATTAAAATAACAATGAGTAAAATAGAATTACAAAGATAAGTGAAAGAGGAACGATTATAGTAGAATTATTTTCTAAAAAAATAAAATATCAAGTCAACTGGAATTGAAAAAACAAGGAAAGTAATATAAATTATAGTAGTATATATTGGCAATACTTTATAATAAATGATATTCTTATACTCTTCCGACTGATATGAAAACATTTCATTAGACATGAAGCATAAGAATCAAAAATACTTTTTGAAATTTATAGCTTAAAATAAGTATTAGATATTTGTATAATAATAAATTATTTTATTACGTATATATAAATTAAAAAATTAGACTTAAATTATTATTTTAATAGCAATAACAATCTAGTAAAATCACACCGATAAAGAGAATAAATAAAGAAAATATCAAACGAACGGAATAAATAGATGTTGTACACTTAACTTTAAATTATTGTAAATCACAAGGATTGGTGTGGTGGTTCAACACTTCACTCTTTAAGCAAGAGGTTGGGGGTTCGATCTTCACCTCTAGTGAATGAAAAAAATCATATAACTAGTTTTCTATCGCTTAGCATGCTGATCGTGAAACAAAGAATTAGTCTCACAACTGTCGATTATTGGAACATCTTAAAAAAAAAAAGCTCTTTAAATTGTTATTAGCATAGAAAAGAGAAGACAATTGTTATACAGGAGGTCATTGGTTGGGTTAGATGCATCATTTATACATATGTTTTGACTTATTCTTCTCTAGGAGTAATTCATTTTACTGGCCAACTGTAAACGATTTAATTTGTTTTTGTTGACTTTAGATTTTCCATCAATATTAATATTTGAATTTGAAATTTTTGATTAACGATGAAAACTTACTTACTATTTTATCACATTCGTTATTGGTAGGATAATTTACGTTGGACAGACAAAAAGAAGGGAGTAAATTAAGGACATCAATTATTACCTGGTTACATATAAATATATTCGTTATGCAAAAAGGCTTATATGGATTTATTTTATATTTTCCAACACATCTACAGCAATCCGTTGTAGTCTAGTTGGTTAGGATACTCGGCTCTCACCCGAGAGACCCGGGTTCAAGTCCCGGCAACGGAAAGTTTTTTTGGGCCTAAGCATCTGGTCGGCCCAAGATCCCTGCATATATGGCTTGGGCTGGTATAATTAGGCAACTAGGGGTGAAAGCTTTGTCCAACACAATTTCTTCATTTGGTAATACATCTTCAAATGGTTAAATTGGTTAAAAACATAACATTGAAAGTGGATTAGTTATCTATATGCATACAACAACATAGAGATAGATAAGGTAGAATGTATGAGGTTATTTTTGGAGAACTTTTGTCTCAAAAATCAAGTCTCAGTTATTAATATGCATAGGGAACAAAAATTTTATTTTATAATGTTGTGCGTCACTTTTAACCATTATTTTAAGGTTTTGAGTTGGACGATTAGATCCTTTTATTATAAGCCCTCAATATTATTTATGCTTTGATATTTGTCTATACTTTCACTTAGGGTTTGTTTGGTTTGGACTATTTTTAATTTTTTCATGTTCAGTTGATTAAAATATTTTCTTAAAGAAAATAAATTTTTTAAAAGTAGAAAAAATGACTTCTCTAATGAACGTAAGGAAAACAAGTTTTCTACTTCTATAAGTGACGTTTTAAATTTATTTTCTCATCTCCACCCTCAAACGTTCCCAACCCCCACACGTTGAACCACCCCACCTCCGCCACCATGAACCCCTCCATCCCATAAGTGACATGCAAATAACAATGATAAAAACTTTGCTATGCGTATAAACTTATGAAGGATTCACCAAAAATTCAATTTACATTTATACTTCTTGAAATATCGACACCTGACACGTATATGATCTTAAATATATTCCGTTAACAAAGAAACCTTTAATATCACATGAACGAATCTACTACTTTTGACCATCTTCCATCTTATGTCTAAGTACTACTATGTAATAATATATCAAAAAGGGATAAAGCTCAATAGTAGAATCCCTCAAGTGTATATAATAGTTACTTTATATAAAAATATCTTTTGGAACAAAAAAGATATATTCCTACGGTTATTAAAAGTACCTTTAAATTAAATTTGTGTTTTATTTTTTTCTTTCAATGTCCAAGTATCATGTATTGCACAATCAATTTCCACAAATTTGAAGAAATAAAGTCCCTTTAGGTGAATATTACAAATATGAGAAAATTAAGAAGGGTGTTGGCAAGGTTGTTATTTCCCCCTTGTTTAAGCAAACCTACTTTCGCTTTCTCTGTTTTATTGGTTCAACCATAAACAAAGAAATAATTAAAAACACATCACGTGAATCCAAAAACGTAATTAATTCATTGGACAGGAAACTAAATATCCATATAACTCAAAAATTAAATGAAAGTTATATATATGTGGAATTTATTATCCTTTCTATTTTGTTTTGTTTCCTTAACTTAAAGGTCGTGAAGATGAGGATGTTGAGATGGATGTATAGACATACCAAGAGTGATAAGACTAGGAATGAGACCATTCAGGAGAAGTTAGAGGTGGCTCTTGTGGCTGACAAGATGGGGGAAGTGAGATTGTGATGGTTTGGACATGTGCAGAAAAGAAGTACCGATGCTCCTGTTAGGAGGTGCGAGAGGTTGGATTTAGGGGTTACATGGAGGAGTAGAGGTAGACTGAAGAAGTATTAGGAGAGGTGATCAACAATATATGGTGATACTTGATCTCACCGAGGACATGACCTTAAATAGAAAGGAGTAGAAGTCGCGAATCAGAATAGCATGCTAACAGGCTACTAGGAATAGGTTGGTGTCTAACCTTGGGATATAGTAGGGTAGTAGGATTAGTCGTGTCTTTATATCGTGTGTTATCATTATCCGTCTTATATTTGTTAATTTTATTGTATTTACATGCTATATTTATTTTTTTATTATTAGTCGTTCTTCCTTATTTTTCTTTTCTTTTTCCTTTTTTTGGTATCTAGTTTATTCTGTTTATAGATTTTTGAGACGAGGGTTGTCCGAAAGCCTCTCTACTTCTATGAGGTAGTAGTAAGATCTGCGTATATTTTATCCTTCTCATACCCCACTTGTGGGTTTTCACTAGGCACGTGGTTCTTTTGTTTGTTTCCTTAACTTTTGAAAGCTCATTTTATGATTAAATTTCGTCCATTTGTTAAAAATTGGTTAACTTACCAACTACTACAACTACATGGATATTTGATGATTTCATGGCCAACTACATTCACCTAAAACTAGTTGTAGTGGTTAAATACTCCTCAATTCAAAGTTATTGGAATTGATTGGGTAAAATTGAAGCAACATTCAAAATTATGTGATGCAAAACCAGCAATGGTATGTCATCATATTGTCTATTTAGCTAAAAAAAAAAAGTGTACTTACTAAAATAAAAGAAAATTATGACATAGAAAAAACTGACCCAATCGTCATTACAAATATTGACATACGATGCTCGTATATTACTTACAAAAAGTACTTTCAAAATTATTTTTATGTCGGAAAGACCTCTTTCCGTTCATTTAGTTAAGAGGTCTTACTATAAAAAAATTATGCTCTAAAATATATTGAAATGGAAGTGCACACTTGGAGAAAGGATAAAATTGTGTTCTTCTGATCCATAAGTTATCGATTTGAGCCATGCCACTAAGCCTTTTATATTATGATAGACTATATATAACACAGTATCACACCCTTTGAAATACAGCTCTTGCCGAATACTGCTAAAGCAACATTCCCTGTGCTTTGGACTTCCCTTTATAAATATTTTGAGAAACTTACATTTAATATCTTTGCAGATATTTACAAATTAAAAATTTTTTAAGATAAAACAATTTTTCCTTTGACCGTTTGGAAGAGGAAGTATTGCTTTAAAAGTACGAAAAATTCACTAGTCAAATCGTTCTTTTAAAGTCCTACAAATTACAAATGGTAATTGGCCCTTGAGGATATATTTCAACAAATGGACTATTCCTTATTAATGAAATTCTCAAAGTTAGGCATATAATTAATTTGGAAATTTGAATAAGACCCAATATTCTTCTTTAACCTAGTTATGGATGGCAACGGGACGGGGCGGGTGCGGGGCAAGTTCAGAACTATGCGAGGCGGGGTAGGTTTAAAGTTATGTGGGACGGTAGGGTGCAGGGCGGATTGAAGTAACTATTTTTAAAACTAATGCAAGACGGGGTGGGTTGCAGGTTTACCAAGTAAAAAAGACCATGATATCAAAAAGATTGTTTTTTCCCAAGATATCTAAAAGCATTCCTTGCATTGCTGGAATATACTTTTGAATTTTCCTTAACATAAACATTTCTTTTTCAAGAATGATTCAAGAGGTCTAATCATCTTTGGTACATGATTAGATCAGACCAATATAATAACATCCCTATGCTTATCAATTTCTTGAGCCTACACATGTTAGCT
This sequence comes from Solanum clarkiae, assembly GCA_011800125.2. NCBI lineage: Eukaryota > Viridiplantae > Streptophyta > Magnoliopsida > Solanales > Solanaceae > Solanum > Solanum clarkiae. The sequence goes on along the minus strand of JAABOM020000049.1, from coordinate 12,382,967 downwards.
CAAATACCATCATTTACCTTGATCTGCCACCACGAAAACACTTGCTGGAACTTGCACGTCTGATTCAATCATAACCTGATTATTCGATACATTCCTCAGAGCGTGATTAACGAAAGCGTTTCCGCTAGGGAAAAATGTGTATTGAACATGTTTAATAAGGTTAGGAAATATAAGAATTGGATTAAGATCCAAAGTCCATGAAGTACCATTCCCTTGAACAACTCCACTTCCAATTGTAGCCTTAAGATTCATCCCCTTAACATTATTTCTATCGACCACAACTTGTTCAATTGTCTTAAATGGTCCATTAGATTGATCCAATTGAACAATATCAATCCCTTTATTTGATCCAGAAAACATATTGTCCACAATGTTAACTCCATTCATAACACCATTTATAGACTTCAACTTAATAAATGCATCTCCAAGAAAAAATGTGTTTGAAATTTGGAGTTGAACAGGGTCCTCTGCCACAATTCCAGTAAAATCCATATAAGAATCCACAATTCTTGTTTGTGTTAAACCAGGGAGTTTTAGGTAAATTCCAGTACCACCAAATCCAGTAGCCTTATTGTAACAATGTATACCTGATAACAAATTTGCTTGGCCTGATACAATTATACCAATTTCAGCTGAAAATATCACAACATCAGTAACAGAATTGTCATTTCCCATTAAATTTATCGCGGTACCGGAGAAATTCCTCTCTCCTTTATCACCACCAGCAGTAATATGTTGTCCAAGGAATGTATTTCTAATGTACGTCTCATGACCACCTTTGGCTAAAATACCATTTGTTGTGAAATGTGTAACGTAACAATTGTCAATGCTTATTCTTAGTGAATTTGTCACTTGGATACCTCCTCCTCTGAAATTTGAATCAAGCAATAAATCTCTGAAGGTTATGAACTCGAATAAATACTCAGGAGCATTACTCGAAGATGCCGATAAATCGAGGAGATATCCATCTGTTGGGAAATCATCTGAAGCTTTTAGTGTTCCTCCATGAATCTGTATCATCAAAAAAAATTAGAGGTAAATGTTGTAACTAAAGTTACTGGCTAGGGAAAAATTAGAAATATAGAAAAATGTATACGTAACAACTCTAGGAATTAATTTTATTTTTCTAACTTTCAAAAAGGCCAAGTCAAGAAATAGAAAAAAAAGAACTACCAAACTTTCGTCAGACGTGTAATAAATTGTTTCAACAATCTTAATTAGTCTAGAAGGAAGACTTGACATCACTTCATTGGAGAAATCAGAAAATTAGGTACATTGGTCAATTAATTTAATATCATCTCCAATTAATAACATGCCACCTGTCACGTTTGTGACAATAACATATCGTCAGTGTAATTTAACGTAGGTACCATGATATTGCCGCGGCTGACAACGGGGAATCGCAATGGTTGGCTGATCAAATAATTTCCACCTTCAAGATAGATTTGAGCACCACCAAGATTTGAAATCCCTTGCATTAAGAAACCATCACTTGGTCCTTCAAGTGCATCAGAAATTGCTTGTAGAATTGCTTGTGTGCTATCTAATTTCCCACTTGGGTCTGCACCATATGATGTTACATGATATATTCTTGAACTTGGTGTGACCTAACAACACATAAATATTTATATATATTTAGTTTGTGGTCCGGTAGTACTTATTGATTGATAAATCAAGAAAAAAACACTTACGGTCACTTCTGATGGTGATAGAGAAAATCTAGTAGGAGAAGGAGAAGGAAGAGGAGAAATTGAATCGCGACGAATAATTGAAGCTTTAAAAGCTTGCAATTTCCTCATCATTTGATCATCATGTGAATGTACAACTCCAAGAACATGGGATAGACAAACAAAAACAAAAAACAAGGACAAAGCCCATGTTCTTTTGCCCATGTTGCCTCCTATGTGAATGAATGAATCCAAGAAAAAACATTCTAGCTGCCCATTTATATACTATAAGATGGGGAGAGAAAGAAGTTTTAATTGTTATTTTTCTTACAAAAAAATAAAAAAGGGTGTAGTGAATTTAGCTATGCAATGAAAAGAGCAAGGTTTAGCAAATAAATCAAGAAAATGATAAGAAATCAAAGTTGGAACTATGTAATGTAAACAGACAAAGAGTGTGAGAAAAGACAAAGAAAAGGCTCTCTTTTGATGTTACTTTTCTTTTATTTGTTGAAGATGAATTATATGCTTTCTTAAATACTTGTGTAAAATGAATTTGCCTTTTTATTTTTTGGGGTTTGGTCATGTTTTATTATGAAAAAATGGTATTCGAAAATTGTGTTTGGCCGTAAATTCAGAATGGAGCTATTTTTATTTTCTGTGAGTAATTTGAAGTGAAAAAAGTGTAAATATTTTTTTCTTGTCTGTCAAATTTTGAACATTCTGAAATTTTAATAATTTTACAGTCAAACATGATTTTTGGGAATTCAATTTTAAAAAAAAATGAAAAATTTTCATGATCAAAATGAATCTGATTACCATAGAGAGGAAAAAGAGTAGTTGGTTTACAATGAATTGCCTTGTGGAATGGTATTAATTTCTTCTTCTTTTGGCATGGAAGAAAAGAAAAGCAAAGCAGTGACCAACTTCTCACTTTAAGCATCCTTACAAAGTTTGGGAATTAGGTGAAAAACATAAAATAATTAATTAATTTGTATTTAAGCTTGTATCTTAAGCAAATAATTAAATAAGAAAAAGAACTTTTTGGTTTTGAATTTTTTGACAAATAATAAAGTTGATTAGTTGTTGAATGTTGATTTAAGGTACTGAAATCTTGAATTGCAAGACCATTTTTGCTACTATTTCATATTTAGTTTATGCTAGATCATATAATTTGACTTGAATTTCGAAACTTAAAAACCTTTGAAATTGTATTTTGATATACATTTTACTTGGGAAAAAATTATTAAAGTTTTGTATTTGGAATTTGAAAATTTTTAAAAATTGCTTTCCAAATTTTCTGGTCAGATAGATTTGAAGATAGATTTCAAAAACCTAACTTAAATTCTATGGTCAAATACTAATTAATTAATTTGTTCCAAACTAAATGATATTTTTATAGATTTGAAATAATTTAATTTGAATTTCTATTTTATTTTAAATGGTAAATTTTTAAATAAAGTCATAAGAATATCAAATCACTAAGCTCTTTTTAGAATTTGGAAGTGTTTGACACATCCTAAAATAGCTTAAAATAAGTTAAAATAATTTAAAATAAGTCAAAAGTCGGAAGTTGGTCCCTCTCTACTTTTTTCTTTTTAGCTTAAAAGTCATTTATTTTTTACCAACAAATTTATATTTTTATCCCTTATATTTACTTATAGTTTCTACATTATTTTGCTCCTACTTATTTTCTCTATTTTTTTCTTTTTTGCTCTTTCGTTTTTTTTTCCTTGCTCTTTCGTTTTTTCTTCTTTTTCTTGCTTTTTTTTTTCCTTCTAAATTATTTTCTCCTTATCTTATTCTTTCTATAAATTATTTATGGTAAAAAAGAAATATAGTCATTACTTATTACAAATATAATTAAAAAAACTCAAATCTTTCATGTATTTTATTAAAATTATATATTTTAAATATTAAAAATAACCTAGATATATTAATTAACTTATACAATCAATTTATATTGAAGATGAATTAAAATAAATTAATTTTAATTTAATCTAATTTAGAAATAAAAATTTAGATTAATAA
>JAABOM020000049.1:12349320-12359805 GCA_011800125.2 Solanum clarkiae | reverse complement strand
ACTTTCGACGCTCATCATGGGTCATCCGGAAACAGTCGCGCTATGTTTTTAAACATAGGGGTCAGACTGCGTACATTAGACCCCCCTTACCCCGCAATGGGCGGGAGCCTTTGAGGCATTGAAGTAATGATGTTGTTGTTGTTGTTGGAGCTCTAAAGAGAAAAGTATCTGCCTGAGAAATGTGTTCTTAGCACAATCTGCTGCTTGGGTTCTTCTACTTGTCACGACTAACATCTTCTTTGGGGATACTTTGCCACATATAACTTTGACTCAAGTAATGCTTGCTTGACCATACCTTTTGAATTAAGCATTGCAGGTGACTGTGAGAGGCACACAAGGACATGCAGGGACAGTACCCATGAATATGCGACAGGATCCTATGGTTGCAGCTGCTGAACTAATTGTATTTCTGGAAAGTCTTTGTAAACAACCTGACTATTATCTGTCATATGATGGTGAATGCACATCTTCAACAGTGGAATCTCTTGCAGGATCTCTGGTCTGTACTGTTGGAGAGATATCAACTTGGCCAAGTGCAAGTAATGTCATTCCAGGCCAGGTAAGCACTCCTTAAACTGCTTACATACAAGTTACATATTTTTGTTTGTTATCCATACAGGATAATTCAAATTTCTAGAATGTTCATTACTATGTGTGCATTTTTTACAGGTGACATTCACCGTGGATGTACGTGCAATGGATGACACAGGACGAGAAGCTATAATTTATGAATTCTCCAATAGACTCTACCATATGTGTGATAGGCGTTCTGTCTTCTGTAACATTGAGAGAAAGGTGAGAGATTCCTAGATCATATGTAGCATTGAGTGAAACATGTTTCATGACTAACGCTTATCTTGTTGGCTTTTAGCATGATGCAAATGCTGTGGTTTGTGATCCTGACCTGAGTACACAGCTGAAATCTGCATCTTATAATGCTTTGAAAAGAATTATTGGTGAGGATCCAGGTGATATTCCTGTTTTGATGAGTGGAGCAGGACATGATGCAATGGCCATGTCTCATCTTACCAAGGTGAGTTACACTCGAACCTTGTATTTTACGACTTTGGATGTGATATTTTTTTGTTTTTTTAAATCTGAGTCACCTAAACTAGTCCATCATATACTTGTTATCTCCTACTAGCAGAGATATTGGATAACTCTATATAGGAAGAAATCACCTGGTGTAGTTTGTCTCTACTGAGATTTAAACCATGGTCTTTCATAGTTTTAACCCCGTTCATTGTCACTTGGATGTGATTTTCGAGCTTATTTGTATTAAATATTGGCTACTTTCTGATAGGTGGGAATGCTATTTGTGCGTTGTCGTGGAGGCATCAGCCATTCTCCTGCAGAACATGTATTGGATGATGATGTTTGGGCAGCTGGAATGGCAGTCCTTGCGTTTTTGGAGACACTCTTGTAATTGCTGGCGTTTTGCAATGCAACCTAGTCGGCTAGTTTGCTTTTCGTAATCCCATTTGTATATACATATATCAGTTCAACTTCTATAGTTGCAGTAATGAGAATGTATATTTGCAATAATGCAAGTTGGCCTGTTACTTGATGTGAACTACTGTTAACCAAAAGTCTTGATTCGAGTAAGTGGCGATATGGCATGCAATGATGAGAAAATACATAAACCTATGCTCTCGCTAAGACTTTTGAACCCACTTACCCAATGGCGGAGCTAAGTAGAGTCATTGAAGAATTATTCTCTTCTTTTTCATTTTATGCGACATTTTTTCCTTTTTATGCGACATTTTTTCCTTTTTATCCGTCTCAAAAAGAATTTCACCTAACTCTAGTCAGAAATAATTTACCTTTAAAATTCTCTTTTTACTCTTAATAAAATGATTTTCAACCACACAAATATCTAAGAATGATTTTAGTTGATAAACTTAAAAAGCTTTTATTTCCTTAAACACCGTGTCACATCAAATTATGCCACATGAAATGGGACGAAGAGAAGTATTGGCGCAGATATAAGCAGCAAAAGGGGTCAAAATTGGTTTAGATCACAGGTTCCAAGTTTAGGTCTGATATCCTAATGTGTTTTAGAATCTTCATACATAAATTTCCGACTCAACCGCTGCCTACAACCTCATAGAAGAAAGATTTGCCGTCCAATTAAGGCATTGCAGGTGCTTTCTTTGAAACCCTCAAACCACTTATTCAAAAAACAGTTTTTTAAGTCTTGAAGGAAAAAAATATTTAGAAAAACTTTTGCAAGATTTCACATAAATTTCATGGCGTATATTGAAGTTATGCATAATGATATTTTATCACAGGAAACATAAACAAATTTTGAAAAAATCTTTGTTAAAGTAAACAACACAAAGCAGCACCAGATGAAAGCATGCTGGCTTTGTTGAAAAATCAACTAGCCTTTCAAGTACAGATTAGTATTTGTACTACATCTCAACTATTATAGACTGGTTCAAGCCTCAAGGCCTTGCATCTCCATTAGCAAGTTTCTAAACTAATTCCTAATACAATTGGCCCTTGCAATTTGGATGAAAAGCTGTGTTGTAGACTGGTTTCAGTCAAAAGAAATGCTGATCAATAATTCTTATCCACTTACTTTACAATAGGAGGCTGAGCTAATTGTTGTAGCTGATGGACAACGTGTGACATCCTTGGACGCATTGATGGCACATGTTGTGTACAAGAATAAACAAGATCAACAACTTTTTGGATTACTACGACTTCAGGAATCTGAGAAGAGGAAGAAGATGATATGAGAGGATCCATGAGTTCAACATATCGATGAGCCTGCACTAGGGGCGTGGCCCATTCAAATATACTTTGCCACCCAACGGAATCAACTGCCTGTGCTGGTCTTCGTCCACTAATTATTTCAAGCAAGAGGACTCCAAAGCTGTAGACATCACTCTTTGTAGTAAGCTCATTCCTGTAAACAAACTCCGGAGCAAGATACCCATGAGTGCCACCTGCCATGACTCTCCTCTCATTCATAACTTCCCATGGTACAAACTTAGACAGACCAACTCCCATTAGATGAGCGCCAAAATCTTCGTCAAGAAGAACATTGCTTGCACGGATATCCCTATGCACAACTTGTGGCTTCATTTTGTCATGAAGAAACCTGTCACGTTTGATGAAAATAAGCACTAAACTATGTAAGCAAAGAAACTGCCATCACAGAGTTTAGCAAACACACAATGTCATGCTTTTGGCCACTCGCACTTCCTCTTGTGCACTAGCTGAGACAATGACACATAACAGAGTTTTTAACAACTATCGCCACCTTTCATGGCTATACATACAACCATAACGCAACCAGACCAGTCATTTTCACCTCATGCAGTTGCTTAACAAATTTGCTAGATTCTTTAATTCCATAAATTACTAAGGTTATAAACCAGTAATAGACCCTGAATTGTCTCTGTTTAGTTTCCCTACTTAACAAATATGCCATAGGCATGACTGATCTTAAAGTATCTATCCATCACTATATTAGGCATCTTGGTTGCTTTGCTTATAACAGTGACCTCCATAGAGCCTGTAGATATGCAGAGACATACTCAACATCTTATTTTCTATGACTTCACTTTCCGTAGATATCCTCCCTAGAAAAATGTAAGACACTCAGAACAAAACTCATGAAGACAACAGGACAATAATATGTAGTTTCTATTTTCTAACTAAGATGTCACTGATATCCAACTATCCATTTCCTCAAGTATTTCATCTTTTCTCACTCGCTTCTGTCTGAATTCCTAGTAGCATATAAAAACCACAAAGACCTACTTGCAAACTATCCAAATCTTTAGAAGTATGAACTATGAAATGAACCCAACTCACTCAAGTGACCTATATTTTTCAACTTATACTGAATAAATTGTGCAAAATAATACTGCTGAACAAAGAAGTTCATGAAAAGTTAAACTACCAGAGGACATACATAGCCATTGCATATATAAAATATGATGATGTAGATAAGCCTAAGGTTTGGTAGATCTTATGCTGATTGTGTCAATATATCATCATGAATAATTGGAAAATATATCAGCTTCCTTCTGTACACTTCAATATTTCTTCCATGTATATTTCTTGTTGGGAATTAGGTGATGAGTGGTCTCCCAAACCCCTGAAAAGTTTATTCGCCATCATTTCCATGTCAAAGAAATATTCCCTAGATAGAAGTTCAACAATTCTGACACCAATACATAGGGTCAGAAATAGTTAATGATGCATCCTCGAATAGAAAAGCAGTCAGAACTTTCCTACAATACTTTATAGTGAAATTCATGAAGAGTTCCTGCTCAAACACTTTAACTTTGGAACACACACATGGGCAACCTGTCTGAGTACGTGATAATTGAGAAAGGGAAGATCCACCCAAAACCTGAAAGCAAACACATGAAGCCAGAAGGCCAATGCTGCAAAGACACGTTTGGCAATGGTAAGATCTAACTGGAGTAGGAAAAGCAGATTAGATCCCTAGGAAGTAAATTCTCCTTAGTACTAGAATGGATGTTGTAAGCCAAAAAGATTTCATTTACTAATTGCATTATATGTTTAACACTTAACAGGAGGTCCATTGGTCTAGATCTGCAGTATTCAACCCACTTCGGAATGAAAAATCTAGGAAAGAAAAAGAAAATAGGAATAGGAATATTTCAAAACAGATCACACATCCTTTTTTCTTAATAATATAGATCGTGCATTCTTATCACCCTTCTATGACTTCCACAATAACATCCCCATTGGACATCAGCCCAAACATGTATATATGAGTTCATATTCATGTCAAAGAAGGGAAGTATGATAAAATTTAAAGAATATACTCACATTTCTGACTAAAACAACTCCATCTCAAGGACAAGTTAAAATATTTATTCCTAATCTACAATGCAGATAAAGATAATGTTGGAACACTACTTACGCAATCCCTTGAGCAAGGGTGGTGGCGACTTTCATTCTCATGCTCCAGTCCAAACTCCTACCTCCTCTAGGAATATGGTGTAGCCACCTATCCAGGGGTCCATTGATAATAAACTCGTACAGAATATAGCGGTCACCATGATGATAGCAACATCCTTTGATAGAAACCAAATTTGGATGATGAAGTCTTGCAACCCTTCCAATCTCAGAGTAGAACTCCTTCTTCCTCTGAATACCACACCTCTTCAATCTTTTCACAGCCACCCTTGAACCATCAGGTAAAAGCCCACTATACGTACCACCTGTTTTGGCGTCCCCAAGGAGACGATTTGCTTCACTGAAATTCTTTGTCATGGACTTAACTTCATCACGATTGAAAATTTTCCAAGATGGGGGAACTAATGCTAATGATGCACGAGATGATTTTCTGCGTCTTTTACTTCGCCTAAATACAAGAAGCCATATCACAATAGCCAAAGTAGTGCAAAGGATCAACCCACTGACAACTGCAAGAATAATGAGATATTCCCTGTGGCAATGCATATGGCGACACTTGCTCCCTAATGTATTATAAAAGTTAGAAGATTATTTAAAAAGCAATTAAGCAATGTGATAGATCTATCCAGATAATGATGTAGGCCTGTACAATGGTGAGCTACAATGCACTGCTCATGGAAAAAACAAAAGGGGACTACGAAGTTTTTAATCACGTATAATAACCACATCATATCAGGGAAGGAGCTTTGCTCCCACTTTTTAAAATTACACTCGGTGAAAGAAAACAATTAGAAATAAATAGGTCCGCGAGTGCAATCACTTACCAGCATCCAGCATGCATATAGAAGCATGAGTTACATTGCATCTCTCAGCTATAATAGCACCATTGATTATCGATGTACATAAATCCACCGACTTAAAGCCATAGCATGAGAAATTTTTGCAACTTGAGTCCAAAGATGTCTTAGGAGCAATACTCTCATTCCAGCTAGAAGCATTATCAGACCATTTCCAACCCAAACCAGCTGTGGAATTGATGCTCCTTCCGCCAACCCAGCATCCGTTACTATCATTGCCACAGAGCTTTTGGACAAAGTTCAGTTCTTCTAAAGATGCTGTGGCAGCCAGGTTTCCTCCAAAACCATAGCAGTAAGTCTCTGATTCATCCCACTGCAAAGAGGTCGCATTATATTTGAAACACTTTTTCCCATTTGGGCTGCTAAACCAACCAGGATCACATCTTCCTGCTTGCGAAACAGTAAACAATAGTGCCAAAGAGATTAGACAGAATAACTACACCAGTTTAAAATAAAAAACATAAACTAAGAAAAATCACGTTGAGAGATCCAAATAAGTTTCAGATACACTAGTGTTACAATAATACTTATCGTAACTTCTTCATTTATCTAAGAAGAAAAAAAATAAAGGAAAAAGGTCATATTTGTCCCTCTACTATTAAAAGGCTTAGTTTCACTCTTCATTATACTATCAATCCATATATGCCCCTAATGTTCTACTATCAGTCTAGATATGTTCCTAACATTATAAAAGTGGCTCAAACTTGCCATCCTGCATTAACCCCATTCATTTAGCCACATGATCTTTAACTCTTGTATACATTTTGTTGATTTTTTTCACCATCTTTTTATATTTGCAGTTTTGATGTTTTTTCTTTCTATTGTTTCTTAGAACTTGACCATCGACTTCAGTTGTAACTAATACAAGTAAGATTGTGGGGACTAGAAAATGCTAGGTAGGAATAGTCGAAAACTATATCAATGTCACACTCAAATATGCTTTGAATTGCTTGATTCTGTCATAATTCCAAATTCTCACATGAAATTAAATTAATTACTACAGTAGTACACGCCGCATTGGTGTGGATTTTAATAGAAACTTGCTGGAAATGATTACTTTGCTTTTTATACTGGCTCTACATTAATCGTCTTAATTTAATTGAGTCTAATTAAAGAATGAAATCATCTCACTGCCAAACAATTTTTTAAAATCTGTGTTCAGATTTTTTTAAACAGAAAAAATTGGCAATGTTTTTAATTATGCGTCTATATGTTGTGTCGAAAAGGTCAAATTTAATTGAGCCCAATGATTTTATGCTACACACAACATGTGTGCTAAATATAGTAGAGCACCAATTCCTTTAAAATCTTGACTCTGCCACTGGACTCAAAGCCTCCTAACTTTTGGAAATTTTACTGAGTGAAGTTCCTAAGTTGCTTTCCTGCAGTAGCATTCTTCTATCTTTCCCTACTTTTTGAGGACAAGGGATTGGATACAACATGGTCAAAGGAGCAGAACGGATTTTTGCAAATCAAATTAAAAAGTACGAAGAAAAAATGCATGAAAGAATGTTCCGAAGCCAAACAAGAGCCAAAAAAAATACTTTGGAAGCAAACAAAAGCCAAAAAGATGTTCTGAACAGTTAGATTTAAATTCATGATCCGCCATAAAACTCTGGTATCATGAACTTGTTTATATCTAATAAGTACCTCATGATGGACAATAAAGCTCAGGTATTATGAACTAATTATATCTGATACCACAACTAAAGATGACTTTTCACCCTAAAAGTATCTTTATCTTCATTAATGGAATGCCAAGTAAATTATGCTTCAACTTTCATTTACTTGATTATGCTAACAATTGAGGGATCAGCTTCAAAATTAGCATTCATTTCGTATAAGGTCGCCAAGATTCGGAGATTGAAAGATTCACCACAATTGGCCACCACTACCATCTCAAACTAAGCCTACGAAATAATAAGGCACAAGAACATTGTTGACACCAGGTCATTGCCCTCTACTTCTGTGTTTTATGAACCTGAAAGGGGTAACTATTGTTTGGCCTCTGTGTTATGAATTGTGTGATATCACTCAGATTAGTTGAGATTTCACATTGACAGTGTGTTAAATTCAGTTTTATTTTTCCTTTGTTGAGAGGTAAGTGTGCTAGATTCAAGAATGATGGATAAATGAAAGTACCAAGTTCTGATTAACAAAGAAAACTTGCTTTAAATTAAGCTTGTCCATGCTGAATGAAAAGACAAGAGAACACTGAAGCTTTAAAAAAAAATAAAAAATTCTAAAATAAGTTAAGCTCCAGTGTTCTCTTCTCTTTTCATTCAGCTTGGACTCCTAATTGTGTTCACTCAATTAGTCAGTTTTCTCTGAGATGATCCACAGCCCTACTCACTGATGTAGCAACAATTATTCTTCTTTTTTCAAAACCCACGCGAGTTCAATAAAAACTGGAACTTTGTTCTTCTTCCTACCGAGTGAATGGAAAAGAAAGGTTGGGACCAAATTTTCTTTGTAATTGTGGAAACTTAAATAAAAAGCTAGGGTTCTTGGCATGACATTTCTACACATCTACAGTTCGTCTAACACCACAAGTTGCAGGAATAACTTAAGAATTGAAAGCAAAGGTCTTAGTAAAGAGGCTTATACACTATGTAGGAATCATATCCCACATAACTGCAAACATCCTGTAAAAACCATCAATATTCAAGAACTGCAGGGGGCAAAAGTAAGATAAAGTTGGATCATCATTATTTTCCCTGTTGCTTTCAGTCTATGCCCATTTCAAAAGAATATGGTGTGCTATCTCAAATGAAAGATGCCGTAATACAATCTAGAATACAAGTGAAATTACTGATGCTCTACATGCTGATTAACATAAGACACAATGTTATTCTTGTCTTTCCATTGCCTAATGTAATAGCAAAACCTCTAACTGGCAGAAGTGTAAGTATATACATGCTTTATCTGGCCGCCTACTCATCTTGGACAACTACCAGGTGTGCTTTAGTCATCACTTATGAGCCCTCTCAACATATAGTGCAGTTTTCTCAGGAAAAAAAAAATAAAGGTGAAATGCATGTCATCAAAACAGAAGAAACTCTAAGGAAGTGCCTCAACAGGAAAGGAACCAGATGGCATTATTTATCAAGGCCATCATTGGTCCACCATGAAAAGCATATATATAATCTCCCTCAAATAGAACCAAAGTTTCACTTTTAAGAGCAACCTAAAATATGCCTTTATCAATGAAATGAGCAGAACCTACTTCTGCTTCTTTGTTCGACCAAAAAAATTAAATACCAATTAGGTGATTATGACCACCAGGATTTCTTAGAAGGATATCATTCTGTCAAATTGAACATTGTTCTGAGAGTATTCAAGCACAACTGTCCTTAGAGAAATGGGAATCGATAACTTTGGACAGCGGAACTGGGAGGCTGGTAAATAAATTTCTTTTTGAAGAAGTAGGAAGCTGGTTAGTAAATAGTTGCAAGATTGTCTTCTATTCATTTATTTTTGAGGGATAACTGGTTGTAAGAGTCTTCTATGGGATGAGCTTAATGATGCTGGGAAAAGATACTATCCACAATATTTTTTGAATAATATTTTGGCCCAAGATACCCTAAAGTTGTAGACCTTAAAACCACAGCAACTTGATAGACAAGATTGGATTCGCCAGCGTTCATTTCCACCAAACTCAAAAGTTCACTACACTAATTTGAATAGGCAATTGACACATAGACATACACACATTCCATAAGAAGCACCAGTAAGAAATCTCAACATATTATGCACAAATTAACATATAGTAGTAACTAATATTATGTTGAGCAGATGATTGTAGATGCAACTCCACTACTGATTCTAAAAAGAGTCCTAATCTAATTAACACAAGCCAATCTACCAGTTCCAAGGAAATTGACTGAACATTAATCTAATTAATTCAAAGCAGCATTACCATCATCATGACTTTGATTCTCAGAAGATGGAGCCACTTGTGAATCAAGTGTCTTATTAGAGACCTGAAAAAATTCCAAGAAAATAAAAATCAGAACATCTCCAAATTCACACTCTACATAAATTCTAATAGCATATTCAAACACCCTTTTCTCTAAATAAAAGATATGGGGTATTCTTTACTTACAGAAGTGGAAGCACATAGGTGAAGCAGAAAACAAGAAAGTATAAGCAAAGGAAAGAGAGGTTTAACAGCCATCACTTGTTGTCACTGTATAGCAAAACCTAGAATGATTTTGAGTGTGGGGTTAGGCATTTGGGTAGGGTTTTTTTTTCCAATGGTTGGTTAGTTGAATTGAATTTAGAGCATCGGAGTTTGAAGAAGGAAGCGGTGTTCAGACAGAGCAGTTAATTTTCTCACCTTATATTTGTCCCCACCATTTTTAATGACTTCCGTCAAATCCAAGACCGACTTTTTTTTCTACAAAATTTTTTGAATTAGATTTTAAACATTTAGTTATATTTAGAACAGTTCAAAAGTAATTTAACACTTCCTAATAAAACAACTATGTAGCTAAAAATATGGTGCTAGTTTCAAAGATCCTAAAGCAATTTTATGAGTTTTTGTGGTTTGAATTCTTATACTTTATTTGGATGGTAGTTATATATTGCGATATGTATCGTATTATTTTAAAAAATATAGTATTTAAATAAATTATATAATTTTTTGTCCTTACATAATTTTAAATATTTATTTTTAAATTATAAACCTATCAAAAAAAGTAAGTTACAAGATAAAATA
>JAABOM020000049.1:12324854-12342715 GCA_011800125.2 Solanum clarkiae | reverse complement strand
TAGGCTGCGTACATCCGACCCCCCCTCACCCTGCAATGAGCGGGAGCCTTTTGAGGCACTAGGGTATGTTGTTGTTGAGTTAATAGGCATACTCAGCGGAATATTTGATGAGCTTGAATTGAGTCTTCTATTTTATTCACATTATTACGATTACTCCAGACTAGTAACCAAGTCTTTCAAGGGAAGACGAAATAGAAAAGAATGAAGGGTGGAGGTTTTAGAATTAATCTAAGTAATTAAGAAGATAAAGCTAAAACCTAAAGGACTATTTCCCCTTGTATATATACCCATCATCACAAAGTGCACATGCTCCATTCTTTTTGGGCTGGGCTGGGCTGCACTGCAATTCCTTGCAGATTGAAATGGACAACATTTCTTTGTGCAAAATGTAAAAATGATTGAGGGTGGGCTTTATAGGAAAACATGCTTTGCACATTAATTGATTAAAATTGGAAAAAATATCTAAATACACATCATTTACGATAATCTAAAATTTTCAATCATTTTTAAAAAAATTCAAAATCGCCTATCAGATACGTCACTCCCTAATACATCTCTATTCCCCTCTCAATATATCTTTCCCCTATGTATTTGAATGTCTTAATACATCCCTTTCTTCTTTGATACATTCTTAATCTATGTATCTGGAAGTCCAATAATGTATTCCGAAATTCATATATTTTAAAGAATTAAAGAGTAGGAAAATAACGTAAATAACTCTTGTATTCCCACGCTGTTACTGTTTGTTGAAATGCTTAGCAGAGTCATAATCCATCTTAATTACTCCTACAATCTGATTAAATTAGAACACAATCATAGTGATTTGACATCACCTTTCAGCTAAAAGTGAAAAACAAGAAAAGAGAGTCACTTTTTAACTTTGTGTTGGCCTCTCCTCAAAATCATAAGAACTCCTAACAAACGCTTTCAATAAAGGCACATGGTGGATCCAAATCTCCAATTATAAAAAGAGCCATGTCGACAGTGTTGTATTTTTTTCCGAATAAAATGAGATGCTATATTTAATATATATATATATATATATATACACAGAGAGAGAGTGAAAAAAATGAAGGATAATTAATCTAAGCAGGCTGCCATAATGAAATTCAGATTGTCTTTAAACTGTTGTTCAATTATGAATAAAATAGTTAAATCGTTGTGCATTAAATATTGACTTAGTAATCAAAAGTTATGCTCCCAACTTTCTCATGTTTGTCTTAAATACAAAAGCATTTCTAATTACTTTGACTTTTTTGTGGCATATTTTTGCCACTTTTAGTTGTTGGATTTTGCCCAGTCATGGCCTGCCTCCTTCTAATAGTCAGTCACAATAAATAAATGGCATTGCTGGCTAAGTAGTAGATATAGGGAAATTCTCGTGAGCTTATTTATTTGTTTCGTCCAAACACAAAATTCATTCATTTTCCTTTCAATTGGTTTTTGAGGTTTTGCAAGCCGGCATTGCCGGCAATCTGACAAGTGTTTCACTCAGATATTAAGAATTTAAATACTACGAGTCATGATTTGTCACATCGTATTTTTTTATGTAACAAAAAAAATCGTGAAATCGCGACAAAAGACAAATTACATTTTATGTTTGCTTGAAGAAACTATTTATGTCAAATATAACATATTATACAACATTACATTTAGTTTAATCCATATTTGTGTATTATCCTAATATGCTTTTACAAGAGATTAACACATTATGTATAATCCTTATAATGTTGTATAATATTATATATAATGTTACAGGGCATAATAAAGCAAGAGCGTAGACATTGAAATTTTATTGGACTCTATAAAATTAGTCTTATTTAAGTGGTTTCTTAGATGTTACTCTATTCTAAACTCTAGTTCATGCCTAGGGTGTTATATTCCCTTGAAAGGGAATCTCAAGTATCCCATAAATTTTGGATATTTATCGAGAGATCAAAATATGGCTCAAGGAAGTCGAAATTATCCTACGTTCGAGAAACACCACTAACAGTCCTCAAATCATGGAAAAATCTAAGGAGAGAAGAATCAAGGGAGAAACAGATTTGTACCCACATGCCTATCAATAAAATTATGTTTCTTCATATTTTATTTGTGCTTGTAATTTATTTTCTATCACATTAAAATTTGTTGCAAATAGATAATTCGGGATTTTGATAATATGAAAATTTAATTTCTTGAAATATTATGTGCAAGCACTGAATTTTCATGGGTTCTATGCATGTTAGTGAAGCAAAGAGAGCAATAGGGATTCATATGACACTGACTTTACATGGCATGTCATCATTAAGATGAACAGTAAAAGGGGCAATGAAGCTATGAACTATAAATGGTGATTTTGAACTCTTCAAAGATCATGGGAGTATTTATTATGCTACCATTGGCCATACCTAGTATTCGTTTGGTCTCAATTTATATAACTTTTTTTTTTCATTCGATCTTGAAAAGAAATATTAATATATTTTCTTATTTGACAAATAGTTAATCACAGTATCAATATGTTACTTATATTGTATCCCACTTAATTATAAAAATATATATGTAACGAATCGTATTTACATAAAATAATGAAATAATTCCTCAGTTTCTTTTTTTCTAAAATCTTTTTCTAGTCTTAAAATTAGTTTTATTCTTGGAGTTTAGGCATTCATGCATATACTTGGGAACATGTCTGGAATTTTGAGATTGAAAATTTCAAATTCCTACAACTCACTCTGCCATGGCATGATTGGATAGTTCCTAAATTATCCATATACTTCGACAGGTGGACCTACCAATTTCATTTAAAAAATAATTAGTTTAATTTCATTTTACATGTTTCATATGCTACAATATATGTGGAGATGGCTGAGTAGGTGCAGTAAGTAATAGATACGTATTACATAAAGAAGGTTAAAGATGGATTATACATGTCAACCTCTTCGTTGTTGAGCTCTCCTCATCAAATTTGCTTTGTGCAATCACATGTCTTGTGTTATTTACAAAATACCGCATAAAAACAAATTTATCCATTATGCATTCGAAGAATAATGACAATAGGTGTCTCCGAGCATTCCAAAAAAGAGCCAGAATATGGTGAAAAATAATAGTGCAATATTCATTCTCTTCTTTTGTAAGAGTGTCCATTGAATTTATAGTTTCTTTTGATTTTTTTTATGTGCTATCAAGAATGCAGTATAGGCGAGCTTCGATTCTTCACAGTGTTGATCAGAGGTCAACGCTATGTGAATTACACTTCAACAGGAACAGTTTCAGAGGGTCGGTTATGAATTTACGTGAACTCAATAGATTGTATGCATATTGAAAATTCTACTGAGTATATATAAATATTTGACTATGAATCCAATTATTATTATAGTATTTACTTTTCATGACTGTTAAAACACTTGATCAACTTCCCTTTGAGCTACCAATGTTGTTTTCATTCATTTTTTTAGTCGGCAAACTGTCAAAAATAATTTAGTAGAGTTAAAGATTTATGCATACTCTTTGCTTCTCAAACATCACACGTATGGGAATTAATGTTGGTGTTGGGATACCAATATAAACACCAAAGCTGAGTCATGCATCCCTTACTCAAATGAATTCATGAAATTGAGGGTGTTTTTGTGGGACACAATTATAAGATAGTATATTTCTTTAGAATATTACTATTTGTGATATGGGGCATTGATTGATCCTAGTTAGTGACACAAAGTAGTACATGCTACCCATAAACCTCACCACAGCAGGTCCCAATTAAAGTTGCAAAAGTCTCAATCCAACATGTTCAATACCAATAGGATGAGCAAAGAATCTTATTTCATTTCCATTTCTTTTGCCCTTATATTCGTATTGGAGCTTAAATAATTTAGAATCGCGCATTGCATGAACTATTTCTTGAGGCGAGACTTTCATTGCCTTTAGTCGTATACCAAACCCAAGGCTCCAACTCGATAATTTCATTAAGAGTGAAGGAATTCCAAAAATAATCATCCTACTACAATCCAGTCCATGTTGATAAAATATCAATAACTTAAAACACTTCTTTTCTTGGTACAATTTGGAAAATTTTCATTCCTATCCAATTTAATTTATCAAGATTCTTTAATATCCTAAATTAGATAGGAGTTACTCTCCTTTGTTTGGATGGTTGTTATCCGTTATATTGTATCTTACTATTAGTTTGAATACAATATTTATTTTGATTGCTATTTAAATTTCATCATATCGTATCGTTTAAATCCATCATTAGGTAACGGCGAAAAGACCTAATTTATGTAATGACCGATTTGGTGTAGTTGCGTCGTTACTTTAATATCTTCTTCTCATTTTTTACTTAATTTATTATTCAATAATTTTATTTATCATTTATCCTATCTTTTTATGGTAGCTGTACCATATACCCACAATTTCTTGTACGTTTATCATTCAAATTTCGGATGTATGACATTATGTAACAACGGATAATAATAGAATCTATCCAAACATTGTATTCATTTAAACAATACATTACGAAACGAAACGATACGATACGATACAATACAACACAACACAATACATGATGAAATAATACATAATAATCATCCAAACAAAGTAACGTTAATCATTAACATTAAATTTCTCTTATTTCTTAATTTATTTATTTTTAAGTAAAAGAC
This sequence comes from Solanum clarkiae, assembly GCA_011800125.2. NCBI lineage: Eukaryota > Viridiplantae > Streptophyta > Magnoliopsida > Solanales > Solanaceae > Solanum > Solanum clarkiae. The sequence goes on along the minus strand of JAABOM020000049.1, from coordinate 12,338,075 downwards.
AACAAGATATGTTAACATTAATCAATGAAGATTTACATAGTTATTAATGTTTGAACAAGCGACATATTTTATCACTATAACACAGACATAATGTATAGTTTTTATTAGCAAATAAGTACGACATAAACTTGTAATTAAATATGTAAAGTTTTACCATATCGAAATTTGTTTTCCTTAATAAGTGAAAAATTAATTTTGAATCTTTCACATTTTCAGTTTACCTCTAAAACTGGTGGTTGGTTATCATGTCAGTGCAACGAATTAAGAAGAATATCATTGGAGCTATATATTATGAGGTAATATATGTATTATTTCATAAGAATTGTTCATTCTAGAGTTTTTTTAATAAAAATATTTAGTCACTTTTTATTCATGCAGAAAATAATACATAATTTTCTATATAATTTATGCCAGTACTGTTAGGAATATGAAATTCAATAAAGGCAGTTCAATTATTGACTATTATTTTTCGTGTATAATAACCAAACCAACAATTCATGTTGAAATTAATTTCATTAATGCGGCAAAAGAAACGACCATGAAATTTACATACGAAAGGGCATTAGCTTTCTATAGGCAAAAAAGGAAAAGATTCAATCTTTTCAAATTCCAGAGGAAAGAAAAAGAAAAAAATTTGCCCATTAAAAAATCGACCAAATTTTGTATAACCACCTGACTTGATTAATTTGATCCAAAAATAATACTAATTTTTCTAATAAAATTAACTGATCGCCATCAAATCTTTTAAGCAAAAAATTAGAAAAATAAAAAATTTATCAAGCTCAATCATTTAAAATGAACTCAATAAATTTTATTCAAATTAACATAAATTATTTTAAAAAGTCGACCTCATCTCACTCAATTCCTTGGTCAAAACTCTGATTTAACTTATTAAATAAACAAGCGGAAGAATAGATCGAGCTAGTTTGCATATTTTTGGTCACTTTTTTACACAAAAATATTAATCGAATTTGGTTAATTTTCCAATTTACCTGAAAGTTGGTCTTTTTTTTTTTCCTCTTCTTTTTGTTTGTGTTTAGTAGTGCTTTTTGATAGTAATGGTTAGTTTTTAGGGAGTTATTTGGTATGAGATATAAAATATAAGAATTTCAGAATAAAATATGTAATTATTTTATTTCATATTTGGTTGAAATTATCAGATATATATGTATAAATGACTTATTCTAAGATTAATTATTCTGAAATAATTTATTCCCAATCAAACGATCTCTAAGTTCGTTCAATTAATTCAATTAAAGTGTTTTACCTTAGCAAATTTAGGTACAATTTTAAAAATATTTACTATATTGAAAGGATAAAAATAAGAGAAAAGTATTAAAAATTACCTTTGAACTTAACACAAATTATTAATTTCATCCTGAACTATTGATAGTGTTAAATACATTCCTCAATCTGACTAACTGAACTTAATATACCCCTGATCTTGTAACAAGAACGAAATATATCTCTAAATTCCTATTAAGTTAAGAAATATTTTTATCAGTTATAATAATGTTAGAGTATATTTTAATTAAGTTAATCAAATAAAAATATTTTAAAAATAATTAATAGTTCAAATAAAATTAATAATTTGCGTCAAGTCTTTATAACGATTTTTGTTTTTTTTGGGTGCCAAAATAAACTCATCTTATTTCTCTATCATATTTTGTCATTTTCCTTTACTCAAAAAAGAAAAGAAAGAGCTTTGAATTGAAATTATTTAAAAAACTCTCGTGACATTCACACCATCTTCTTTCTCCCTCCTTCACTCCACCATTAACATCTCTCTCTCTATTTTCTCTCTCTGGTACCGATCTTTCTTCTAAGTAAAGCACCATTTTCAGTATAAATCCAAACCCTTCTAATGGGTTTCATCATTTCTTCTTGGTATTCTCTTATATTCTTCGCTTTCCTATTTTTAATTTCAGAGCTTGTGAACACCATTTCTGCTTAGCTACACGAAGCCCCAAAACAAGAAAACACTTACCCAGAGGTTTTTAGGCATTTATTTTATGAGTAGAGCTAATGTTATGCTGTTTTGTCAAATGGGTTTTAGCGTTTTTCTGTTTTGTCACTGTGCTTTCTCGATCTACTTCACTGGGTTATGACTTCTTGTCTTTTTACCCAATGTGTACAAGTTTGGATTTTTCTAGTATTTTAAAGTTGTGTGTTTGTGGTTACATGGATCTCGATGGGTAATTTTCGTCGGTTCTTGTTTAGTAGAAATAATTATTTGATGGGTGTCGGGAGCTTGCTATTTATCTAATTTTTTTGAGTTCTCTGTGAGCTTTATAGCGTATGGTGCAATGTTGGTCGTATTTTTGTGATTCTGTTAGGATTTTGTCTGGTTAATGTTGATTTTGGTTTGGGGACTTCTGTTGATTATTTGCTGAAATTGGCGTCTTCTTTAATGTGGGAATAGTTTATTTATTTTTTTAGCTGATTCAAATTTTATAAACCGTTTTATGATTTTGGACTGCTTTGATTTCTAGTAATCATGGTGTTAGTAAATTGGTCAGGTAACTGCTGAAGTTACTGGAGATTGCCGTTTAATTGGGGAATTGGATGGTCCTTCTGTGAGTTATATAGAGTGGAAATTATAATTTTGGAACATGACTTCTGATATGCCACCAGTTAGTATGAGGTCAAGCAGGTCTTCTTTTGGCTCAAGTAATGGATATGAAACACCTTCTCACTATTCTTTTCCAACCTCAAATGGGGATGATTATGATAGCGATGGTTCCAATTTCGCTCCTCCGTAAGTTTGTTCATTTTTACCATTAGATGTACTTCTCTGGTCTTATTTCATACTTTGATGAAAATGGTTGGTGTTATCTAATGTTGTATCTCCTACCTTACAAATTATCATTACCAACTGCATTTTTGCGTTCTGTTTTGTGCAGCACTCCAAATACCCTCTCATCAGTCCTGTCACCCGAACTTGCTGGTGCAATACCATATATTGACAGATTTCAGGTGAGACATGAATTTGCAGAAAAAAAGAATCATTTCAGTCTTATGCTCACAACAAAGATTGGAGCAACTTTTTTCGTTTTCTGAATTTTGTTAAGAATGACACAGTGGACCTCAATTATGCTTTGCTGCTATTTCAGAGAGGTAATGTAGATTCTTTGTGGTTATAGGTTGAGGGTTTTTTGAAGGCTATGCAAAAACAGATTCACTCTGCTGGCAAACGTGGGTTCTTCCTGAAAAAATCTGTTGGGCCCCAAGTTCGAGAAAAGTTTACATTTGAGGATATGCTGTGTTTCCAGAGGGTGAGATTGAGCTATTTAGCTCTTAACACTTTTGAAAATGTATCTCGACACTTGCACACTAAAAACAACTTGTCTCCTGACAGGAACCTATTCCAACATCAATTTTGAAAATAAATGGTGATCTCATTAGCAGGGCAGTTAAGTTATTTCAGTCCATTCTGAAGTATATGGGTATTGATTCTAATGATAGAGTGGCTCCAATCAGCTTGGATGAGCGGATTGAGCTTGTTGGCAAGCTATTTAAGCAGGCCCTGAAGCGGTCTGAGCTTCGGGATGAAATGTTTGCACAAATTTCAAAACAAACAAGGAATAATCCGGAGAGGTACTTTGACGACCAAGTTTATTAATTGAGAAATGGGACGCTGATATTCTCTTCTTTCTGTTGATTCTTTTGCTTTTTAACTTGACAATGTTCCTCAAATACTTGTTTCATTCATACAGGCATTCTTTGATTAAAGCATGGGAACTAATGTACCTCTGTGCATCTTGTATGCCTCCGAGCAAGGAAATCGGTGGATACTTGTCAGAATATATTCATACTATAGCACATGGAACTAATACTGATTCCGAGGTTCAAGTTTTTGCTATAAATACTCTAAATGCACTGAAACGTTCTATTAAGGCTGGACCTAGGCACACGATACCTGGCCGTGAGGAGATTGAAGCTCAGTTAACTGGTAAAAAGCTTACTACAATAGTGTTTTTCTTGGATGAAACCTTCGAGGAAATTACATATGACATGGCCACCACTGTTGCTGATGCTATTGAGGTATTGCTGAATTTCCATATTGTTTACACACAATCAATTTCTTTGATAAACTTATGCTAATGTTTGAATTATGCAACAAGAAATATGCATGGGATTTATAATTTGTTTGAACTAAACGAGATTTAGCTGATCCTTATTTTATTTTTCCACTCTTTTATCCAAGAGATAATGGCCATGTCTGACTTAGTATGAACTTTACATGAAAGTTGGAAAATCTCTATTTATATGTGCACTATGTGGGGTTCTCTAGTTACTCTTTGGTATTCAGGTAATGTTTAATGAGAAAAGTTGCATGGTAAATGTAACTTCTTGGTTATTTTTATGTGTGATATATCTTTCCTTTATCAGGAAAGTGAACACTGCTCTGAAGATACTATATGGGGAGGTGGCAATGTGTGTAGGATGGAGTAGGATAATGCTGCATCTCCAAATGTATTCTTGAATGAAACATCCTACTAAAATAATTTTCATAAAATAATAGTTATCCTTGAATAAACCTAATTAATAGACGGTTTGTAGTTTAAGATATAATATCAAACCTTCACTTCTAATTGCTTAAACAGTTTTGGCTTACACAACCCAACACCAAGGCAATATTGGAGTAGCCTAGGCCGTTATATCCTCTCTTGCTCTTACACAACCCATGCGGGGCATGTTAACACTAAAATTTGCATTGGCAGTTTTGGTCTTTTATCTTTTCCTCTCTTGTTTGTTCTATTCCTTATATGGTCTTTTGTCATTCTTTGTTTCCTTCCGACATACATCTCATGTCTGTTTTGGATCTATTATTTACTTGGCTTAGTGTTTAGATAGTAATTGACTTCTGATCAGTCGAATGGACAGCCTCTTATAGTTTGTATAGGATCCTTTAACTCTTGTGCATTTGTCAGTTACTTTTTTTTTCTCTTCTCTTTCTTAGACTCAAGAATTTTAAAGTATCGACTTATGCATAGTCATAGACGGCTTAGTCTCTCTTGTCTGAATTTCAGAAAGTGCTTTAAGATCAGTTGACATTGCTTGTTATGACTTCTTTAATTTGACAGTCTTGATTTGAGGAAGTCCCCTTTAGGCATTCTTAGGTTCTTGGGAAACAGATATATTTACAATTGGATATGATGATGATGTTTTCCCTTCATAGTTTTTGTGTGATATAACTTCTCTTTCAGGAGGTTGCTGGGATAATCAAATTGTCTGCTCATGCTAGCTTCAGTTTGTTCGAGTGCCGTAAGGTTGTTACTGGTTCTAAATCTCCAGACCCTGGAAATGGTACTATTTCCTTTCCACTTTATAAATTCTTTTAAGGTCGAATATTCTGCATTTTAAACATGTTTATTTTCTGTAGAGGAGTATATTAGTTTGGATGAAAATAAGTACATTGGAGATCTTCTGGCGGACTTTAAGGCATCGAAAGATAGAAGTAAAGGGGAGATTTTGCATTGTAAATTGATTTTCAAGAAAAAGTTGTTTCGGGAGTCAGATGAAGCTGTTACAGAGCCAATGTTCGTGCAATTATCATATGTTCAAGTATGTTAGTTTGCTTATAGTTAATTGAGCTATGCTAAATGTTTAATTCTTCGTATACCTTCAAAACAGAGTTGATTCTACTTTGTAATAATATTTCTTGTGTTCACAGTTACAACATGATTACATAATGGGCAATTATCCTGTCGGCAAGGAAGATGCTGCACAAATGTCTGCTTTGCAGATCCTGGTTGACATTGGATATGTGGATGGTCCTGAATCTTGCACGTCAGTAGTTCTTTTCTTTTGTTCCTTGTAGATTATGCCTCATGCTTTTCTTCCAAATTTGACTTGTATCCAGTTTCTTATTCCTTTTTACTTGTGCTTTTTCTTTCAAGCCTAAACATGTTATAATGTTTATATCTTTCCTATATGCTAAGTTGTTTAGTTTATTCTAGTGACTGGACATCACTGCTGGAGCGATTTCTACCCAGACAAATTGCAATGACACGGGCAAAGAGGGAATGGGAATTGGATATCCTTTCTCGTTACAAAGTGATGGTAAGAGCTTTATCTGGGTCTTCTTGGTCAATGAATAATGTTCTAAGAAATTGAATAGAAGTTATTTTATTGACCTTTTCCTTAATGATGTTATTAATGCTTAACTACATGTGTTTTCATTCATAATAAAAGGTGTTCAATACAACAACAATTAAGCCTCAGTCCCAAACAAGTTGGATTGGCGGAATGGATCCTTACCATTTAAGCTCATTTCATCACCACACAAGTGTTCCAATCAATATTAGATTATTTATGTTTCCTGTTCTCAGAGCCATTTTTTATGAGCAGGAAAAGAGAGCTACCAGTTCTCGACTGTGGTCCCTGAGATACTTTTCAACCGATCACTTTGTTTTGTTCTACCTGTTTCTTTTTTCTTTTCATTGTGGCTAGTTTTCCCTTCATTTATTTGAGAATCTGCTAACTAGCTATTCATGAGTTATGTTTAAATAACTTGGACTATAGTTTATCCATGAATTTCCTATGCTTGTGAACTGCTACCAACATAAGGTTCATTCTTTAATTTCTTTAGGAAAATCTGACAAAAGATGATGCCAAACAACAATTTTTGCGGATCCTGAGGACTCTTCCTTATGGGAATTCAGTTTTCTTTGCTGTTCGAAAGATTGATGATCCTATTGGACTTTTGCCTGGGAAAATCGTATTGGGCATTAATAAGCGTGGGGTATGATATAATGTATAGTTTTGCTTAACTATTTCAGAAGTGGGATCTGTGTTGACTTTAGGCATGATTTCTTTTCCCTCGCAGGTTCATTTTTTCCGTCCAGTTCCCAAGGAATATTTGCATTCAGCTGAGCTTAGGGACATAATGCAATTTGGTAGCAGCAATACTGCTGTGTTCTTTAAGATGAGAGTTGCTGGTGTCTTGCATATATTTCAGTTTGAAACCAAGCAGGTTCAAAGTGTTTATATTACTGATGAACATGCTTATGTTATGTGTTCTTAGATTGTCATTGAATCTGAATCACCAGTTTGCATAGCTTGACATCTCCATTCTATGCAGGGAGAAGAAATTTGTGTTGCTCTGCAAACACATATTAATGATGTGATGTTACGTCGCTACTCTAAAGCCCGCTCTTCAGCTAATGGTTCTGTTAATGGAGATGTTCCAAATAATCTCAAAACTTCCAACCCTGATATTAATGAAAGACGGGTTCAGGATTTGTCTAAAGCCCTTGAAGAATCTCAGAAGAAAATCAATGATGTGAGTGATATTTGTTGTTGTAGAAGAAACTTTTATGCTTTTTGCATAGTTAACATGAAATGTTCAAGTATAAGGTATATGCTACTAGCAATGTGAAAACAGGGACTCTTTTTTTTTTATGTCAACTTAAGTTGACTTTCCATATTATTATTTATTTCCCATCTCCTTCTATCAGTTGTCTCTCTGGTGAGATGTATATTGCACCTATTTGCTCTACCCATTATGCATGCATTCATCCATCTTTCAATTACAATATTCAAATACAATGAGATTTATTTTTGGGCACACATTTGCTTCGAGCTCATGGTTTTTGTACTGATAAGCAGTTGCTGGAAGATCTACATGAAAGACAAAAACAAGAATCAGAGATGCAAGAAGAATTGGACAACTTAAAATATAACTTGAGTTCCGAGAAGCAAAATTTAGCAGCGGCTGCTTATGATTGTGATAAATTCAGATCTTTATGTGATGAAAAGGATGCAGAGCTTCAGGTGTTTGTTAAATGTTCTTGAATTTGATTTATTGAGGCGACAATCATCTCATTTTATTAGTCCATTCCTTACAGGCTGCCCTAACGGAGAAGAGAAACTTGGAAATGCGACTTTCAAAGTTAAGTTCTCAAGGTTTGGAGAAAAATATTACGAAAGAGTTGGTTGAAGCAAATAACCAGGTAGAGCTATAAACTTGTGTTTTGCCTTAAATTTTTTGTTGAAACTTGGAACTAGTCGGTGAGTTTAATAAACCTACAAAACACTAAACTTATGTGGCTTTCACTTGCAGGTCTTACAGAAGATCCAAGAAGAGTTGAAAACTCGTACTATGGAGTTGCGTACTGCAGAAGAAACAAAGAGGAGGCTTTTGAGTGAAAAAGCATCACTTGAGGAAAAAATCATAGGACTAGAGAAGAAGAAATCTAATGAGGTATGATGCCTCAATGTCTTTGTGTTTGCATTCTACATCTATATCAAAATGTTTATTTGACTGCACTGATTCGTTGGAGCACAGATGGAAAACCTTCAGAAAGATTTTGAAAAAGAATGCAAGGGGCTGCGGCTTCAAGTCTCTGAACTTCAAAGGAAACTAGAAGAGGCCAAACATGACTTGATTAGTGCACAGTCGGGTCTTGAAGCTAAAGACAAGGAACTAGAAATGTTACAGAATAATTTGAAGGAGCTTGAGGAGCTGAGAGAAATGAAAGAGGTGAATATGTTGTACTAATATTTACAACACTATGCTTCAATCCCAAGCTAGTTTTGATTCTGTATTGCAAGGATTCATCATTCAGTAACTAGTTTTACACTAGCAGTACACTTACAAGACCCTCTTCCTTTAGATGTGTTTGGAACCAGCAATATTAGCAAGCTAGTTTATTATGGCATATCAAACATCATCTTTTTTTTTTTTAATTTGATAATTACTTAACAGGATATTGATCGGAAAAATGCACAAACTGCTGCCATTTTGAAAATGCAAGGGGCTCAATTGGCAGAAATGGAAACACTTTACCGAGAGGAACAAGTTCTGAGGAAAAAGTACTTCAACATAATAGAAGGTAAAAGTTACCAGCTTTTATTTTGCGCCACTGACATTGAAAAAAAAAAGAAGTTATTTGCTATTTCTATTTGAAGTGTAATATTATGGACCTTACTCTTCTCAGATATGAAAGGCAAGATCAGAGTCTACTGTAGATTAAGACCACTTTGTGAAAAGGAAATTATAGCAAAGGAAAAAAATGCCATCAGAAGTGTTGACGAGTTTACTGTTGAACATTTATGGAAAGATGATAAAGCAAAACAGCACATGTATGATCGTGTCTTTGATGGAAATGCCACCCAAGATGATGTGTTCGAAGATACTAAGGCAAGCAAGAAGTCAATTGATCTCTTTTAGAACTCTGCTAGGATCTAATCTATGCATGTTGCCTAGCATCTTCGAAGTTTGACATGTTTGTTGGTGCAGTATTTGGTGCAATCAGCTGTGGATGGATATAACGTTTGCATATTTGCGTATGGACAAACTGGATCTGGCAAGACATTCACGATCTATGGAGCTGATAGTAATCCAGGACTGACACCAAGAGCTATGTCCGAACTCTTTAGAATTATGAAACGAGACAGTAATAAGTTCTCTTTCTCTTTAAAGGTAAACTCCTTTTATTCCGGATTTAATTAATTTAGGTAGTACATTAATTATGGTTCAAATTAGCTTCCCTTATAAAAAAAAAAAAAAAATACATTAGTTATGCTATACTTCAACTTTCTAAATTTCCACTTCAATGAAACATCTAATTACAAAAATTGTTCAGATTGAGAGCATTTGAATATCTTCACCTTTTGAGGATGAGTTCAATTTTTTCTTTTTGAGAATGTTTTCAACTTGATGGATCTCATTGTTCTCATGATTGTTTATGAACTTGTTCAGGCGTACATGGTAGAGTTGTATCAGGATACCTTGATGGATCTTTTATTGCCAAAGCATGCAAAGCGCTTGAAATTGGATATAAAAAAAGATTCAAAGGTGATTGTTATTTAGAGCTTCCTTCTCAAATCATCAATACTTCTTAAGTTTATAATTCCTTTGCAGTCCTCTTTTCATTCTAAGCTTGGATAAGCTTATGCTTATCTTTTTATTTTGGCTGTAACAATTAGCAATATTTGGCACAAACAGGGCATGGTTTCTGTGGAGAATGTTACAGTGGTGCCTATTTCAACGTTCGAGGAGCTTAAGACAATAATCCAAAGAGGATCTGAACAACGTCATACGACTGGAACCTTGATGAATGAGCAGAGTTCAAGATCTCATCTTATTGTTTCAGTTATTATTGAGAGTACCAATCTTCAAACTCAGGCAATTGCCAGAGGGAAGGTAGGTGCATCATACCCTTTTGCTTTATGTTTTATTTCTTAGAATCATTAGGTAGATCTTAGAGCTAGTATATCTTAATCTTGTTATTCACCTAGACCATTGTGACTTTGCCGTTAAGTGTGATATTTTTCACGATCTTTACTAATACAGAATCATCAAAACTTTTGCTTTGTGTTTTTAGCTTCTGCTTTATTCTTTTCTCTGTGTCTGCAGCTGAGTTTTGTGGATCTTGCTGGCTCAGAAAGAATTAAAAAGTCTGGCTCAGCGGGCAATCAATTAAAAGAAGCTCAAAGCATTAACAAGTCCCTGTCAGCACTTGGTGATGTTATAAGTGCATTATCTTCAGGAAATCAACACATTCCTTATCGAAATCACAAGCTAACCATGTTAATGAGTGACTCGTTAGGTGGAAATGCTAAAACCCTGATGTTCGTAAACATCTCTCCAGCAGAATCAAACTTGGATGAGACTCACAATTCCTTGACGTATGTTCTTATTTGTGCATCTATCTTCTCTATTGTTTCATTTCTTGATCATGTTATTCCTGAAAATTTTCCCTCAAATTGATGGTGTTAATCATACAATGGAGAGCCTGCTTGTCAACTCATCTGGAAATTTGGCCTACAGGTATGCATCAAGAGTTCGTTCTATTGTGAATGATCCCAGCAAAAATGTTTCCTCTAAGGAAGTCGCTCGTTTAAAGAAGCTAGTGTCATATTGGAAGGAACAAGCTGGTAGAAAAGGGGATGATGAGGAATTGGAGGAAATCCAAGATGAACGACCAACTAAAGACAAGAGTGATGGTCGTTATTGAACATGAGGAACGAAGATCAAGTCGAGAATCTTGTCCAGCTGCCTCAATTGAACTGCTTGTTCATCTGGTACTTAGTGATTGAGATTTTCCTGCCCAGAGTTTTGTTATCTGATTGAAGGCTTAAAGAATTTAGCTTAGGGAGTCCTCAATCCTCATCTTGTATAGAGCTACATCTGTATATTGTACTTGAAACAATCAATCAATGGTTACTTTATTCTTTTGAAATCCTTATTATCGTTAATAATTACGCCAAAAGAATTGACTTTTACATCTTTGCATTTTCTTTTTGGAACCATGATAGAAATTTCAAATAGAATGTAGAGCTGTCAATATGGGTTAGACTCGTTCGATCAGTCTGGCCTAACTCATGATTTAGTAGGGTTGAACTAAGATGACCTAACTCATGATTTAGTAGGGTTGAACTAAGATTTTTAGATGGGCTTGAATAAGACCGTTGATTTGTGGGACTTTTGCAATATGAGTTGGGTCGATCCGTGGATTGAATTAAAAAATATTTTAAAATAAAAATAAAAACAGAATATTAAAAATAATAAGAGTTTAAACTCAAAGTTCATTTAAAAATTTTAAATATTAAAACTTAGATACAAATTATGTTTTTATAATATGTAATAATAACACTAATACCATGTAATATTATTCTGCTACTATTTATTTTAATATTTTAAAATTATAACTTAAATGTGGGCCGACTCGATAAAGTCCGCAGTCCATGTACTGATGAATTGGACTAACTGTTTTCTAGTTCACAAACAAAAAAAGAGTCAACCTGACTGTTAAATTCCAAAATTTGTATTGGCAAAAGTGCGGACAAGGTGGACAAGCGGCTGTAGCAGAATGGTCCATTTCTCAGCATTCTTACCAACTTGATTTTTCTTTTTTTTTAAAAAAAAAATATCCCCTAAAAGGAGTTTAACAAAATCCCTAAGATGTAACTTTAATCAGGGATTTTGCCTTATAGATTACGTATTTGTAATGAAAGTGAGCAAAAGCTTATTTTATTTCATTTCTTTCTTGTCTCACCAAAAAGATAGTTTCTTGTTTCTAGAAAACGACCTCAAGTAATAAGCTTTTCTTTTATCAAATGCCTCCCCATTTTTTGTCCCTTTGCCATTTTTATCTAGACATGTAATTCGTTTCTATTCACTTTTTAAATTGAGGAATTACATTGAATATGGTATTGTTAGTCTCATAATTTGAATTGGAATTGACTTCATATGATATGGTAACTAGGAAATAGATTAATAATTTAATATTTCTTCTGTCTCAAATTATTTATCGTAATTTTTAAAAATAATAATATCAAATTATTTGTCATTTTAAAAGTACAAGATGATATTAATAATTCTTTGTCCATTATACCTTTAACACTAATAGCTCTTGAAGACCACAAATACTTAATTGTGGGGGGCAATGACACATAAATAAAGTAAATATTCAATGAAAAAAAATAATATCTTAAAATACAAATAAGGATAAAATAGTCAAAATCCTTTCTAATTACTCTTTTCGTCACAAATTGTTTGTTTTACTTTCCTTCTTTGTTTATTTAAAAAAAAGAGAAGTACTAAAAACACTTTCGAAATTGACACAAATTATTAGTTTCATCCATAAATTATTGATAGATTTAAAAGCACCCCTCAACTTGGTGAACTAAGTTTAAATACACTCTTGAACTTGGCACAAATTATTAGTATTATCCCAAAAACTAAATAAGCATAAATACACTCCTCAACTTGGTAAACTAAGTTTAAATACACTCTCGAACTTGGCATGAATTATTAGTTTCGTCTCTAAACTATTGATAGGCTTAAAAAGACCTCTCGGCTTCATATTTTTGTAACTTATAAAATTTTGATTTGAAATTTTGTAAAGCTTCATTTGTTGTCATATTTTTACAATCCCAAAAACTTCTTACGAGATTGTCATCTGACCATGAACTTTTTTAATGTTGTCGGAAGTCCACATTGACCAAAAAATCATAAACAAAATAGGAAAATAGAGAGAATCATGCAATTAAAAATGTGAATGAAAAAAAAAGATCTTGCTTTGAGGTCACCATTAATGGAAAAAAGGTTAAATGGGAAGAAGAAGAGTATTCTAGTAGTTGGTAATTAAAAATTGAAAGAATATTTTCTTTTTTAAAAAAATAAAATAAGGCTGATATGGTCCTTTCTAAACATTTCACGCATTTTAAATAAATTGTACTCACTTGTTATCCCATGCGGTATGGGAG
>JAABOM020000049.1:12281056-12303388 GCA_011800125.2 Solanum clarkiae | reverse complement strand
AAAATTTAAATAATCTTAAATCACTTAAAATACTTAAATTAAATGTAATTTTAAATCACTTAAATTTGTATTGACTTTAAATTCAGAATATTTACAGTAAGTTAAGTAATTTAAAATTAATATCATTTTAATTTAAGTGATGTAAAATTCAAATTTAAAATCAAAATAAAATCAATCTAGACCTAATAATGACAACAATAACTTACCTTGATTACCTTAAATGACCATATTGATTGCAGTACAATTTTTTATTTTTGGTTTTAGCATAATTACTAATTACACTTTTCTTAGGTTTGGTTTTTAATTTATGAGATTTTCCAGATTTGTGACCTTTTCCTTTTTAATTTATTTTGGATCTTTTAAGGGTTAAATTCTTTTAAGGTTTTTATTGTTCTAATAATTTTATTATTTTTTACGAATTGTATATCTATAAAAAAAATTATTTTTATTCTGATTGTAAATTATTTTTTATAACCATACATTTTTTCACCAAGTAGATATGTTACTAGTAATTATTTCCTTAATTAAAGGATCTATAACTTATTAATGGCACATCCCATAAACAGGTAGAACAATATGGTCAACATCAACTCAGAATAATAATCAATCAAAATGTCAAATGTCTATCTAAAATAAGAATAAAGAGTAGACAATGACTCATCAACATCAATCAAGACTCATACCATTAACTCACATCAGAGTACTATCAGTGAGGGACCTAATTGGGAGTTTCTCGGACCTACAACCATCAACTATGAGCCAGTGATGATACAACGAAGTGATGGAGTTGCCACATCCACCCAGTACCATGCCGGGGGTAAAGGACATGGCATCTGTGGATCCATAATAACATCAAGTCCTCTTTTGGGACTAAGGACACCTCTGTTTTCAAGGTCCAATCCTCTCCTACGCTGGCCACGTAGTTAATGAGTGTGAGTGGAACTCACTCTTACTCATTTTCGATGCTCAATACTCCTCCCAGGACTCAACATGCTCATAAACATCAAATATCAAGAATTTCCCATCATCTACTCTCATTGGACGCTTTAACTCAATTCATTACCTCCACCATCAACTCATGGACTCGGAACGTTCTCTAAAAATTAAGTTTTAAACTCTTTAAGACTCTAGGGACGTCAATCATACCCAACATAATCATCAATATTCTTAACTTCAGACCATAACCACAACCAACAAGTACACTTATACAATCAAGGCTCTAGACATCATCTCCTAAGTTCATTCTTGCAATTTTTAACAAAATAACATGTCGAGTTTATACAATATCTCATGAAAAGTATTCAATTCAAGAAAACAAGTTTACGATGATCATCAACATTGAAAATCCATTTAATTAATACAACTTTCAAGAAAACTGTGAAAAAACAATTCAAGAAACATGTATATAGACTCATGAACTCTCAATTACTCCACGACCATCTATGGGGCACATAGGAGAATAATCCTATACTTTAATATGCCTTATATACATGGAAAGTTGATATTACAATCGAAATTTGATGAATGCTAGCTTTCTTGGAGAAAATCATCGATCTTGGTCATTCTTTTAAAAGAAAAGAACTTGGAAGGACATTGATTGAAGAATTCTCTTTGATTCTTGAATTCTTGATTTAGAATCTTTAGAATTCTTGATGAAGAACCCTAATTCTTGAAAAAGAAGAATCAAGGAATCATTTCTTGGGATTCTTGAATTCACTTTCTTGAAACCCTAGGTTATGATTTAAGATTATATTAGAGATTCATTAATAGATGAAGAAATTTGGGTTGGATAACTTGAAATTTAAGAAGAGTAACTTACCTTGATGATGAATATTGAAAGCTAATCTAACTTGATGACTTTCTTGATGATTCTTGAGCGTTTATGTTTAGGAGTGAAGGGAGAGAGTTTTGATTATGAAAACTAACGTTTTATGCATTTTAGGACCTTAAATAGACCCACAAATATTTTAGATAAAAGTACCCTCAAAACAGAATAAAGGGACATCACTTATCTTATCCAATAAGGGTCCGCGTTAGGTCCGCGACGCAGAGCTGTCACGGACCTTCAGACACCTGTGCACTCTTTCACTAAAATGGTCATAACATTTTACTCCGAACTCCAATTAAGGCGAAATTAGATGTGTTGGAAAGTTAATTCAAATATCTTTAATTTGATATATTATGGGTCACCTAACTTATTATACTTTAGGAGATATGGTCATTTGAAGTTGACCCTTCTATCAACTCATAAAAAACTTAGTCGGTAGAAATATTTTGGACTTGATGTTAAAGATCCCTTATGACTCTACATCACATCTCATATACTCTAAATTCTTAGAAATTGATCCTAGCATGTATATACAACGTAAAAGTCATTAGTCCACCTAACTTTTATAAAATCTTACATTGAAACTCAAACGCTAAGAAATGTTTAGCTTAACTTAGTACTAGAGGGCTCATGTGACCTTCGATCATCTCCAATTCTATTTTCAAACTAAGAAATTGACTTTAACAACTATACTCTATGAGGAATTATCAATTAAAAGCCGATATCATATGATGGATGACTCAGTCTTAGCTTTAAAAATTTGAGGTGTCACATACACAGATCCTATATTATACAAAAAAAAAAAAATACTACAAGATTTTACCCGTACTAATACCACTCATACACCCCCAAAAATAAAGATAAAAAAGTTTATCATGGTTGGCTAGACGTGATCACCATAAATCGAAATTTTTTGCCAAATTTGTGGTGTTTAATCACATCTATCAGCACATTTTTGTCCTTGTAAACTTGGTTCATATTCATTTTCAAACTTCTACAATCACGTATTACAGAGATATCATCTTCACCTACATCATGAACCCCTTCACTAGGGGTTATACCAATCAAACGTATTGAATTAGTGGAGTATAAATCTTGATACCCAGTTCTCCCCAAATCCAGATTTCCATTTGCTTCAACAATAGGCATATTGTCGAATATAGGGAAAAAAAAAAGAAAATATCAAATATACACATATATAACACTGCAAAATATTATTTTCTAAAAATGACATAAAAAAAAGGTTCTTCACCACAAAAAAATTGAAGAAAAATCGAGATAAAACATAGAACAAAAAAAAATGAACCTGAAGAATCTCACTTGCCACTATGTTGAATCAAAATAGAACAAAAATTGAATTCCATGATATTTCAAAACAAAAATAAACTAGATCCAAAAAAATCCTAAATCTGAAATATAAAATCACACCAAATTTCATTCAATCAGATGGAAGGTTTAAAATAGGTTCAAATATGGAAGATTTTACAATTTTGAAAGGAACAAAAAGGGTGTAACTAATGTGTAAGTGATAATCAAAAATAAAAAGATGTGTAATCAGTGATTACACCACAACCAAAAATAGAAAGATGTATTATAATTAATACAATCATTTAATGTATATGATAATTTTAATTCTAGATTTACACATTTTCATATTCTTTTTTTTTCTTTTTGTTAGTTTGTGAAAACTTTCTATTGTTATGACTTAAAAATTGGATTCTCCAGTTATTATTTATAATACTATACTTCCATATTGTTATTTATTAAATTTTCTCTAAAATTAAATAGTAGAATAAATAGGGTCCTAACATTACATAGTCCAAATTCGAGATTTCAAAATCCACAAGGATGGAACTCTCACTCTATGAGTAGACGAATTATGAGCCTGTCTGGGACGTCAAGTAGAAACAGAGAGATTAAATTAAGGACAGGGAGAATAATTATTGAATCATTAATTAGTTAGTAGATATTATTAGTGTAAGTTGAAGTTAGTTAATTTTAGTTGGAGTTGGTTAGATAAGGAGTTAATTAGTTATTGGGAAGTAATCCCATATGGCAAGGTGCACATTATAGAGTAAAGGATCTAGTACACTGTACATATACATATACACATACTTGTACAGAATACATACACATTGTATTTGATATAAAAGGCACTGCTACAGTGCTGAAATGTAATACAAGTGAAATTTCCCAATTCCTCTTCAATCTTCCTCTTCTTTTTCCACCATCTCCTTCTCTAACCCAATGCAGTAGATGTTAATCACATTTCTCTTCATGGTATCAGAGCCTTCGAGCTCCATATGTATCTGCCATTGTTTCTAGGTTACAGCGGCTGGTAATTTGAGAGGGTCGAAGAAGATGGAAGCGACGGCGCTGGCTGCAGCTACTCCAGTTTCAGGTGAGATCTTGGATCAAGTCTCGAAGAATCACAATCATCCACTCTACCTTCACCCGTCAGACACTCCAGGTAGTGTTCTGACCTCTGTTCAGTTCACAGAAGCTGATAATTACTCTTGGTGGAGTAGATCGATGTTGATTACCTTGTGTGCAAAGAGCAAACTAGGTTTTGTTCTAGGGACATGCAAAAAGACAAATTATAGATCTGAGTTGGAGGAACAATGGGAGAAGTGTAATGCATTTGTGTCGGCTTGGATCATGAACACAGTGTCCAAGGAGTTGTTGAGTGGGATTGTGTATGCATCAGATGCTGCAATGGTATGGGCTAATTTGCGAGAGAGATTTGACAAAGTCGATAGCTCTAGAAGTTATCAACTTCATAGAGAGATTTGCATATTAAGTCAGGGCAACATGACAATTTCAACCTATTTCACTAAGATGAGGCTGCTGTGGGATGAGTTTGATGCTCTGGTCCCTCCACCTGCCTGTAATTGTGACAAATCTAGAGTGTACATCGATCACATTCAGTATTTGAGACTGTTTTCTTTTTTGATAGGATTAAATGAAGTATACATTCATGCTCGAAGCTAAATTCTCATGATGAATCCTCTTCCAAATGTGAGTAGAGCTTATGCGATGGTTGTTGCTGATGAAAGCCAGCGTATCACTGTTGGTTCCAAGGTCAGTGGAGAGATGAATGAGTCAATGGCACTATATGCTGGAAATGCTGGGAATGCTAGAAAAGGAACATATTATGCAGGAGGAAACAACAATATAGGACAGTTCAATAATAATCAGAGGCAAAGAAGAAATTGGAATGTGGTCTGTGACCACTGTAAGATGCATGGGCACACTAGGGATGTATGCTACAAGATAGTTGGCTATCCGAATGACTGGAAATTCAAAAGAAGGCTAGGGATGCAACAAAACAACAGGGTACAGAGGAATGTTGATGCAGTAAATCATTTCACTGCTGCTAGGAATGAGATAGAGTCATTTGATGAATTTTCTCCTGTGGCTTCCATGGCAAAAGGAAAGGACATTGAGCCTCACACATAACCCACTTTCACACAGAGTCAGTACAACAAAATCCTATAGATGCTGGAGAAGGAAGATGCCAGTTCAGGATCAGGAAAGGGACTTAACAATATGGCTAATATGGCAGGTATAATAACTATTCCAAATGCTTTTTCTGCAGTTGATAATAATGCACAGACTAAAGGTAAGAAAGGACAAGAACATTGGATAGTTGATTCAGGTGCCATATGTCATATGACTTACAATTTAAATAAACTTGATCATGCATCTGTTTGTGCCAACAAGTCAGTGCATTTGCCAAATGGTAAGGCTGCACAAATATCACACACTGGCTGGTGTAGTACAACTGATGGTAAGGTCATGAGAGATGTATTAGTGGTGCCTACATTCAAGCATAATCTACTTTCAGTGTCTAAATTAACAAAGCAATTGCATTGCTCAGTTAATTTCTTCCCTGAATTCTTTGTGCTTCAGGACCTCTCAAGTGGAAAGGTGAAGGGGATTGGTAAAGAGATTGGAGGACTGTACTATCTTCCTACTGGATTGCAATCTGATGAAAGCAAGGGAATTCAGAAAGCAATGGTGACACAGTATTCAGGTGTAGATAGGCTGCTGTGGCACAAAAGATTAGGTCACCCCTTTACAAAGGTGCTGCAGCATCTATTCATGGATAAAAACTTCAATGTAGAAAGTGAGTCTAGTGACTGCCCAGTCTGTCCTCTTGCTAAACAGACTAGGCTTCCTTTTTATTTGAGTTTGTCTAGAACACAGGCTGTTTTTTATCTAATTCATATGGATGTATAGGGACCTTATAGAATTGCTACTCATAAGGATTCAAATTTTTCTTGACTATAGTTGATGATTACTCAAGAATGTATTGGGTATACTTGTTGAAGCTAAAGAATGATACATTTCCAGTGTTGAAGTCTTTCCTGTTATTGGTGAGAAATCAATTTAACAGACATGTTAAGAAGGTGAGAACTGACAATGGCACAGAATTGTTTAATAATGAATGTTGTGACATGCTGAGATCCTTTGGTATCATCCATGAGAGCACTTGTTCTTACACTCCACAGCAAAATGGAGTAGTTGAAAGGAAACATAGACATATACTTGAGGTGGCTAGAGCACTCAGATTCCAAGGTAGTATTCCTATCAGATTTTGGGGAGAATGTGTTTTGTCTACTGTGTATTTGATAAACAGGTTGCCTACTCCACTCTTGCAAGGAAAATCTCCATATGAGCTGTTCCAGGACACAAGCCAAGCATTGAGCACTTGAGGACCATAGGCTTCCTATGCTATGCAACCAAAGGAGTTAAACAGGATAAGTTTTCTCCAAGAGCTGATATTTGTGTTTTGTTGGGGTATTCAATAACTCAAAAAGGCTATGTCTTATATAGCTTCTCCCAGAGGAAACTTCTCATCAACAGAGATGTCATATTCAAAGAGGATAACTTTCCTTTCAAGCAGACATCCAACAAACAAGATCAACTATTTCCTACTGCAGTATCAGACAGATTCTCAGTATATGATGAAGATAGTGAAGCAACTCCACCTATCAATGCAGCTGATATGCCTATGGAGGAAGATGATTTGCCAGCATCAGAAGCTGTGCATGATACTAGATCCACAGATGACAGCACATCCAGAAATACATCAGAATTCACTTGCAGGAGGTCCAGCAGAAATCACCATCCTCCCATTGGATGAAGGATTATGTAAATCCAACTGGAACTCATCAATATTCTCAAAGAAACTATGTCTATTATGATAACTTGTCACTCAAATATAGGGCCTACTTATCTGAGTTTTCTACAGAGGTTGAGCCAAGGAATTTTAAGGAAGCAAGCAAAGACAGCATGTGGATTCATGCTATGCAGCAGGAAATAAGAGCCTTGGAGGACAATGGAACATGGGAAATAGTGGAACTGCCCAAAGGGAAAAATATTGTAGGATGCAAGTGGGTATTCAAGATCAAATACAAGGTTGATGGTGAGATAG
The DNA here is from genome assembly GCA_011800125.2 of Solanum clarkiae. NCBI lineage: Eukaryota > Viridiplantae > Streptophyta > Magnoliopsida > Solanales > Solanaceae > Solanum > Solanum clarkiae. The sequence goes on along the minus strand of JAABOM020000049.1, from coordinate 12,296,120 downwards.
ACAGGTTCAAAGCCAGAAGAGTAGCAAAGGGATTCAACCAAACTGAGGGAATTGACTACAAAGAAACATTCTCTCTAGTAGTGAAGATGACCACAGTGAGGTCTGTCATAGCTTTAGCTGCTAGCCAACATTGGAATATCTTTCAAATGGATGTTTTCAATGCCTTCCTACAAGGGGATTTGCTTGAGGAGGTGTATATGGAGCTGCCAGAAGGTTTTTACAGTGTAGAAAAGGAAAGCAATCTTGTGTGCAGGCTAGTAAAGTCCTTATATAGACTTAAGCAGGCATCAAGGCAATGGAATGCCAAGCTGACTGAAGCTCTGTTGGGTTCAGGGCATTCTCAAAGTCATTTGGATTACTCATTATTCACAAAGAAGAGGGGCAATGGATTGGTGATAGTTCTGGTATATGTGGATGATTTACTGATTACAGGGAATCATGCAAGCCTCATACAGGATACTAAGGAGGTATTGCATCACCATTTCAAGATCAAGGTCCTAGGAGAGCTCAAATACTTCCTTGGTATAGAGTTCTTGAGATCAGAAGCAGGTATCATCATGAATCAGAGGAAATATGCTTTGGAACTTGTAGCTGAAGCAGGATTAGGGAATGCCAAGCCTAGCTTGAAACCTTTGGAATGAAATCAGAGGCTCACTAGTGCTGAAGTTGATCCAGAACCATTATATGAAGATGTTACACAATATCAGAGGTTGATTGGTAAGCTTCTCTACCTTACAATCACAAGACCAGACATTGCCTTTGCAGTCCAACTTCTGAGTCAATTCATGCAGAGACCCAAAATATCACATTGGAAGGCTGCTTTGAAGGTGATTAGACACATCAAGTTGGAACCTGGCAAGGGGTTATTGATGAGTTCTACTCAGCAACCACAGCTGACAAGTTTTTGTGATGCAGATTGGGCTGCATGCCCAAGTACAAAAAGATCCATCACTGGTTTTGTGTTAAAGTTTGGTGATTCTCTTATCTCTTGGAAGTCCAAAAAACAGCCTACAGTCTCCAGGAGCTCCACAGAAGCAGAGTATAGGAGTTTAGCAGCCTTGACAGCAGCAGTTGTGTAGGTTACCAACCTGTTCAAGGAGCTGGGGGTGAAGTTGAGAGAACCAGCAACTCTGTATTGTGACAGCAAGTCTGCCCTTCAAATTGCTGCCAATCCAGTTTTTCATGAGCGCACCAAACACATAGAGATCGATTGTCATTTCATTCAAGAAAAGATTCAAAAAGGATTTATCAGCACTGTCTATATCCATATAAAAGATCAGCGGGCTAACCTTTTAACTAAGGCATTAAACAGGTTCCAACATGACTTCTTGCAAGACAAACTTGGCCTATTGAATGTCTTCAATAAGTCAAGCTTGAGGGGGAGTATTGAATCATTAGTTAGTTAGTAGATATTATTAGTGTAAGTTGAAGTTAGTTAATTTTAATTGGAGTTGATTAGATAGGGAGTTAATTAGTTATTGGGAAGTAATCCCATATAGCAAGGTGCGCATTATAGAGTAAAGGATCTAGTACATTGTACATATACATATATACATACTTGTACAGAATATATACACATTGTATTTGATCTAAAAGGCACTGCTACAGTGCTGAAATATAATACAAGTGAAATTTCCCAATTCCTCTTCAATCTTCCTCTTCTTCTTCCACCATCTCCTTCTCCAACCCAATGCAGTAGATGTTAATCACATTTCTCTTCAATAATACCAGGATGAGCAGAGAGAGGAGTTCAAGGAGAGGGTTTAGGACAAAGCTCACTGATGAGCAGTACAGGAACATAAACTAAGATTTCCTAATGAGGAGCCTAGTATGAATGAACTGTTTTGATGAATGAACTTTGTGTGCATGGAGATTTCAGCGAAAATAACGTATGAGTTTTTGCTAGGACGAGCTCTTGTAACTAGTTGTTAATAAAGTTGAATGAGAGGCATGGTTGGTCCATGTTCAAAGTAGAAATAAAAATGTCCCTATTAGAACTTGTGTATAATTGCTTCACACTTCATCCGTTTACAAAAGAATGACATAATTTTTTAAAATATGTTTTGAAAAAGAATGATCTCTTTTCATTTTTAGGAATAACTTAATTTTGATTTTTTATTTGACATATTTAAGGCTAAACGCAAGATTAAAAGGCATTGTAATACATTTGATATAAATTTAATTTAGAATCACAAGATTGAAAAATTACCTTTATTTTTTAATTTCAATGTCAAGTCAAACTGCATTTTTCTTTAAAAAAAATAAATAGAGTAAAAAAGATAGTGAGATATTAACATCAAAATACAGTAGTTAATCATATGCAGTTAAGTTTAGTCCCCTTTTTGCTATTTTTTTAAATTTATTTTTCCGTTTTTTGCTATTTATAGTACTTCCTTAGTTCTTTTTTTCTTATCAAATTTGTATTGTCATATTCATTAAGAAAATAATGACTGGCATAATTATTTTATTCTTTTATCTCTATGTATTAAATATTTAATACAAAAATCATGTTAAGAGTAAAAATATAAATTTTAATATGTAAAAAATAAAAATAAAAACTTATTTAAAAAATAATAAATAAGTGAAAATAAAGGGAGAAAATGTTTGCTACTGTAATTGATTTCCCTTCCTACCATCGAGGCTTATCAAAGATGATAAATAGGTGAGTATATCTTTCATTTTCTATTTTCAATCATCTTTGAAACTTCTTTATTGTCTGCATTTACTATATCTTTGTTATTTTATAGTTGTGATTATATTAGAAATATTTATTTTACAAAAGTCATTAATTTAAGTAATTAAGAAAAAATTATTTTTTTCAATTTTGTCCTTAACATTAATTACTCTAAAATTAATAGGCATATATATAAATAAAGATTAAAAATTAATAGAAAATATATTAGTCAAATAACACTCTCAATTAATTTGTTTGAAATATTATGTCAAATTTTATCATTACTACTAAAAAATTTTTAGAGGAAAGAGATATTAGCTGACCTTATTGTAAAGCTTTAGCTAAGATAGAGATGTTTTTCCTTTTCTCTTCTAAAGTGAATGAGAAAGTTTTTAAGACTACAATTCAAAATAAGTGAATATTTTAAAATTTAGAAAAATTATTGAGATATCTTTCTATTTACTTACGGTTCTTAGTAGAATAGTAATTTGGGAATAATCAAAAAGTTAATAGTAAACGTAATTTTTAATTTATGCTTTTAAATATTATTCTTAAAGAATGTGTCAAAACTCAACATTAATATGAACTAGAAGAGGTATATATTAATTAATAGGTTGCAATTAACCCTAAATATGCCTAGAGTTATTTCATTATTCGTACATATTTATTTAAGTGAAATCAAACATGCTTATTTCTTGTGACTTATTCTAAAAAAAACTCATCCAATTTATTGCATTTTTTTATATTTAAGTTATTTAATTTGTCATACTCTGTTATTTCTCTTCCTCAAATTTTTGTTTTTTTTATTCTTTCTGTTTCAACTTCTCATTCTAAAGTAAAAATAAATACATTATTTTTTTTTTCAGGGTATATTTGACCTAATATTTTACTTTTATGATGTTGTACTTGCGGAACTTGACCAACTTTGGTCACACATATACAACATTTATTTAATAGAATTGGAAAAACTTTTGTGTGGACAATTTTACCAATTAACCACATTCACATTTCTACTTTTATTGTATTTCAATTTTATCATGTGATGGAGTCATGTGAAGGAGTTATATCTATCTCTATGAGGTAATGGTAAAGTTTATGTACATCTTATCTTTTTCAGACATCATTTATTGAATTTCAATACTGAGTATATTATTGTTGTTGTTGACTTAGTTGCATCTGAATAACCAAATTGTTGTCTTGCCTTAATTAGTGTTAAAAAGCAATTGCTTTTCTGTTTTTCTTTGTTCCAGCAGTATAACAATTTTCTTGTTACTAAAGAAACTAATTTATCATACTATTTTATATAGTTTGTTTTCTCCCTATTTTATTATTTGTATTGTTTTATATAATTTTATAACACGTTATCAGCGTGAGAGTATTGATTTAAAGACTAAAGTTAAGTTTGAAGACTAAGGGTGTGTTCAGTATGGAGGAAAATATTTTTCAGAAAATGTTTCAAGTCAACTTAATTTCCTCAAATTCAGAAATGACTTCCTTCCAAAAACTAAGGAAAACATTTTGCATAACTCTCATCCAATCTTAAATTAATTTTTTTTTATCTTATTCCTAAAATGACCCCTCCCCCTACAAAAATAATTTTTAAAATTTTACTTTCTCAGTTTTAATTTATTTATCTTATTTTTGAATTTATTATATATATTTAAAAATAATGTAAAAAGTATTATAAAATTTATAGAAGTGCGCAGGACAGTAGCTGGCAGTTGTCTTGTCAGCTTGCTTCGTGGGACTATTTTTGTTATTTCGTGTTATTTTCTTTGTTTTAATTTATTTATCTTATTTTTAAATTTTATTGTATATTTTAAAATTTATATAAAAATATTATAAATTATAAAAATTAGCAACTTAAAAAATTTAGACTTAGAAGACATATAAAAATTTTGATTGATCCTAGAAATTTTATCAATACTAGATAAATCAGGACAAAGAAAGTAACACACTATTTGAAATATCGTAAAAAGTACTATAATGCACAATAATAAATAACTTAAAAAACTAAAAGGTATATTGAAAAAACTTAAATGATTCTCAAATCAATACTACATCAATTAGAACAAAGAGAATGACATATATTATTCAAAAATTAAGTAAAGTGTACTATAAATTATAGTATTTAATAATTCAAAATAGTAATAAATATAAAAAGTTTGATTGACCTTCAAAATTTTATCATGTCATATAAATTACAACTGAAAAGTAATATATACTATTTGAAAATGACATAAAACATATTATAAAGGATAATAATTAACAACTAAAAATATTTAAAGGACATAAGAAATCTGATGGACTCGTGAATTTTATTATTGCCTCATAATTGGTGTAAAGGGAGTATGTAACACCCGATAAAATTATCAAAATATCCCTAGAATAGGACATGCGATCCGAGACCGGGTTTGCAATCAATACGAAAAATTGAGTGAAAAATTATTTTGTTCAATTTTTAGAGCAACCAGATCAAAAAATAATTTTTTGATCCGAAAATCAAAAAGTGTCGGTATACATCAGGGCGCAACGCCCCTTGGTCGCGGACCAACACTTATGGTTTTTTAATTTTTTTCGACGGGAAGGGGAAAACTCATTCAGAAAAATTTTGAACAAATATATGTACACATGCGGACTGGGTATTTCATAGTGTAATATTTTTTTTCTTTTCTTGTGAGGGGCATTCTAGACTTTTTCTAACCCCTCATAAACGTAAACCATGATAGATTAGGTTGTTTTTAATCTAAAAAGAGCTTTCAAAACATAATTCGAAGACCCAAATACACAAACTAGGTTAGAGTTCTTGAAGAAGCAAGTGGAGGAGTGAGGGTTTTCGAGTGCAAGGTCAAAGTTTTTCTTCAATTCTAGGTATGTAAGGCTATCTAAACCTTTGGACTACGTTCATCCACGCGCCCCTCATCAACTTGAGTTAAGATTTTGAGTACTAATCGCATACTTTAAGACCTATGATTCTTGAATCTTGAATTCTTGTACATGACTAAGATTCTTGAATATATTTGACTTAAATTATGAGTTGCATCCTTATTACTATGAATGTATTTCACATGCTTAATACTCGAACCCTAACTTTAATATTTTTATTTCTTATTGATTAAACTGAAATTATGACCCTAACTTTCTAAACTAAGTAATGTGGACCTGAGAAGTATGTTTTATTATTTTATATGTGCTTGTGATGAATATCTATTAAGTCGTATGTGTTGAGCACGGATGATTTGATGTCACATGACCATAATGTAAGACCCCACTTATGGGGGTAGGAGAGATGCAAGAGATAATCTTGGAAAACTTATACTATTGATATTTACGGAGGGATTTACGACTCCTAGGACAGAGTACGGTCCGTGATGTAGGTCTCACAGAATCTGGCAGACTTGGTGAAATTTGGGTCTTTCGGAAGTTAGAATTATAACTCATCATACGACTCATAAATCACTCTGCGAGTCGTAGATCCTGCCATAGTTGCTTCGTGACAAATTTCAGTAACTCAAATTTTAGGATCTTTAGTTTACGAAAGGTCATCTACGACTCATAGAGTGCTCTACGATCCGTAGACGGGGTCTCGTAGACCTGTCCGACCAAGATTTTTAATAAGGGTAAATTTGACCTTTCCTCTTTCTTCTAAGTCCAAAGTACGTCGTTTTGACTCCATCTATGTCTCTTATCAGTTTACATAACCTTAATACATCTCATTCTTCCTCATTCCAAAGACGCTAAATCTCTAAACTCCCGCAAACACTCTCAAGTTCTTACAAGGCTTCAAGTAAGAAGGTGCAAGCTAGGGCTCTGAATTCCTCATCATCTCCCAAGGTTTTTTTTATCTCCTATCATAAAGTATGTGGGCTTGATTGTAGGAACTTTCCTTGCCACAAGTCCAACTATTTCTCTTCTCCTACTACATGATGTTTATGAATATCTGTATGTATTTTATGAGCTCTTGCATATGATATTACTATTATGCATTCTATGATGGTTTATTTTTGTATATTATCAGAAAGTAAAATATCATGTGGAAATTATGAATTTATATGAGTATTGAGGAACTCTTAACTAGGTTTTACTTGATAAGATGAATTTCATGTTTCTATGTCCATATTTTGGATGATGATGTTGTTATGCCAAAAATGGCTTTTTTGAAAAGAAAATAAAAAAAATCAGTTTAAAACTCAATTTATTTAAGAGAAAACCAATTTTTGAAATTTTGAAAGAATACAGAGTCGCCACCTAATTTTAAGGATAATTAGGAAACCAATAAATATTTTTAAAAGACCTAACAGAAAAATCTTTTAAAATTCAGAGAAAAGGTTCGGGTTCACATTTCCACTTCGAGAAGGTTTTACACACTCGAAATGGCCGCTAAATGTGGTTATCTGGCAAGTAGAAAATTTGACTAACCTTTAAAAACTTTGATCTTTGACTTGAAAAAGATTGACTGATTTTAAAATTGATTAATTTTGAAAAAAGGTTTGACTGGACCTGACTGTTTTAAAATCAATTGACTAAAACTTGAAAGAAAATCGACTAAGTTTGAAAATTGAATAAAAATGTAAAATCACATTTTCTGTATTATTTTATTTTTTATTTATTTTATTATTTTATTGCAAAACTCTTTTCGGAATAAAATAAAAATAACATAAATGGGTTGACATGCCGGGGAATTCAATTAGATTGAAACTAATAATAAAATATTAGCATTCAGACAAATACAAATATATATGGAAATAAAATAAGAGAGTTGACGATTTTGGGCCTTTGTCCCGTTTACATCTTTGTTGCCATTTTTGGGCTTTTCTTTTGTTCTGCTGTATATACACATATATATATATTGATATATATAGTGCAATTCTTGCTTCCCGAGATTTGTATAACAACTTCTTTCTTTTGAGAAAAGCCTGACTCGAACTAGCGGAAGTTTGAGCCTCCATGGCCCAAAGAATGCAATGGGGAGTCCAAAAATGGGCTCAGGATATTGTTCATGAAAATAAATAAAATTAAGGATTAGTGAGAGATTCAAAAATAATACTGGCAAACAATCATAATGACACTCATAAAACAACAAGCAAGACATTTGATTCCAAAGCACTACCAGGACAACATATAGGACCATAACAAATCAAAATGAACTACCAACAGTATTCAGCAGTGGGGCCAACCCACTTATTTCTTGAATGAATGAGCAGCTCCTCATTTGTCTTTAGAATCTTGTTAACAGAACATTTCTAAGAGTTCTGTTTACGACAATTTTGCTTATTCCTCTTGTTTGTTATAGGACAGACCAACTCTTAATAATGATAACATCAAAATAACAAGAGAAATTTCACAACAAGAAGCTACATTCTACTCCTTAACGCTTCAAGCAAAGAGAATAAGAAACGAGTTGAAGATAAATCGAAATTTACCCCTTTTTGACATACAAACTAACTGCTATTATTAAGCAACTAAAAAAAAACCATCAGCAAACAAATTGGGCAGTAACTAAACTCAGCAACAATCTTGACAACAAAAATGAGTTGCTAGTTCACCCAATTCAATTAAATGAAAACATAGAGTGATATCAATATATGACACTCGTTTAACTTAAGGCCCACAAAAGAAACTAAAGCTTATATCTTTTCAACCTTCAGAAATCAGAAAATGACGAGTTTCTGGTGCAATTTCATCAATAAAGAAACAACCAATGATCATATCTAATACTATAATACATATGTAGTTATGTTAAATCCTAAGTGTAAAACTGACTCGATGAAAACTGAAACAAAACAGCTTAGGACCTAGACATATCTGAAAGCTACAGATCTGTAATAGGAGAAACAAACAACAAAAGGTTTAAAATGAGCCAAAATTTGGGAAAAAAGATTACAGTTTAAGCAAACTACATAGCAAATACAAACAAACAAACAGTTCATGAAAGCAAACGTGGATGGGAAACTGAAATGAATGACAATCCAAGACATTGATAACAATTTAAAGCAGGGAATGGTAGGGACAGGAGTTCCATTACAGATTGCTCTTTTTACTTGTTAAATGAGAGAACAACTTACAAAAAGAGTAAGTTAGCAACTACTATACGTCATTAGTACCAGAAATAGGGGGCATGAATAGGAGAAAACAGAAGTTTGAAACACAACAACAATGTTTTACAACCCATGAAATCTTGAACCAAACTCTTCCTAATAAGGACTGGAAGGAATCAATACAGGGAGGTTTGAAATTAGAACTGGAACTTAACAAGGAAATATATGACTGGAAACTTAAGAAATAAAAGGTTCATTGTGACAATATGAAACTGATTTCAACTAATAGAGCTCTATATTAACATTCAAACTCAAGCATAGGATATACATAAAGAGTGAATGTGTCAATTGGTGTCATGTTGAAAAGGAAATTAACAAGAAAGTCAAAACATAACTCAGGAAAGCCGACTGGTTGTTAGACAAAAGCAATTTTTAGAATACCGACACAAAATAGTAAAACAAACCCAACATTAAAATTTAGTGTACAATCAAATATATGGTGCGAGACCGAAACAGAACCGAGGAGAACAAATCAATGTCATGACAGCAAGGCTAAAGGATCACATCCAACAATTAAGGAAGCTTAACTTGAGTTTTAGGTCCAATTTATCTCGCAATCAAGAATGAGACTAAAATAAAATAAATACATTAGAATAAACAGATCAACAGTTTAATAGAAGACTACTCACAATAACCTATTTGACCAATGTATAGTGCCATAAGTACATATTTCTTGATCTAAGCTTACCGTTTGAAGCCATTTTCAGTAAAGAAAGTTAAGACCCGCATTGAGGAGTTAATTTTTCAGACCATGAAGCAGTAAAGATGTAACATTTTAAAGGTTTGAAACCAACTACTACCTAATACTATCAATAACAACAACCCACAGTGTCGACTTAACAAACACCCTCAACCAACAGCATCATAAACAGTCCAGAAACATACTAACAATCAAATAACGACAGCATCACAATATCATCCCTTCTCAACAGAGAGCTTCTAGTCAGCAAACAAAAACGCAAACATGACAACTTTTACATAGCTGTGATAGTCACATTCTGATACAGTAGATAACACTCGAAATGAAAAGCGGGAATTGGGGTATTACCTTTTTTGGGGCAGCGTATTGGGATGACGAGCTCGACGAACCTTCTTCACCACCAAAGAGGAATCTTCGAAAATTAAAAATGACGCTTTCTTAGACTTTTCTCTGATTAAGGGCTCAAGTTGACTGATATTCTCTGGTTTTTGAGATTAAGACTGCTATGAATTTGCTAGGGGTTCTCCTTGGGATTTTGATCGCTGTTCGTGGCTAATTTTGGCTCTGATTTTTCTCACTATCCACCGCTTCCTCGAAGAAGAAGATGAAGGGGGATTAAATAGGGCCATTCCCAATGGATTAATTGAGGGGAGCGGGGTCTGGGAAAGGAGAAATGGAAAGGGGAGGTGCCGGGAAAGGGAAAAAGCTCGCGGGGAAAAAGAATTTTGGGGAAAGCGAAAAGGGTTTGGGGAATGGGAAAGGGAGAAGAAGACGAGGAGGCGGTCGATTCAGGTTAGGGTTTTTCTGGTTTTTGAAAGGGGAAAATAGGAAAGAAGAGACGGGGAAAGAGGATAAAGGGAAAAGGGGCGCGTAGGTTGGGAGAAAGGGAATGAAAAAAGTGATATTGGGGGCGCGTGGCCCTCACGTGCTCGGTTTGATTTTGATTTTTTTTTAAAAAATAATAGCTCAAAAATCGTTAAAAAAGAAAATAAAGCTCGATGACTAATTTGACACCATGGAGGGTAAAAATTGGATGTCAACAGATGTATATTATTGTAATGGGTCGATTAAAAATGATTCAAACTAATCATTTTTCACTATGTATCTTGAAGTATTCTTTCTAAATAATGAGGGTTTTACTACAATATTGGTGGGTTCATTTGAATGACTTTAATATGAATTGATTTTACTCCTCTCTTATTTTATACTCTTGAAATTCATGATTTTAACTACCTATGCATATACCCACCATGTTTGACTTAATTTACTTGACAAGAATTTTTATGTTAATGAATGATTATTGCATGATTTTGTCACAACCCGAAATTCAGGCGTGATGGCACTCACCTAATCCACCAAGGCGAGTCAGCCTAACACTTACTATTCAAACATAACAATAATTGCGGAAGATGAATAGAATAGCACAACAGTTAATCATATGAATACCAAACTAGAACAATCCCAAGGACTGGTGTCACATGTACAAGCCTCTAAATATAGAATTCTCGAATAAAATATATGTCTCAAATATCTAGTTCTCAAATAGAACATAACATAATAGTGGATACCTTGAAGGTCTGCTGAAGACATAAGAAAATACTTTAAGAATAATCCAGAAGCTCGATCCTGTAATAAGAAAAGTCTGACCAGTGGGATTGGGCTCGCATCCTATAAAATGTAGCAAGGGGTGAGTACCAAACACAAGATACTCAGCAAGTGAACTACTAAACACAAAATTAAGTAATATAGAATACAGGTACCCCCAATACTCCAACCAAACCCTCACAACTACAACCTGCATAAAATCAGCCCAGCCTAATAGTTCACAATATACATAGCATATAGCTCAATAACCACACCGACTATTATATATCAACAACACAGGGATCAAGTGCATCTATCATGAGTTTCACAAAAAAGCACGCACATGCTTATAAATGATAATGAGGTGTAATGTAATGCAATGCAATGTCAAATAAAATGATGCATGTCTGTCCTAGTGATACATACTCGTTGTCTCACAGTCCGGGATCCATGGGGGATTTCTAATCCATGCATCTATTGCAGCGTGCGACACGACCACCGAATCATAGTATCTATTGTGGCGTGCAACGTGTCTCTCGAATCATAGTATTCATCGTGGCGTGCGATATGACTCTCGAATCATAGTATCCATTGCGGCGTCCGACACGACCTTGAATCATAGTATCCATTGCGGCGTGTGACACGACCCTCGAATATGGTACATCCTCTTTAATTCTCAATCTTTTTCAGTCCACATAATACTTGTCAGAAAAGTCAATGCAAATAGGTATGTTTACACAATAATGAGAAAATGTCTTATTTTAATACAATGCATAGTTCACAACAATATAGTTTGGTACAACATCAACACTAACTCAATACCTTAAAATCATTCTCAACACCTCACACAAGAAGCACAAGATTCTATATACCTAACAAAGGTTAAGAAATTCACTTGCCTTATATAAAGTCTCGAATAACGTCAATTCCAAAGCTTTTCCCTTTCTATGACACTCCAATTCACCAAGATCTATTCAAATATAGCATCACAATTATATAATGAATCTAACGACACTAAAATCAATTAATTCGGGTGAAAAGGGTAAAATGGTTTATCGCCAGAAAAATACCGTCAGAATCTGAAAATTTTTACATAAAAATGATCCCAAGCTATAAGGAATTCAACGACGAAAACCAATTCAAAAATGGAGCTAATATGAGGAAGGAATCACATGTTAAAGTTTTTGAAATATATTAAAAATGCAGCAAAAAGATCACGAATTTTACCTCAAAAGATGCACCAAAATCAATTTCTGAAGCTCCCACGGTGTTCTCTTCGGAAAAATATACAATTTAGCCTTTTGAATCGCTCAAATTCGATCAAAATTGAGAGAGAAATTGTTGGTTGAAGGAAATCTCTTTGATTCTTGAGGTGTTAACTTAGAATCTTTAGAGTTCTTGATGAAGAACCCTACATTCTTGAAAAAGAAGAATCAAGAAATCCTTTCTTGGGATTCTTGAATTCGTCTTCTTGAAACCCTAGGTTATGATTTAAGGTTCTATTAGAGATTCATGAATTGATAAAGAAATCTAGGTTGGGTAGCTTGAAATTCATAAAGAATAACTTACCTTAAGGAGGAATCTTGGAAGCTAATCCTAACTTGATAATTTTCTTCATGATTCTTGAGTGTTTATGTTTAGGAATGAAGGAGAGAGGTTTTTTTTAATTATGAGAACTGACGTTTTATGCATTTTGGAACCTTAAATAGACCTCCAAAAGTTCTAAGATAAAAGTACCCTCAAAATAAAAGAAAAAAATGTCATAGCTTATCCAGTAAGGGTCTGCGTCAGGCCCGCGACGCGCTCCGAGCGTGGACCTTTAGACAGCTCTGTGCTCCTTCACTAAAATGGTTATAACTTTCTACTCCGAACTTCGATTAAGGTTAAATTAGATGCGATGGAAAGATAATTCAAATACCTTCGATATGATATATTATGGAATACCTAACTCATTATATTTTAGGAGATATGGTCATTCGAATTTGACCCTTCTATCAACTCATACGGACTTGGCTTGATGTAAAAGATCCCTTATGACTCTAAATCACATCTAATGTATTTTAAATACTTAGGAATTGATCCTAGCATATATATACAACCTAAAAGTCACTGGTCTATCTACCTTTTATAAAATCTTATGTCAGAACTCAAATGCTAAAAAAGTTTTTAGCTTAGCTTCGTACTAGAGGGTTCGTGTGACCTTAGATCTTCTCCAATTCTATTCTCACATTAAGAATTTGACTTTAACATTAATACTCAATTAAGAATTATTAAATGAAATCCTATATCCTATGAAGAATGGCTCAGTCTTAGCTTAAAAAAATTTAGGGTGTTACATTATCTCCCTGTTGGGATCATTCGTCCTCGAATGATGAGTAAAGGTAGATTTCAAGAAACGAATAACAATCTTAACTCTTCTCAAAACTTACTCAATCAATCAAACTCTCGACTCATCAACCATCACTCCTCTACTATCATCAACACTTCTATCGAGAATGGAAAGTAGGAACACTCAAAGGGCTAGGAACGTAAGATCATTAGCACGATTAAATCGAGAAATCCTATTTGAGGATATTCATAATGAAGTACAATCTCCTTCAGCTATAAAAACTCACTTTGAGTCCACAGAACTATACGCAGTGTAAAACTCAAGTCACATCTCATTCAACAAAGGACTAGAAACTCTTAGATCCATAAGGTAAAATCACTTCTTATCTTCAAACTCAACATTAATGGGAATCAACATGACGTTCATGGGACTAGGCCATGGGCATGACACTTATACACCAGATAGGAACAAAATTTCACCTTGATTGAAGTATAAGGACTATATGTGATGAAAAAGGATTGATATCTCATCTTTATCAGCCCATCTCTATCGAAAACTCAAGATCTACTTTGTTTCATCACCTTATCATCTCCCCCTTAGCTCAAAGGTCGTCTCTCTAAGTTTGCGAATCAATTCACCTTTCTAAGCTATACGTACATATCTCCACACAATCAGGGAATCACTATCCATAAGAATATCTTAAACTCTTTTGTTATACTATAGTCACATATATAAAATAGCCTCTAAGACTCTCTTTGAAAATACCACTCTTAGCTTCCTCCTATCTATGAATCTTTCTAGATTTGCTAATCTTATTGGCATACATAACCACTTTCCACAACTTTTATAATCTAACCTCTTCTTTTTACCTGCAAACATTCAACTTTGGTGCTCCTATAAACTCATTTGTATGGAGAACTCCTCGTCATCTATCCATAAGCCCCGATCCACTCATTTACTAGGGATGATAAAGAATGTTTACATCAACCTACTCCACATTGACAACTCAAAAATACTATTGAGATTCTGTTAGCAGTCATAACTTAGAGCTTCACATATCTTTACAAAATCATAGGTACACATCTCAAGCCTCTTCTTATCTATTGAGCTATCCTCGTTTCACGAGTCTTACCTAAGGGGCACTTGTACCCTGCCCATTGCATCACTTTCCTTACAATTTAGCATCTTCATACACTATGGCAAGCCTCTTAGAGAAAATCCCCAACTAAGACTATCACTCTCACGATACTCTCTCCTCTTTCACACTACTCCTCAAAATTTAAGCTTAGGGTCTAGTACTAACACGTGTGTTTATCACATATCTCTCTAACATCACACCAACTTACAACTACTAGGTAAAAATTAGGAATATAGGCTTAGTAAAATCTCATAGTGAATACTCAATCAACACATCCCCTCTTCATAACTCAAGCACCACTCACCCATTCACTGTACTTCCTCATCTGGCTAACTCCTAACTATATGAATCTCATGGGCTCTCACATTGAAATCATAAGCCTAGTTTAGATCTATCACATTAAAAGCACTATGTTCCCCTATTCAACATCTATACTTCACCCTCAATGGTATGAATACTATTAGCACATCAAGATAAACCTCCTTTTAGTTTTGAGCACGCTCTAACATATTCTGACAATAACTCTTTCTCTATACCTCAT
>JAABOM020000049.1:12265585-12280956 GCA_011800125.2 Solanum clarkiae | reverse complement strand
AATCGCCCCCTTGGGCACACTGGGCAGACCTCCACATTGCTAGGTACTCCGCACACGCCGATCCATCCCCCCAAACCTGGGCTATCCGTGAGGGATTAGCCCAAAGCGGACAATATCATACTAATGTGGGATTGGGGGCGCGGGTGCACGCGGTCCCAACAGTGGTATCAGAGCCCAGGTTTGGGGGGATGGACCGGCGTGTGCGAAGTACCTAGCAATGTGGAGGTCTGCCCAGTGTGCCCAAGGAGGCGATTGTGCCCGGGGGGTGGGTGTTGCCCAGGTGCGGCGGGGGGCAGGTGTTTCCCAGGGGGCAGGTGTTGCCCAGGTGCTGCGGGGGGCAGAAGTGGCCAGAGTTTGAGGGGAGGTTTGTTGGGATAATGCAAACTCTTCCTCCCATATCGGTGGTGGAAGGTCAAAATGACCAACTTAAATAAGTGAACCCAATCCCATTAGTATGAGGCCTTTTGGGAGATGCGCAAAAATGAATCCGTGAGGGCTTGGCCCAAAGCGGACAATATCATACTAATATGTGATTGGGGGCGCGGGTGCACGCGGTCCCAACAGTTCAGAGAAAGGTGTGATTTAGTTTGACAGAACGAGATATTTTTTTACGGATCGTACAATATGGTCTTAGATAGGCAGTGAAATTAAAGATATATTTTTCTAAGTGTAGAAGTAATCAATGAGGGATATGTATGACCTGTAGATGAAACTATGGATCGTAATCATCAGTTAAGGATCAAGGTATTGAAGTTGAAAATTCTGTCACCACACAAAGGGGCTTACAGGTCATGGTTGAGTTCTGGTGTTTGAGTTTTGAGAAGGTGAAAATTTTTTAAGTGTGGGACATGATTATGAGGGGTTTTACAACTCGTTATTTGGTCTACTGATCGG
Organism: Solanum clarkiae; assembly: GCA_011800125.2. NCBI lineage: Eukaryota > Viridiplantae > Streptophyta > Magnoliopsida > Solanales > Solanaceae > Solanum > Solanum clarkiae. Next base: position 12,280,062 of record JAABOM020000049.1, on the reverse strand, counting down.
GAAGTTATTCATGATTAGGGTCTGAGTTGATTGGAATTTGGGTGCTATATCTTGGTTTCCAAACTTGCTTACAAACTAAAGGACGAGCCTGTGGTCTGATTTATGGACCGTAGAATGAAGAGTAGAGAGGAGAAAACTGGACCTGAGTTTACGAGACCCAAAGTACGGGTCATATTTTGACTTACGGTCCGTAAATGAGAATTCGTGTTTTTGTCTGGCCAGTTTATTAATAAAGGGTATTTTTCAATATTTCATTCTAACATAAGCTCAATATCTCATCGTTTTGACTCCAAATATGTCCCATATTAAGTTTGAGTTTTTTGTCATAGGCCGTTTCGTTCATATGATCTCTTTGCCTATATAGCCCAAAGCATGACAACTCTTCTTATTTAAATGGGAGTGTGTATTTTAAAGTTTTGTGATTTCACTCAAAATGCATCTACATGGTACCATATTATGATTATTAGTCTTATTATGTATGAATAGCCATTATTTACACGTTTTTGTTATTATTGAATAAAAGCCCTAATATGCATAATCTAGGGTTTAACGAAATTGAATGTAGATTTCTTAGGTGACCTAGATTCATGTCTTCCCTAAATATTTTGGCCGATTTAAGTTCTTATGGTATGAATTTCATGAATGAGCATCTAGGTTTATGTATTGGGTAAGTTTCAAAGTTATAATTCATTCATTGGTTGTGGATCATCCTAATTATAGCTTAATCATTGTCAATTCTCTTGGGTAAGAATGAATCTTTCTAAATTTCATGATTTAAAGGCAACTCATTGTAAAATTATATTATGCCATGATTATCCTATGATAAGCTTTTCTGATGAAATCTAAGGCAAAAATGAATTTTTGTGAGTTTTCTCACCCAAGGAATGAATGTGTAATGATGAAAGGTCAATTCTCACATCGACTATGAAAGGTCAATTCTTACATTGCAGAAGTTAAGGAGTTATTCTATAATTATGTTGATAGATGATGGGCAGATTAGTAGAAATTCCTCCCTGATTAATGTTTTTTTATGACTTGTGATTTCTACTTCTGTTGAGAGTTTTACTTAGCACCGAGTGGACTTTGAGATATAGGAGGCCTAAGGTTCCTGAGTGGCAGAGGAATGAGACTGTTAGTAGGATCCCATTGTTCCAAAACTACATGTCACCGTAGAAACAAGGATCTCCCATTATTAGAGACTTGATTCCTTAAAAGGGTCATCCGTTAGTAGAGGCTTGGTTGCTTAAGTAGCTTAGTAGATCCACTTAGGCATAAGGAAATCTATCTTGATAAGTAATCTCCCCTTTTTCTCCGGTGTAAGGGCAATATCAGAATTCTATTTATAACTCATATGATTTATGTTAGTTAACAATAATCCACACACATATTTATGTTCTCTCAATGTTCCAAAGTGCCACCTTAATATGTCTTATGATGGTTCCCTCTTATTAAGATCAAAGATGTTCCTTTTTATGGTATATGATTTATTCGCTTTAACTCATGTACTTTACAAGCTTATAAGATTTTCTTAGTGTGCTTATGGTCATCCATATCATACTAATTCTTTCTAAAGTTGCATTATAATGTTGAAATAGTATTAACCTTGTGCATGCCTTAAAATGAATCAACCTAGCATGTGGTCTAACATGGATCATTGCATCATTGTTATCACGCCATGCATTGCATACCTACATACTTAGTTCGTACAAAGTATTAACACATATTTTTATTTACATGATCTAATCATGTAGGGATCGGTGCTCCTCCTCCACGTGGCTAGCTTTGGATTGTTGAAGACTAGTGTTGGTGAGTCCTCTAGTTCGAGGAACATCCTATTTTCTTTCAATCTTGATGTACTAAGATATTTTGATTATTTGATTGAATTTTCTCTTTGCTGCTTTTAGTTGAGGGTAAGCTAGAAACATGTCTTAGCCCCCGCCAAATCTTTTATTAGAAGGTCTTGTTGGACAACTATATGAAAATTTATATTTGACCTTAGTTTTTATGACTTGATCTCGTTTAGTCCTGTTTTCCCCTATCTAAATTCTGTCTTTAAATATACTCAACTCCTATGAAATGTTTGATGTATGCTAAGAGGTTAGGGTGACGCGCCTTTGAGTTCCTCATTTGCTGTTTTATGACTAGATCATAGATTTGGATTGTGACACTAACCTCTGTGTGTGTAAAATTTTTCTCAATTAGTTTTTTTTTTTTAAAATGTATTCAAAATAACTTCATTAAAATAATAGTACTAAATATTTTTTTATTCAAATCACCAAATGATCACAAAGAACTGATAGAAGAACAATGGGAAAAATATAAAATATATATATATATATATATATCAAAATGAAGGTCAATGGAGAAAACCATAAAAGAGCAATGAAAAAAATATTTTAAAAAATATATATCAATGGAAAAAAAAACATTTAAAAAAAGGTTGGGAGGGTTTGGATCTCACAACCTAATATATGAATTCATACCACCAAACCAATTGAATTACTATTGTGACTGCCTGATTAGATTAGTCTCTAGTTGTCATTAGTTAAGTTGGTTGTTAGTGTAGTAATTGAAGTTAATTAGTTGGTTAAGTGTTAGTTAGTTAAGTAGTTAATTAGTTATTGGGTATTAATACCATGTAGTAGGTTACACGGTAGGAAATTATAAGTGTACATATATACATGTACTTGTACATTGTTAATCAGTTCAATACATAGAAAATTAGCCCCAATCTTCTCCATCTTTCCTCTCATTCTCGCAGCCTTCGTCTCTCATCATGGTATCAGAATTATTGAGCTCCATGAATCTCCAGCAGTGATTCTAGGTCACAGGGACAACCATTGATGAAACTCGAAGAAGATGGAAGAAACGATGGCTAATACAGTTCGAGTTTCAGTTGAGAATTTGGATCAAGTCTCGAAGAATCATAATTACCCTCTATACCTTCATCCGTCAGATACTCTAGGTAGTGTTCTGATCTCCGTTCAGCTCGCTCACAGGAGTTGAAAATTACTCATTTTGGAGTAGGTCGATGATGATCATATTGCGTGCGAAAAGCAAATTAGGGTTCGTTCTTGGTACATGCAAGAAGTCTCATTACAAATCTGAGTTGGAGGAACAATGGCAAAAAGTGTAATGCATTTGTATTGGCTTGGATTATGAATACAGTGTCCAAGAAGTTGTTGAGTGGGATTGTATACGCTTCAGATGCAGCAATAGTTTGGGCTGATCTGAGTGAGAGATTTGATAAGGTTGATGGATCCAGGAGCTATCAGCTACATCGAGAGATTTGCACATCACATCAAGGTAATATGACAATTTCGGCATACTTCACTAAGATGAGACTTTTATGGGATGAATTTGATGCATTAGTCCCTCCACTTGCCTATAATTATGACAAATTTAGAATATATGTTGATCATATTCAATATCTGCGTTTGTTTGCATTTCTGATGGGGCTAAATGAGATATATAGCCATGCTCATAGCCAAATTCTCATGATGAACCCCCAGCCCAATGTGATTAGAGCTTATGCAATGATCATCTTTGATGAGAGCCAGCGTGTGACTGTTGGATCTAAAGTGAGTGGAGAGGTGAATGAATTAATGACATCGTATGCTGGAAAAGGAACCTACTATTCAGGAGGAGGAAATGGGATAAGTCAAGGTCAATTCAAAAACAGTCAATAGCAGAGAAGGAATTGGAATGTGGTTTGTGATCACTTTAAAATGCATGCACATACTAAGGATGTTTGTGACAAGCTTGTTGGCTATCCAAATGATTGGAAGTTTAAGAAGAAGACAGGGCCAACATCAATGCAGACCAACAGACTGCAGAGGAATCATGATGCAGTGAATCATGTGGCTGCTTCTAGAGATGAGATAGAATTAGTTGATGATCTTACTCCAGTGATGAAAAGAAAGGACATTGAGTCTGTCACATAACCCACTTTTACCCTAAGTCAGTATAGTAGAATCTTACATATGTTGGAGAAGGAAGATGCAAGTTCAAGCTCAGGCAAGGGACTGAACAACATGGCAAATATGGCAGGTATGATCACCAATGCTTTGTCTGTAAGTAGTGATAACACACAGACTAAGGCTGAGAAAGAAAGGGAACATTGGATAGTTGATTCAAGTGTCACATGTCATATGACATATAAGCTGAATAAGCTTTGTCATACATCTAGCTGTGTCAATAACATGGTACATTTGCCCAATGGTGAAACTGCACATGTGTCACACACTGGCCGTTTTTGTACAGCCACTGGAGATGTCTTGAGAGATGTATTGGTGGTACCTGCATTCAAACATAATCTACTTTCAGTGTCTAAATTGGCAAGGCTATTAAATTACTCAGTTAATTTTTTTCCTGAATTTTTTGTGCTTCGGGATCTCTCCAATAGAAAGATGAAGGGGATTAGTAGAGAGATTGGTGGACTATACTATCTTCCTGTTGGATTGCAATGTAAGGAGAGCAATGGGACTCAAAAGTTGCTGATGACACAACATTCTAGTGCAAATAAGCTGTTGTGGCACAAGATATTAGGCCATCCCTCTACAAAGGTGTTGCAACATTTAATCACAGATACAAATCTAAGTAGAAATGATGAATGTAACAAGTGTCCTGTCTGTCCACTTGCTAAGCAAACTAGACTACCTTTTCATTTGAATATATCTAGGACACAAGCTATTTTTTATCTGATTCATGTGGATGTATGGGGACCTTATAGAATTGCTACTCATAATGGTTTCAGATTTTTTGTAACCATAGTTGATGATTACTCAAGAATGTGTTGGTTATATCTGTTCAAATTGAAAAATGATGCATTTCTTATGTTGAAGTCATTCCTGGCATTAGTAAGAACTCAATTTAGTAGGCATGTAAAGAAGATAAGGACTTATAATGGCACTGAATTTTCCAATAATGAGTGTTGTGATATGCTGAAATCCTTTGGTATCATTCATGAAAGCAGTTTTCCATACACTCCACAGTAAAATGGAGTGGTTGAGAGAAAATATAGGCATATACTTAAAATGGCTAGAGAAATTAGATTTCAGGATAATATTCCTATCAGATTTTGGGGAGAGTGTGTACTGTCTGCTGTCTATTTGATAAATAAACTTCCTACTCTAGTTTTGCAGGGGAAATCTCCATATGAGCAGTTTCATGGACACAAAGCAAGTATTGATCACTTAAGAACTATAGGCTGCCTATGCTATGCAGCCAAGGTAGTTAAACAAGATAAGTTCTCTCCTAGAAGTGAAGCTTGTGTACTGCTGGGGTACTCACCAACTCAAAAGAGATATCTCCTACATAGTTTGTCTCAAAGAATAAGCAGAGATGTCATCTTCAAGGAAGATGTCTTCCCTTTCAGATAGACATTCAACAAACAGAAATAATTGTTTCCCACTGAGTCAGTTGCAATCTCAGATGACTTTTCTGTATGTAATGAGGGCAGAGAGTTTTCTGCACCAACCACTATAGTTGATATGCACCTGGATAATGATGTTCCACCAGAATCAGAAGTTGTTCCTGATGAAGCACATGTTGCTCAGCCAGAGAATGTCAGCACCTTAGCTAATTCCATACCTAGAAGGGCTGAAGAATTTGTATGCAGGAAGTCAACCAAAAATCATCATCCTCCTATCTGGATGAAAGACTATGTGACTCCAACTAGAGCTCATTACTCTCAGAGTAACTATGTCTCTTATGACAACCTGTCATCCAAGTATAAAGCCTACTTATCCATGTTTTCTACAGAGATTGAGCCAAGAACCTTTGAGGAAGCAGTCAAGGATGACAGATGGATACATGCCATGCAGCAAGAGGTACAGGCCCTGGAAGACAATGGTACCTGGAAGATAGTGGAATTACCTAAAGGAAAAAATATTATTGGATGCAAGTGGGTGTTCAAAATCAAATACAAAGCTGATGGTTAGGTTGACAGATTTAAAGCCAAATTAGTAGCAAAGGGATACAACCAAACTGAGGGGATTGACTACCAAGAGACATTTTCTCCAATGATGAAGATGACAACAGTCGGGTCCATCATAGCACTAGCTGCTAGTAAGCATTGGAACATTTTTCAAATGGATGTTTTCAATGCATTTCTACAAGGGGATTTACTTGAGGAAGTATATATGGAGCTTCCTAAGGGTTCTATAGTACTGAGAAAGACAAGAATCTTGTATGTAAACTGGTTAAGTCCCTATATGGACTTAAACAGGCCTCAAGACAGTGGAATGCCAAGCTGACTGAAGCTTTGTTGAGTTCAGGCTATTCATAGAGTCATCTAGATTACTCTCTATTCACAAAGAAGAGGGGTATTGAACTGGTAATAGTCTTGGTATATGTTGATGATATATTGCTCACAGGAAATGATGCAGAGTTGATAAAAGATACCAAACATGTTCTACACAATCATTTCAAAATCAAGGATTTAGGTGAGCTCAAATACTTTTTGGGTATTCAATTTATGAGATCTGATGCAGGCATTGTGATGAATCAGAGGAAATATGCTCTTGAACTGATAGCTGAAGCAGGATTAGGGAATGCCAAGCCTAGCATGACACCATTGGAGTACAACCAAAGGCTAACCAATGTTGAGTTTGATCCAGAACCTCTGTATGAAGACATTCCAAGGTACCAAAGACTAGTTGGAAGTTGCTTTATCTCACCATTACCAGGCCAGATATAGCTTTTGCAATCCAATTGTTAAGTCAATTCATGCAACAACCTAAGATATCACATTAGAAAGCTGCATTGAGAGTGATTAGGTACATCAAATTGGAACCTGGAAAGGGACTATTCATAAGTTCTAATCAGCAACCACAACTGAATGGGTACTGTGATGCAGATTGGGTTGCATACCCAAGCACAAGAAGATCAGTCACTGGCTTTATTCTAAAGTTTGGTGATTCTCTTATCTCCTGGAAGTCAAAGAAGCAGCCACAGTCTCTAGGAGCTCCACAGAAGCAGAATATAGGAGCTTAGCTACATTGACAGCTGAGATTATTTGGGTCACCAACTTATTCAAAGAATTAGGGGTAAGCTTAAGAGAGCCAACACTCATACACTGTGACAGCAAATCAACACTACAGATTGCTGCTAATCCGGTATTCCATGAGCGTACCAAACACATAGAGATCGATTGTCATTTCATTCGAGAGAAGATCCAAAAGGGCTTGTCAAGACCATCTATGTTCACATTAAAGATCAGCAAGCTGACCTACTTACCAATGCACTAGGAAGAACACAACATGACCTATTACAAGGCAAGCTTGGATTATTGCATCTCTTCAATACATCCAGCTTGAGGGGGAGTATTGAGACTGCCTGAGTAGATTAGTCTCTAGTTGATCATTAGTTAAGTTGGTTGTTAGTGTAGTAATTGAAGTTAGTTAGCTGGTTAAGTGTGTGTTAGTGAAGTAGTTAATTGGTTATTAGGTATTAACACCATGTAGTAGGTTACACAGTAAGAAATTATAAGTATACATATATACATGTACTTGTACATTGTTAATCAGTTCAATACATAGAAAATTAGCCCTAATCTTCTCCATCCTTCCTCTCATTCTCGCAGTCTTGGTCTCTCATCAATTACAAACAACTTTGATTTAGAAAGTATCACCTTATATTACATAATATCCTTATAACTGTTTTTTCTTTTGATGACTATACATATATTTAGTAAAATTTCCTGACAAAGCAGTGTCACGTCATACCTTAATGCTTTTTAAATTAGCCCCTGCGTCTCGATACTAAAAATAATGGTATCAATGAATCACTCGACAGAAACAAAATATACTAAATTTATTTGTCCAGAAGAAGAATAAGTTCAAAAATTTTCATAGTGAAAAGTCTGAGGAATCACAAGTATTTATAGCAACAAAGTATTGTTTCTGAAATTTGTAACTTTGATGACTGTGTTTTGATGGGCTAATGTAATTACTAAATATTTAATAGTTCATTAATTAAATATTTTTAAAAAATAGTTCAAAAACAATCTCTCAATCTTTCTGAAGTCAAATAATTATAACAACGAGGGTGCAAGAGGATCTCTCTTTCCAATCCTTTTAACAAGTAACAGTATTTCCTTATTTAAATACATAATTTCACCATCAATAAGAAAAAAAAATGCTTTTCATAAAGCATATAGAATACTCCCTCTGCCCTTGTTTCATATTTTCTTCAATTTTCATCTATTTTTACTATACCCAACCTTTATACCACTCAATTATTGTTGTAAAAACAATTATAGAAAAATATTGTAATGCATTAATTAGGGACAAATATAAGATAATGTAGACCCAGCATTTTATAAATTGACTCCATGAACTGGAACAAAATGTCTGAAAAGGTTATCAAATTCCAGGTAATCGAATCTCATCCTATATCCTATAATAAACTAATAATTGACCCAAATATTAGTAACATGATAAAATAATTAATACACATGCAATGTTGTCTTCTCGAAAACACTTGAAAATATTTTATAAATTTTCTTTTCTTGAATTATATTTGATTGGATGTGATATGTAAAGAAAAAAAAAAAGATATATAAAAACAGTCGTAACTCTTTTGTACCTCACCTTGCTATATAAATAACTTATTTCACAATTTAAATTAATTATCTTTTAGTATATTTTTTCCTACTTGAAAAAAAAAAGTTATAGGTTTCTAAAAGAAAAAAATGCAACTTTATTAAATAAGTATTTTATATCAATCTTGTTGACTAAGAAAAGTACCAAGCACAATTACTTAAATATTTTTATTGATGAAAATAGAAAATAACTGATAAAACATCTGACAGGCTTACCTAAGCACAATAGTCATAAAATAAATTAAGAATCTTTGACCACAAGGAAGCTTATTCTAATTAAGGTGCAAATGACTAGTACATGACCAAATAAAATAATGTTCGTTTGAATTAACTTATTTCATGTGCATTCAAATCAAAAAAAGTTTTAAGTTAATCATAATTATTTGAATAAATTAAAAAAGTATTTATAAATATATATTTTAAGATAAAATAATAAAAATAAGCTATAAGCCATAAGTTAAAAGTCTTAATCTATGACTTTTTTGCTTATAAACCATAAGCTAAAAATCAATCTAAACGGACTCTAAAAAATAGACTCACAATTAAGCTTGTCAACTAACTCGAATCAATCTGGATCGAGCTCGTTGAACCCGGTAAAAGCCTGGCCTTGGACCGACCCAATTGGAGGGGCTTGGACCGGCTAGGTCTTGGAGCTCGATAGACCTTTTAAGTATATCAAATTTTTGCACTAACATTATATTTTAATTTGTTGAGCAGATAATTTGATTTATTTTTCAGGTTATTAATTCAACTTTATGAACAACTAACATGTAGCATGTTTTAGATAATCCGATAATATAAGAAAAAGTTTTACGCTCTGTCAATTAGGGGAGGACTGACCATTTGATTAGGGGTTGATTTGAACTCTTTTGGTAAAAAATATTATACTCTATTTGTCAACCTTTATTTGTTCTGTATTGACTTGGCACAAAGATTAAAAAGTAGTAAAATGATAAGGTAATTTTATCAAATTACCTTTTGAATATAATTAATATAATGTCTTAAAAATATAATAGAGAAATGAATATAATTAATGACAAAGGTAAATTAGGAACTTAGAGTAAAATTATCTCTTGATTTCATAAAGTGGATACGTGTTATTGGATATTCCAAAATAGTATAGTGGACAAGTAAAGATAAACGGAGAGAGTACTATTTCTACATAATTACAATGATTTTTTACGTATATATAATAGAAGTCAAACCCCCTGACTCCGTCAATGCTGTCAACATTTATGAACTATTAAAAAAGTTGAGCTATATAAATTAAAAGGATAGTATGAAAGCAAATGGTGGGACTAGCTAGAAGCGTAGATATGAATAGTAACCACTAATTAAAAAAATCCAATAAACAATTAGTGTATTATTATCTTCTTGTTTATGAAGATATTATGAAGATCTCAAAACCCTAACCAACGTATCTTCTTCTTTAGCATCTTTAATTAAAATACCAAAAAGAAGATCACAATCCATTAGAGAGAGCTTAATTAGTTCAATGGACAATAATTATCTTTGGGAGATCTTCACTAATAACAAACAAAATATTAGTGAAGATTGCGTGGATCATCATCATCACCTACTTCAGATTCCTAATTTCCAATTAAATGGATTTTCTCAAGATCTCATAGTGGATCATGGTGGATCCTCAGTTATTACGACTCAATTTCAAACAATTTGTGATCAGGCATATAAATCTTCAGAAGTCAGTACAAGTACTTCAATTATTACACCTCGATTCCAAACAAATTGTGATTGGCTATGCAAATCTTCAGTCGGTACAAGAAGTACTTCAATTATTGTACCTGATCAATCTCAGAGAAGTTGTGATCGACTATATAAATCTTTGGTCGGTACTAGAAGTACTATTCTTGATAGTACTAAGGAGGGGTTAAGAAATGATGAATCAAATAAGCTCAAGAAAGCTGTTCATAGAAATATAGAAAGGAATAGAAGGCAAGAAATGAAAAATCTTGTTACTTCTCTAAGATCTCTAATTCCCATTGAGTTCATCAAGGTGAGTATAATTAAACTCTCTCGATTTGTTCACTTTTACTTGTCCACTTTAGATTTTATATATTTTTTTAAGAAATAATGATTAACATAATTATGTTATGACAAGAATCATATTAATTGATGTATACTCTTTGATCTTGAGAAATGATTTTAGAAAAAATGAGTAATTAGTGTTGAGGTAAAATAAGAAAAAAAAATTACTTTTCTTGATATATATATTAAAACCGTCAAGTAAAAGTCAATTTATTCTTGAAATAGTGGACATACTTTCATTTTCTATCTGTACTTTTGGAAAGATTTAATTGAGTTGAAGAAATAAAAGAACCTTTGCACTGATAATATAAATAAATTTTTACATAATTATCAGTATAATTTAACTTGTTATACGTGTTATTATCGTTTTTATCCATGCTTACTACTAAAATTATTTGCAATTATCTTCTAAATGACTTGATTGTATAAATATTTTTTACCTCGTTAATACACAGATCTTAAACATTTTTATAATTTGATTATAATATAATGTGAATTTTTGTTGTAAATACAGGGTAAACGTTCAGCATCAGATCATATGCATGCAGCTGTGAATTATATAAAGTATCTTCAGAAGGACATACAAGAGTTGGATAATACAAGAAAAAATATCAAGAATATTATTTCATTGGATGATAAAAAAAAAAGCTCAAAAATTATTACTTTGCAGCAAAATAATAATTGTGTCACAGTGAATAAATGTGAAGATGGTATGGAGATTTTGATTAATGTCAATAATAGCCATAAAGAAAAAATATTTTCTTTGTCCAAAGTGCTGAGATGGCTGTTTGAAGAAGGATTAAATGTGGTTAGTTGTGATCATTCCAAACAAGATGAATGGACATTGATCAGGATCCAATGTCAGGTAAGAAATTTAATACATAATTCATAAACATCTGTTTTTGGGGTCTGATATTTTTGAGCTAAGTGTTTTTCAAAAACAGTCTCTCTATCTCTATGAGGTAGTGGTAAGGTATGTGTACATTTTACCCTCCTTCAAACTCCACTTGTGAAATTTTACTGGATATGTTGTTGTTGTTCTTGCTGCCTTTTAACTTAATCTAAACTGATCATTATGTTCTCTAACTTTGGGTGCGCATAATTAATAGGCACTTAAACTTGTTCAGAATTGAATAAATAGACACATTTATCCTCTATATATAGTAATTTTGTGTCTTACGAGGCATCCTATATCTATCATGACAAATAGGATATGTATCACTTATTCAATTTTATACAAATTTAAGTGTCTACTTGTGCACAATCAAAATTGAAACGTACAGTTGGTAACTGAAGCCAAGCTAAAGGACATATTTATGTATTATATATAATTTATATTTCAATATTGCAAATAATAGTTTGGTTAGTATTTGAAATATTTGTGCAATAACTCTTCTTGTTTCAATTTATACGTCATATTTTTTTATCTTTTAAAAGAATAACATATTTTTTGTAGTAAATTTTAATTCAGGGTTTTCGTTTTGCCTTATTGGAACTCTCAAATAGAAATGGCATGACAATTGAGATATTTAAAATGATAAGATTCAAAAGATATTTTTGGTATTTATAACAATTTTTGCATAATGTGACAAGAATATTAATTTTTTTAAAAAATTACATTCATAAATTGTGTCCAATTAAAAAAACATTACAAAGAAAAGAAAAGAAAGTTGATATTATGCATGTCCTAATAACATAAGTGTCATTCCCCGAGATGGTACCTAAGACATGGCCGGCACCCAGAGACTATTGTTAGTCCCCAAGCGAACCACTTGGCCTCATCACAATAATTCAATCAATAAATTCTACAAATCAGTGGAAGACATAAACAATGTAAATAGGCACATCTATCATCTAGTCTCAAAATAATAATAATATAGTATAAGGCTAGTAGAAAGAACTAGCTCACAATTTTAGCAATCAACAATCGACTCTAGTCTATGAAACCTCTATCACTACCAGGTGGTGCCAATGACAGACTCATGACTACCTCAATCAAAATAAAGCTAATAAATGTCTAACTCTAAAGCAAGATGAAAACAACATATGAATCCTCCGAAGTAGGAAAGGCTCACCAATCTGGTGAACGTCCAAGATTCTCAATGATGCGTCTGCTGATGATCTTTATCCCTTAAATCTACATCATAAAACGATGCAGCGCCGAATAACGTCAGTACGTGAAATGTATGGTATCTAAAATAGCTGAATGAAACTGAAACAAGTAGAATAATATAGAAATAACAATCAACTCGAAATAATGAACAATCAACATGTCAAATGTCTATCTAAAGTAAGAATAAAGAATAGACAAGTGACCCATCAACTCATCAAACCTCATCAATCAAATCAGACTCATCTCAGAGGAACTCATCTCATCTCATCTCATCTTATCTCATCTCACCTCGAGTACTCAGTTTAAGAAATTTCTAGGAGTTTTTCTTATCCGACAACAATCACTTGTGGGCCAGTGATTGTACAATAATCTCGTTGATGTTCCCACAACCATTCCATACTTGCCAGGTAGGGAACGAGTCGCATTCACTAGGGACCACCAACCAATCAAACAAGTCCTCTATTATTTCAGGGACTCTATCAAGAGGGAACCACAATGTAATGTGATGGTTCAAATTCTCACATACGTTTGGCTGCATAGTTTGACGAGTGCGAGTTCGATTAACTCTTACTTTTTCGGTGCTTGATACTCCTCCCATGAATCAATACTCACAAGACAATTAATCCAATCATATCATCTCAATCAACTCATCTCAATCAGCCTCGCAGAGACAACCATCATTTAATCAGTCTCATAGAGACTCTTATCATCTCATCAATCAACATTTCAATCAATAGCTCAAGCCTTAGGACAGTCGTTAGGGAAAAATTGAATATACAAATCATTAGAGTTCATTTATGAAGACTTATAGGACTATCAAACTCTATCAACTCATCATCTCATCATTCTCACATCACGATCACAATCGACATTCTCAATCAAGGCTCTAGATTCAATCCCTAGATTCATTCATACATATTTTCAAAATAATCATGCAGGATTATACAATATTTTCTGAAAAGTATTCATTGCAAGAAAATAAGTTTATGTTGATCATCAAGATATGAAAATACATGTAAGTAATACAATTTTAAAGAAAATCTTCAAAAAACCATTCAAAAATCATGCATGTAGACTAATAGACTCTCAACTCATCTATGACCATGTAGGGGGCACATGAGAGAGCAATCTCATATTTTTAGTTTAGCCTTACATACCTGGGATAAAGCTTTCCAATCAATCGTCAAGAATTATGCTTGAATTCTTCAATCTACGTTTTCTTCTTCTCCTCTCTCAAGCCCTAGTCTTTCAAGTGTTTAGAAAAAGACTTAGAATAGGGTTTTAGACTCTATTTACGCATCAACACGACACAATTTAATTGTGTTTTGAGATTATGAGGGGTTGAAAATTGACTAGTATGCCCCTCAATTTAAAAAGAAAAAGTTCATTCCGGAATTGCTCAGTCCACGACGCGAACTGGGCGCGGAAATGCATATTTCTTTCCCAAATTTTTCTGTCGAAAAATTAAAAAAATCATAAGTGTTGGTCCGCGTCTCTGGAGCGTCACGCCTTGGGCGCACACCGACACTATTTCGGAATTAATTATGAAAAATTATCTTTTGACTTGATCACTCTAAAATCCGGCCAAGACCATTTTCCCACTCAATTTTTCGTGCTGATCACAAATCCGGTCTCGGATATTCCATCAGAGCTAGGGAAGACGCGTTATATGCACAATTTCATTATAGGGGTATTTTGATAATTTTATCGGGC
>JAABOM020000049.1:12248114-12265485 GCA_011800125.2 Solanum clarkiae | reverse complement strand
CAGCTAACAGGAAACCATTTCGACTAATACAGTAACATCACAGTATTAGCAAGACGAAAATCATAACAATTCCAGTTGCAACAGAAAATAACATAGACAAAAGATTTTGATGTACCGTTAGAAGTTGTCTTGCAATCAATACGCAAAGCAGAAAAGCAAATTAGGTTATTACCTTTTTTTGAGCAGCGACTGGGACGATGAGCTTGGAAAGAACCTTCACCACCTAAGCTAAACTCGCACACGAATCCCTCTTTCCAAGGATTAACTCTGGCTATAGCGATTAATTGAAGTTTTGGGATCTTCATAAATCAAAAGTGTCTGTGATTGAATGGAATTTTTTATTTCAGAAACTAAAAAAATCTTCAAATCACTTGAGTTTCTGGGATTTTTGCCTTATCCCCGCTGCTGTTGACTACCACCGCTTATACTAGGGTTTTTGCACTATTCGCGGCTGCTAATGCTAAGTTTTTTTTTCGAGGTTCCATCTGGCTTTCGAACGGCTTAGGATTTTCTCAGATGACTCGCCCCTATCCCTTATTATCGATGACTGCTTCGAAGAAGATGAAGAGGAATTAAATAGGGCCATTTCAAATGGATCAATTGAGGGGAGTGGGGTCTGGGAAAAGGGAATGGCGCCGGGGAAAGGGGAAAGGGTAAAGGGTTTGGGGAAAGGAGAAAAATGAAGAAGAAGAAGAAGAAGAAGATGAGTGAAGGGGAAAGGGTCTGGGGAAAAGGGGAATGGGGAAATGGGGAAGAAGGTTGGGAAGTGGAGAAGAAGAAGAAGCAGGTGAGGGAGAAGAAAAAGAATTGGGGGCACGTGGCCCTCACGCGCCCGTCTAAATTTTTTTTTAAATGAAATAATTGTCCGAAAATTATTTAAAAATACGAATAAAGCTCCATGACTAATTTGACACCGTGGAGGATAAAAATTGGGTGTCAACACCTGTGTGGCACGAATTTATTCATATGATTGACTGTGTTATCACTTGTGAGTTGCGGCTTGTGATTTTGAATTGTGATTTTTTATGAAAACTATTTTGTCATTCCCTGAAAGGGTACGCTAGACGCGACCGACACTCAGAGACTATTACTACTCCCCAAGCAAACCGCTTGACTTTATTACAGCCATTCAATCATAAACTTGTATCAGCGAAAGACTTAAGAGAAATAACAAGGCAGATAATGTTGTTTAAATGTACTCAAACAAATCAACAGAACTAGTGTAAAAGAAACTAGTCAGACAACATCAAAATCATCAATCACAAATCTAATCTATGAAGTCTCTATCTAATGTCCAGATTGTACCATGATAGGTCATGACTACCTCAATCAAAGAAAATAAAGTGTCAACTCAAGCTAGATGAAAGTATAAATAAGTATCCTCAAGAAGCAGGAAATGACTCACCAAATCAGCTGACTACAATAGATTCTCAACAGTGTGTCTGTTGATGATCTCTAATACTTATATTTGCATCATTAACAATGCAAATCGAAATGGACGTCAGTACGTAGATTGTATGAGTATCTAAAATGGCTGAATGAAATATATATAGGTAGAACAATAATCAACGCAGAAATACTCAATCAAAATGTCAAATGCCTATCTAAAGTAAGAACAAAGAGTAGACAATGACCAATCAGTACAAATCCAATCCAGTCTGAATCCAATCCAATCAATTCAGAGTACTATTAGTATAGAACCTATCTGACAGTTTCTCTTATCCGACAATAATTACTTATGAGTCAATGATCGTACAACAATCTCGTTAATATTGCCATAACTGTTCAGTACTTACCAGGTAAAGAAAGAATCGACCCATAATGGATCCAATCAATCAAGTCCTCTATTCTTCCAGTGACCTATCAAGAGAAAACATCTGACGTAATGGTTTCAATCCTTTTCTACGTTTGACGACGTAGTTATTGAGTTCGAGTTGGACTTACTCTCACTCAATTCGGTGCTCCATACTCCTCCGAAAACTCAATGCTCATACAATAATCCATTCCCAATCAACAAATCAGTGAGTCTCTTAATGGACTCTTTTAGCTCATCTGTTATGTCAACTCAATATTTCAATAATTCGACCAATCGATACCATCAACCTTTCAAGAGTAAATTCGACAATTACGTAGAACTTTTAAGTTCGAGAGTATATTTAAGTTTAGTTTGTCAAGTTGAGGGGTGTTTTTAAGCCTATCAATATTTTATGGATGAAACTAATAATTCGTGCCAAGTTTGAGAGTGTTTTTAATACTTTTCTCAAATTGGAAACACTATTTCTTTGATCATATTTTTTCAAAACAAATATTTTTTAAATTATTAATTATTTTTATTTGTATAATTTTTAAATATATTAATTTTGTTCTAAAAATTTTATGCCCCAGTTGAGAATCAAAATAAACCGTTCCTTCCAAAAGGTTGAAGGAGAAGATAGGTCATGAAGTGAGTCCAAAATTGGAATTCGGAAACAGCAAAAAACCCTTTCTTCTTTGCTGTAAAGCTCCGAGAAGTTGCCTCCGTCAAATTTACAGCCGCTCAATTTTGCCGGTAAATTTTGGGGCAAGAGAAGGAGGTAGATTTTATCATCTTAAATATCCAATTTACTTGTGGGGTTTGTTTTGCTAGTGCTCTTGGGTCATGGGTTCATCGACCCAGTTGAATTTAAGAGAGAATTTGGAACTTAACTTTATGAAGCTGGAAAGATTTCTTCTTTTTTCCTCCTTCAATGGCTATAGCTTGATCCTTTACCTACTGTTGATCATGAATGTGTTAGGTTGCCTTTTCCAGAGTCCAATTAATCTTACTCCGGCTTTGGGTTTTGCCCGAATAAGGAGGGCGAGAAAGCACACTATCTTCTGTGTTTTGATTATGATAGTTTGTAGAGTATTTTAATTTCATCCTGGTAAAATATGATAAGCCTCTGCTAAGCTTCTTAGATTGAATAATAGATTGATTGAGGATTATTATAAAGGGTTTCTTCTTGTTATTTTGAAATTTTGTGTCCAAATAGTGATGCACATTGGAGGAAGAAGATTGCTAATGTTCTCTTGAAAAGAAAATGGAGAGAGTTTGCTAAAATATCGACAATGATTCTTCCATACAATATAATGGGATGTATCATGTATGAAATGTATTCTAAATAAGAATTTTCATGTAATTGGTGCATGTGTTGTTCCAAACTTCAGATATATGACTATTGGGGTTTAAATCTCCCTAAGTCACTGTCTAGCTTCAAATGCTTAGTGCTTTTGTGCGATGCTCTTTTTGGCTTGAGTTCAATATCTTTTTGGTTTTTTGATTTTTCTAAGCTAGAGTCGTTCAAGGTTAAGTTTGCACCGGGACTTTGAAGTTGTTTCGTTGAAATGCTTGCTGTTCAAACAGTGAAATCTTCTCTTAAATTTGTTAAATTTGAGTAGAGAACTTGTGAAAAGGACAGCGTCTTTGGAGGAGATCTCCTTGTAATATGACCATTCAATTTCGTTAACTGCCACTAGAGATAGTTCCGGTCAAATATTGACTTTAACTTGCAGTTGTTCTTAATGTAGACTCATTCAATCTGGAACTTTGATATTATGCCTGCCTGCAAGTCTGGCAGTATAAGCAATTCCATTCATTGGATTGACAAATGAATTTTCCTTGCTGAACTTTGAGAAAAACTAAAACCTAAGACTATTGTGGATTGACCTTGAATGTAGAACATTGACCACCTTATCGCGAAGGTCTCACTGAAATATCCTGATGAAAAAAGGATCTGACTGAAGTTTCCCTCCATTATCTACTCAATACTTATTTTCTCGAATCGGAGTACGTCATTGTTTTTAAGTCAGAAAAGGGATATTTTGGTTAAATGTTGAAGGATATAGTTGCTTGGACATCGGAATCATATGACTTTGTGGATGTTTTAGTAAGAAGCTGTGGTATTCTGTGGAACTCGTCCTTTTCTAACCTTAAAACATGATATAGTGGTGGAATATCAACTCTAATGACTTACAAATTTACTTTTAATTCAACCGCCAATACCAACCAGAATTGATGATAAGATATTTTCGAAAGAAAAGTATTCCTCAAAAACAGCGTCACTTTGTTACAGTATGCTCTCATCTTGAATTAAAGGATGGTGGAATCATCTTGCTTAATTAAAACTGTAAAATGTATGAAGGTAGAATAAATGAAGGCCAAAGCTTTAGACATGGACAGAGATTCTTCAGCAGGACCCTGTATCCAGTCCTGCAAATCGTTTTGTAGAACGGGAAAAAATGATGTTTTTGGTGTCCAATTTATTTAAAAATAAATTATGTGCCATGCTGTGCGGTGCTCTGTATATTGAGATGTCTGGAACAGTATTCTCTGTATCATTCATTGGGTTCTTATTTGTTGATAGAACTACCTCGTCAGTTTTTCTCTCTATAATGTCTTTGAGAGTATAAAAATTTGATAATGTTGGTAAGTGGTTTTCATGTACTTGGGATTCGTGTTTTGTTGCTTTGGTGCTTAGTGTTTGGGGGACGTATGATCATCGGTGCTTCTCTGCTAACTGTCTGATGCTGTTTCAGATGTCTTCTTTTTTCCAGTTTTCTGTTGATACATCTCCACTTCTCTGCTTGATAGTTCAATGCGTAACTTCCGCATTCGCATTATTCTCGTCTGGACTTTATTCTAGTAATCTGACCTTTTTGTTACTTCATGAGTGGATCCACCCTACTTCCCTCTGCCCCACCAACATCCTAAAGATATTGTGGATGATAACCAGAACTTAACGGGATATTACCTCGGTCTGCATATAGGAATTACAATTATCTTTTCAATGTTCTTTTGTTTTTATGTGTGAGATTGGAGAGGGAGATTGCATGAGTTAGAAACTTAGCGACCGAACATAAGAACCCCCAAAATTTTGGTTGGATGAGCATTTATCAACTCGGTACTGTTCACGACCTTTATTCAGACAAGACTGTCTGACTGAGCTTATATTTTCAGCTGCCTCGGATTATGAAAATTTAGCTAAGGGCTTCCTGGGTTCATCTTTTGTGAAGTTAAAATATGTTTTTAATTTCTATTTAGTGTTATGTTTTTTATGTGATAAAGTTGAGACTATCATAAGTTATCGTTCCTAAATCTTCTTAAAATATAGGCAGGCAGACCAATTTTTTGGGATCAAGAAGCAGCTATTTCTATGAAATCTGTCAATCTTGTACTTTGAGAGTCTGCTTTTGTTCTTTACTAGACTTTTGAAAACTCAAATGACTTTTCTTCTAAGGTGCTGCTTTGCCATTGCTGCTGATGCTTTTGGAAGTTTGATTCTATTATTCATGTGGATTATAACTGCTGCAGCTCTCTTTCATTTCCACCCTTCTGATATCAATGGCTGTTTATCCTTGCAGATCAAATATAGAGATATGCAAGACCAGAGAGGACTTGAAGAAGCTACAGCTCCTAAATTGCGGAAAAGCAAAACATCACAACAGAAGGCTCCAGTGTTGCAAAAAGAAGGGAATAAGGCAAAAAAGATACAAGATGTGCATGCAATGCCAGTTCAAAATGGACTAAAACCCACCAAAAGAGCCCCACCAAACGAAGGTTCCCCATTGTTCCAATATGCTGAGAAATCAACACCTGAATTCTCACCGGATACTTCCTCTTCTGGAAATGAATACCGCGCATTGAGGAGAAAGTATCTATTACTGGAAGAAGAAAGTTTTGCTCTTGGTAAAGAATTGAGAGAAGCCGAAGCTGAGATTAAGGCCCTTGAAGATGAGAAGCTAACACTCCTCGATGATCTTGTTGTGTTAGAAGGCCTGGTTGATCCTTCAGAGATTCAATCCCAAGGCCAGCGATTATGATAGTTTAAATGTGTTTTTCAGTAAATTCCCGGATATATACAAAAACTGTGTACAACAATCCAACTTCTGTTAGTACAAAGTTGAGATGTAACATCGACTGGTCATTTATGGTGCGATTACTAAATCTAAACTTCCTCCTAACCCTCAAGTCTTTTTCTAGTTCTCTTACTGGGTTATGTTTTATCAGTTGGAAGTCACAAGACTTGAACTTACCAAAGTGTGAAGAAATTGCATTTTGTTTGTGTCTTGGGTTAAATAATACCATATTCCATTAAAGAATGAACTGTTGGTAGATACAGAAGCTGAGACATGGGGAGATGCCAATCCATAATGCAATTACTAGACAAGTTAAAAAATTTGCAGTATGCCTACCAAGTAGGAGTAAGCTGACTGGGTTGCAAGAACCAAAACACAAAAATAGGGACAAATAGAATAAAGAATTACAAAGTATTTGTATTGTGCTACTAATTACATGTATTCTACTAAGAATATTGTGTTGGTTTTCATGCACTACCAAGGGTGATAGTGAAAATTTTCCTTCTGCTCCATAACCTTTAGTTGTCACTTCATTTCAGCAGCTAATGGTTGCAATGTCTGTTCCTTTTGTTAACACAAATAAATAGCACTGCAGCTGAACTATACCATGGTACCCATGTTGGAATGTGCCACTCTGACAACAAGTGGAGATGTTACCCATGTTCTTCTGTTCCTCCATGACAAGGACCCAAAGACATATCCCTGTGTGGGTGCAGCCACTTTGAAAGTCACTGTGAAATTCATCTTCTGGTAATATCTAGTGAAGGCTAATCTTCGGGGCACCACAGTAACATTGACACCCTTTGGGGCAAATATAACTGCCTTGTAAATACTCTTTGGTTGTCCCACGTTTGTGACAGTTCGAGTTACTGAATATTTGTTTCTGAGGTTTGGTACTGTGATGGAGGGATAATTTAGTTCATTTGGAGATGCAAAGGTTGGATCACATGTGCTGTTGTCCCTTGTAATTAGATGCAGAGATTTCTTGTCATAACCAATTGAACAAAGAAATGCTCTGTAATCTGCTGGACTTGCATCATATATCAGACCAGGATCGAGGACTTTCGTGGGGTTAACAAATCCAGAACCAAAATCAAATGGATTAGCCCTCTTCCCTTCAGGATCTACTATTATGGGCTTGTGATGCGTATCTGACAGTTTGGCTGCATTAACATTCATGACATTAGATGATTGTGTGTAAAGTTAACTTTACTTTATAAACACAAACAGTTTTAAAGATACAACGACTAAACAAAACCCGAAACAACTTCTAAGATACAAAGTTCAAACAAAACCAAATCTGCTGAGCCCCTTACCCTCTTTTTTTTAAAGCAAACCTCAGACTCAAGAGTTGCATCTATAGCTTCCTATAAATCAATGCAGGCTATTGAAATAGGGCAGATTCTAAATGCATTAACGGCTTGAATGAAATGGTTAGACTGTGTAAAGCATCTAGTTTACCTGTTGTCATGATGGCCGATTTGATTGCAGAGGGAGACCATGATGGATGCACAGCTTTTAACAAGGCAACAACTCCTGTTATGTGAGGGCAAGCCATGGAAGTTCCAGAGAGTATGTTGAAGTTCAACCTAGCAGTTGCGGGTGACCATGCCGCTAGGATATTTAATCCAGGAGCTGCAATATCAGGCTACAAAGGCAAATCAGCAGGTATGTTACTTGCAAGAAAATAGTAAATTCTCAAATAAAGTAGGAAACAAAGAGATGAAAATCAAAATAGCTAATCCACAGCCACATTGAGCATCCTGGAAGTAATCTCGGGATGCAACATAAGAGTTTGTTGGTCTGAATGATAAAAGCAAAGAGGGATGGATGTTGAAAACAAGTAGCAGTTGAAAGACAAGTCTCTAGATTTGATAGTATTTTAAGCAAACAAATTACCTTCAAAATTTCTGGTGTTAGAGAATTAGGACCTCTTGAAGAAAATGCTG
The DNA here is from genome assembly GCA_011800125.2 of Solanum clarkiae. NCBI lineage: Eukaryota > Viridiplantae > Streptophyta > Magnoliopsida > Solanales > Solanaceae > Solanum > Solanum clarkiae. The sequence continues at coordinate 12,257,662 of JAABOM020000049.1, read as the reverse complement.
CTACACGAGGAGCAGGTTGAGCTCCCAAAACAGTTTTAGCAGGGAAAATCCTTGCAGTAGGGGAACTGTTGATATAAAAGAGATGCGAAATTGGATGAGATGATTGCTAATAACATCAAAGAATAATTAAAAAAATATGGAAAACCACTAAGAAGGAAGTAAACCGTGTATTATTAATGTAAGCTAGGATCTTGTTTCCGATCCTTTTCCCAACAGTTGCTGCTGGAATGGTGAAGGGGATAGCCACACCCTTGTCTGCTTCATCAATAAGGATCATCCCAATTCCACCAGCTTCTTTAACTATATTGCCTTTCTCCAGCTTTGACTCACTTGAGCTTCCAGCATGTCGACACACAGGAACCTTCCCTTTGGCCTTAGTTCTATTCAAAGAACTATCTAAGCAATAACTGGTGGAAAAGAAATACAGGAAAAGTGCTTTAATATGATTGTCAATGCATACATATCTACATCTAACAAACAGCGAAGTACCTTCTGCTTCACCTGGATTGATAGGGAGTGAAGTATCCAGCATAAGCTTCAGAAGCAGGTATGATTCTTGCAGATGTATTCATTTGAGATAAGCTAAGACTTTCACCCTTCCAAATATCCAGAACATAATGAGGAGATAGAGTTGAGCGTTACTTGATATGTAAACTAATCAAAAAGTGGGATTACCGTGAAACGGACTCCGTTTCCTAGTATAATATCAGAGTTAAAATCTCTGTCGGTTGAACTGGCTGCAACTGTGATCATCCAAGGAGCTAAATTTGTGGCTGAACCAGAGATTCCTTCATTTCCAACTGAGGCCACCACAAGTATCCCACGGCTAACAGCATGAAATGACCCCACAGAAATTGCATCATTGAAATAATCTCCTTCGGGAGCATCAGGGCCCAAAGACAAAGAAATGACATGAACTCCATCTCTTATTGCATCATCAAATGCAGCCAACAAATCAACATCATAGCAACCAGAACTCCAACAGGTTTTGTACACTGCTATCCTGGCCATTGGGGCACCACCCCTGGCTCCTCCAGATGCCAAACCTTTGTAATTCATATCGGCCACATAACGCCCTGCAGCAGTTGAAGCTGTATGACTTCCATGACCAGTACTGTCCCTGGCAGACTTGAACATGGTCTTTCCATCATCTTCTTCAGCTACATAGCCACTCATATAATATCTAGCCCCAATTATTTTCCTATGTAAGAAAAAAATCTTATTGCACTGATCATCTATATAACAAAACATTAAACTGCAGAAAATGGTTGGCAAATAAAAGAAACCTGTTGCATCTTGAAGTATTGAATGCTTCTCCTGATTGACATTGTCCTTTCCATCCAGCTGGCACTGGAGGCATGTTGGTGTCCCTAAAACTTGGAGACTCAGGCCAAATTCCTGTTTCAGTAAATGTCCTAAGAGCTTAACCTCAAGATCTAATTAGTTAAAAAATAAGGAAACTGCGAACCCGGCTAAAGATAAACTGAGAAGGTTGTGAACAGAAAGATGACTTTATTTACATTCACAAGCAGCTCAACAAATGTAAAGAAGAAACTGGGAAGTTGACGATCGAATAAACTTGAGCTAAAGAAAATCTAAGAAAACATATCCCACCATCCGCAAATGATTGAAACAAGAACTGATTGATGAGCAATAAAACTTATCCTACAGTAGATAAAAGGAAACTCGAAAAGCCTTTGAGCTCTACAATAAAGAATATTAAGGAACTACTTTCCCCAGGTTCAACCGTATGTACCTAAATGACAAACTTTGCACTTTTGCAAAGTTAAGTTATTGTACTCTTCTAAACCAAAGTAACCAGAGACGACATCCTTTTACATGACAACACAAGAAATGAAGGGACCGACTTGATTTTTGTCATCGATAGCCTAAACGATCATATCTTTCACCTAACTGGGAAAAAGATAGCTGAAATTAAGATAGCTTGTGCCGAAGGAACAGAGAAATGATCACCTGTATCAATGAAACCAATGATTACATTAACTTGGTTCTTGGTGGAAAAACCAGGGATTTCCATTGTTTCATCATCACTGAGCCCCATAAAATCCCATGAATGAGTTGTATGCAGATTCCTCTTGGTATTGGGAAATACAGATACCACTCCAGGCATTTCTGTTTTGTTTCAACATTAAAGACAATTTGTTTCATCAATCTCAAATAGTGGACTGAATGCAAACCATCAAAGTAGGTAATCAACAGTAAAATAAAAGCCTTACTACATATTTCAGAAGCCTGTGCCTCAGTCAACTTGGCTGCAAAGCCTTTAAAACCATGCCTATAACTGTATACATGAGAAGTCTTGGCTTGTTCAACGCTGTAAAGGCTACCACATCAGTGTTTTTGGCCAAAAAAACAAGTGCAAAACCAGATAAAAGGGGGAAAACAGGAACTTACTTTCCTCCATGAATATCAATCAGCATTTGATGGTTTTGCCTCAAAATCGCATCTGGGTGTTCATCACTATCTTTGCTACCCATGTATACCACATATAACTGTAAAAGAAAAAAAAAAACAAGAACACAACTTCACTGACTATTCATCATTTCTCAAAACATCATTCAAATAAAACCCCATGTCCCCATAGTTGATACCGAGCCAAGTTTTACCTTGGAAGAAAAGCAGAGACTAATTTCACCAAGAAAAACACAAAGAAAGAGTGAAAAAAGAGTCTTTTTTGAAACACCCATCTCGTATCTTGTGGTATGAGGCTTGTAAAAGAATGTGTTATCAACTACAAGCAGAAAAAAGATGGGATTTTTATAGCAGGACAAGACACATACACACACACACAAAGAGAGAGAGAGAGAGAGAATGATTTGAAATAAAGAGGAGAGGGAGAGAGAGAAAAGAGGGAAATATTATTCAGAGTCACAGGTATACTGTGGTGGAAGTAGACAAGTATATTTCTGTTACACAAAATTAGTATTACTACTCCATTAACTCATTTGGCGTAAAACATTATCCAAGAATTTGATAAACCATTGTGAAGGCCATATATTGGAAACTTGTGGAGTGAGACAATAGAAAATGGTAACGTGAAGACTGAAGAAAAATGGTGAAAAATGGTTTCTTTGCTTTTAACTGAACCAACCACGAGGGACTCCACTACTGAGTAGACCGTTAAAAAGGGTAATTATTCGATTCTTGTGTTGTGTGGAGTAATTATATTATGTTATATGGGATGGATGATGAATAATGGATCGCGGATCATTAAAGGACGTGATGAAGTGGATGAGATTATTTTTTTTTTAACTAGCAATTTTAAATTCGAATTTAGGATTGAAAAAATCCTCGGTATGGATTAAGGAGTGTTTCCCCCAAATGATATCATACACAATACGAATCAGGAGATAATCAAACTCTAATCAACAACATACCCAGTATAATCCCACTAGTGGGGTCTGGGGAGGGTCGATTGTACGCAGACCTTACCGCTACCTCATAGAAGTAGAGAGGCTATTTCCTAAATAATCAAACTCTAATGTGGTCACTAAATACTGAGTGGAAACCTAAAAAGAAAAAAGGGATCTGGGAACTGGGAAAGTACTGCTACTACTAGAATATTTAGCCCCCAAATTTCTTCTCATCATTTTGCCCATTCACCAATGTGAATATTTTTAAGGCTTCTTTCACATGCTAGCATAGGAAAATTATTCTATCCATTTTAATTTATGTGATATTATCTAATTTGATATATATTTAAGAAAAAGATAATAATTATTTTTTTTAATTTGTGATCAGAAAAATATTTTTTTATTATTTATGTAGCCAAAAATTATTTTTCTATTTCAAAATAAGTACACAATATTACTTTTTTGAACAACACATACACTAAGAAATCAATAAATATAGGTGTAATTTATTCTCTCAGTTCACTTTTACTTGTCACTGTTTCGTTTTTGAGGTCAACTTGACTCAACTTCAAAACTAAATTGAAGTAACTAAATTTGATATTTGAAATTGAAAATTTAGAATGGATGAATATGGGGTGGTATAGAACAGGTTTAGAGCTATGTGGTGCGAGGGGGAGGGGGGGTGCAGTTGAAGTAATTATTTTTAAGACTAATGGGGGGCATGGAGGGTTGCAGGTTTAAAAAAGTAAATAGGAATTTGAAGAAATTAAATCTTTGTAATTAGTAAAAATTAAAGATATAAACTTTTTATAGTAAACATTGACTTCAATTTTATTTTTTTCTAAAATTTAAACTAGACATGTTGGATAAATTGTTAGTTGTTGAAATGTTAATTAGAAACTATTAATTAATGATTAAGATTTAATTATTAAAATGTCAACTAAAAATAGTTAATTAGGGATTCTTTTTTAAAAAAAATATGAATTTTTTAATTTTCATATTAAATTCAATTAAAAAATAAAAGAACTTAAAAATTAAGCGAGGTAGGTCTACGCAAGGCGTGACGATTTAAAAAATTTGCGGGTTGCTAGTATTAAGAATGGGGAATATAAGGATATAGCTGGCAAAATATATTAAATTTTTATCTTGAATTTTTAGAATAATACCTTTTTTGGGATAAATACTTCTTATTAGATGATACTTATTTTAAGATAAATGAAAGGATAAATAAATTTTATTAAATTATTATAAAAATAAATAACAGAAAGTATAGAGAGGTAATTATGTTGGATCTTTTTAGTAGACTTGTCCAATCAGTCTTACAATTTCTTTATGTATGTCTGACCAGGTATATACCTAGTAAATTCAATTTTTATTGGACTATACAGTTTACTCCTCTTATTTACATGGAAAAAACCCAAAAAGGTAACAAAAAAAGGGACACTTTCTCATGTTACATATTTGAATTTTTAAAGTTTTTCATTGAATAACTAGTTTGATACTGCTTTAAAAATAAATTTACTTTATGCACGTATTAACTCAAACAGTTTAATTTAACCTACTTACAAGGTTGCTTGTCTTATTTTGGAAATTATTAATCTGTTATTAATTGTTTTAATATTATTTCTATTGGTGATTTGATTTATTGTATTGAAAATTAGTAAAATAAGCCACAAATTAATTTAGAAAATTAGGTGTAATAAAAATTAAAATAAAAGAAAATGTTGTTTATTTCGGTATAATACTTTGTGTCACGTGAAATGTTTAAGTATTGATTCATTTATTGGTCAATGGTCAACTTTCTAGATAAAGCACTTGAAATCTTTGAATGAAATTCAGATTGTTTCTAGTTCTTAATTTAGATCTGCTAAATTATGGCCATAAATTTTGGAATTAGGTTTATTTTTAAAAATAGATGAACCAAAACACTGTTTATTCATAGAATTTGGTCAGTTTTGTTTTTTTTTAAAAAAAAAAATTAAGTTATAATTGAATTTATAGCCAAACATTAGGCCAATGATAAAGTATAGAAGAATTTTTGCATATATTCATTCAAAAGTACCTTAATTATACTCCACAGTTTGGATAAGTACATTTTGTAACTATAATTATAGCAGTATTTGTATAATTCGCACAATATTTATATACGTTGGTATAATTTGCTACACAATTCATAGTATTTGTATAGCGTTTGTATATGTCGCTATACAAATTGTGCACGGCAGTCGTATAATTCGCTATATAATTCACCGTGTTTGTATATTTCGCTATACAATTTGATTCGCGCATAATTTTCGTATAATCGTGCATAGTGTTTGTATAATAGCACGAATTATACAAAACTCAAACTGTAATTACAGTTAAATATTTGTCGCGAGCCATAATTAATTCAAACTATAGCTATATAGCTAATTAACTAATATATATTTGCTTATCCACGTCATTTTTTCTAAAAGTATATCATCCAAATGATGAAAGAGTTCCTAGCAAGCTAAGCAAGGATGTTTCCCAATTAATGGCACAAGTTTTATATCAAAACTTGCTTGGGAAGAACAAAAAGAGAGGGAGAGTTGTTATTTACACTTTTTGACTTTGGTTGGACAAAGTCATTTGGGACAAATTCGTTGATGAGTTAAAAATTATGAGATCAGATTAGATATTTAAAAAAAAAATTATTTAGTCAAGCATTGATAAATAAAGTATTCAATATTTATATCTAGAATTAATTGAAATGTGTTCAAATTGAGTCGCACCGTGCATAATTGGGAAAAAAATAATGAGGGATCTATGAGGATATTGTGATCTAATGTTGATAATGAAAAGTGCAGGTCATGAATCATCATATGTATTACCAGAAATGCGATCATTATTCACCATTAACACCAATTATAGCAGCCATCAACATTTGGTAGTTAATTCTATTTCAGCTTAAGCTATTAGTACAACTTTTTCGTCATCTTGTAAAGGAAGAGAGCTTAGGTGCAAGTAATTATATTCAACCATATGTAGGAAAATATTAGTAACAAAATTTCCATATTCAGTGCAATTGATGATAATGAGATACAAGTAAATAATCATAGGTATCTTGTCAATTATGAAAAGTAGTGCAAGACTCAAGTGTTAGTTATTTTATTTTTATTTTGGTCTTTTTAAACACTTTTTTTTTAATAAAAAAAAGGAGGTCAAATTTGTCCTTTTATTATGAGAAAAAGATCAAATTTATCTTTTGTATTATCCGTAGAAAATATCACGATGTTATTTATGGATGATTATGTGCATTATTTTAAAATAAAATTAGAATATTAAAGTGCATAATATATCAATTATAATTATTATGACATTTTTTTTCTATTATTTTAACTATATGAAGAAACCTGACATTTATATAAAGAATGGTTTCTTCCTAGTGTTGTGTGGATGAGATTTCATGTTGTATATGAAAAAAGAAAAAAAATATAAACTTATGTTTATAGTTTGAGGTTGACGTAGAAATTTCAGTACAAACATTTCTAATGAAATTATCGCTGAAATTGAGATCTTATTTGAAGAGAAAAATCTCAAATATTCAAAGTTTTTCTCTCTATATATATATTATATAAATGATCCAATCTGCATGATTAGAAATTGCTTTGATCGTCTGAAAAAGAAAGTTGGAAAAAAAAAATATTTGTGTCAAACTTATCCTCTAAAAGAAGGATATTATTTTGTTAAAAAAAGGTCCTCTTATTCATGGAGCTTTGGACTTAATCTATTATTGAATTATTATATTTTAAAGAGAATTATTATATTTTAAAGAGAATAAATTAATAAATAATATGATTAAAATTTAATTTCATTAAAAAGAGTTAAATATTCACGCCTCCCCCACTCACCAACCTAATATTTTCTCACTTCACGGAGGAATGTGGGAAACATGCACGAAATGAAATAACACAAGAAACAATAATTAAGGACCAGAAGAAAGATAATAAATTAAATTATTTCTCAAACTTTTCTTCCAGTGACAAAATCATTTTGTTGGCACTAATTTTATTACCTAAAATGTGAAGAAACCTCCAAATAATACTATTAAAATATAGGACAAATTAACCAAACAAAACATAAAGAATCGTATGAAAGCTCTTGTCCAAATCTTAATTCCAGGGATTTAAAACGTATAGGAAACCATGATTAACTAGCAAACAACTTAACAACTAGTGTTGAAATATATATTAGGTACAGATTAAAATCTTCATCTTTCCCCTTCATTTAGCTATTTACACGGGTAGATTCAAGATTTAAATTTTACGAGTATAAATATATATCACATTCCATATAATTTACGGGATCCAAAACTTATTACCTTTAAAGATGTGCATCAATCGGTTTGATTCGGTTCGATTTCATATATTATCGATTTTTAAATATATTAAACAATAACAAATCAATAAGATATTTTTTAATAATTTTTTATTTATCGATTTTTGATCATTAATGGTTCGATTTTCGATTTACCCAATAACAAAATACTCATAAATAAATATATGACTTCTCTAACAATTTGACGATATACGATGAGATAAAATAAAACAAACAAATAATCAATTGAGCACCTAAACTTAATAATATGCAATATTTGACCTCATATTCTAATTTACTTTCCAACAAAATGATTATACATTGGAAACCAAGCACATACATGACTTACGAGTATTGATTTAGTATCAGTGATATTAACTTTTAATATTTAATTTTTATGAAGGGATAAAGTAGTAAATTATTTTAGTCTTAATAGGTTATCAGTTTACCCAATAACCGAATACTAAAAATCGAAACCAAACAGATAACCTAATAATTTTTCTTTGTAAAACTATTAAAAACTCGTTAACCTAATAACCCGATAATAATAAATCAATAATATTTTTTTTGATTCAATTTATCGATCGATTTGATTTTTACGCCCCCGTAGTTACCTTCAACTTATTATTAGTGTACTTTTCAATTACACATATATGTAGGGTAATTCAGTCAGAACAATATTCAATTTAATTGCATAACAAACTCGTATTTATATCTCGCAATATTGTTGTTTTCAAATCCTAGAGAGTTAAAAAAAAAAAATCCTTCCTAGTAAGCAAAATTTTCATCGGAGGATTTATCGTCTATTATAAATACATACAAGAAAAATTGATCTCATATATTTTTGCTCCTGATCTACGTATATTATATATTCCTTTCTACTACAATTACAAATAGTTGTCACGCAATTAAGTGCTCTTTTTGTTCCCTTTTATATGTCGTCCTTACTATAAATGTATGATCTTTAATATATGTCATTTCACAATACCAATGCATAAATAACACTCTTCTTCGTATTTTACCCTTGATGGTTAATGACTTTGAAAATATATATTCTTTAACCAACTAAAAAGACAATTACCATTAAATAAGGACAAAATGGTAAAGTCGTCTTTTTTCTTAAAAGGGAACAAAGGAAATAGTTGAGTATATTTTCGTAAACTACTTATCGTATGTCATATTTGTTTCATCCATAATTAATTATTTTTTAACCATTAATTGTAGTAGGTAATAACTAAGAAAGTAGATGAAACGACATTATCTAGGGATGCACAAAATACGTGAATGTATACCTAAATAAATGGCAGACACAAACACATTCCTCATGAGCTGTGTCCTTTTGGTTTTTTCATCTCTTCTGTCCCAACTCCTTTTTATATACTTTTGTCTTCTCTAGTAAATTCATATGTTTGTGGTCCATTAATTTAATTAATTAATCTCGTTGACCTCCTGCATGCTTTAAAATATCAGTAAATTAATTTCTACGATTTTCAATTTTTCAAGAAAATTATTTGTAGTATCGATATTTAATTTGAAGAAATTCTTGATGAGTTTAGTAAATTGGAAAAATAGAGGGAGGGTACTGTAATCGAACAAAATTGAATAGGAATTCTTGATGTCCAAAAGAATCCGGATTTTAATTTTTGCCTCTTGGAAGAGAATTTTTAAAAATGACCAGAAGTTGGTGTTAAATATATCGTGTAGTTATTTTTGGAATAAATATATCTTGTAGATATTTAGTTCCTTAGAATTAGACTAATAGATATTTTTGGAATAAATATATCTTGTAAATATTTAGTTCCTTATTAGGCTAGTCTCATGCCTTAATTGAAGGCT
>JAABOM020000049.1:12222338-12239386 GCA_011800125.2 Solanum clarkiae | reverse complement strand
TGGGCACGTGCTAGCACAGATTCTTATACATATATATATACTAGAAAATTTACCCGCACATTGCGCGGTTCTCTGAAAAGATATTAAAATATATAACTTTTGATAGTGTGAGAAAAACTTGTGGATGGATGGATAAGAGAGAGTATATATATAATTTTGTTAGGTTAGACAATTTTGCCTCACCACTTCTTTGTGGTAATTTTGATGAACAATCTAATATTCATTAATTAAACATCAAAAATCTACTTGTGACTTCTCCATAAACTATTGCAATACCTAAATAACTCATAACTACTTATTTAATTATCCTAACGATAAGACATAAGTTTTTAGTTTACTCTTGTAATTTGTGAGTAGTAATAATTAGGGTACATAAAGTTAAATTTTGATCTCATTTCTAAGCATTTGAAATGAAAACATCATTATAATACACTCTATACTAAAGAGAAAAGTTTAAATTTTGATATAACACTACTCCAATATAAGAAGTAAAATACTAAAAATTAGAAAACTTTCCACTATTTAAATGTGAATCTAATTTCTGTCATGCATTTTCGTAATGAGTTGGCTGACTGAAAAATAATCTTCCGTAACATAAATTTTTATTGATTCGTAATGGAAAAAACTTTTGTTATCGTGTGAATTATCATTTATAAAATTTTATTAAAATAAAAATTTAAGCACTTCCCATTCTTTTGCATTCCGGTCCCTCAATCTCCAGCGATAAGTATAACACAACCTCAAACATATCCAATTTAATATTGTACTGCTAAATATAGAGAAAAAAAAATCTATACATGAAAAACTATTGGTGCATGACAAAATTTATGTTTTTGACCTAGTTAAAGTATGTCGAAAAAAATAAAGAAAATTACAGCTCGAAATAAAGAGAAGAAGGATATGTTGCAGCTTTTTCTTTAATGACATGACTCTATTCTGCAACTTGAACAAAAACATTTGAAACAACATGTAAAGCAAAATATAATGATAATAAAAGATGAAGAAGAAGGGGAAAATGAAGTACTTTTGTTTGTCATTGCGGGAAAAAGACATTGCCAATGACGTTCAATGGATGCGAGCGTTAGCAAAGAAGAAGAGACAACAACGTTATGATTTTCTCTATTTTATAGTTGGCATTATTGAAGGCCCGTGTCCCTTTGGGGGGCATCATAAAATTATTGAAGGCCCGAAATAATTGAAAGTACCCTTTTTTTGTTAAAAGTGCCACTTAAAAAGGGGATTGCGCATTTGTTAGAGTATAATTTCACACCGTCTAATTTAAGTAAAATAGTTTTTTAAAGAAAAAATAGCAATGTTGTGCTGTGGTTGCACCACGTCGACTCTAAAATACTCTTTTATAATAATAATAATAATAATAATAATAATAATAATAATAAAAGATATATATGTGTATATATATATATCAAAATATAAAATATATATCAAAATATAATTTATTTATTTATTTACTTTGTTTTGAAGAAAAAGGAGATTTTTTTTTTTTGAGTGAACCTCTTATCTCTTATTCGCAGCTCATAGCCATATTCCACCATGAAACTATACAGTGCAAAACATATCAAGAGAAATGGTGACACTAGCTTCTGCATCACTCTGCAATTCTCCTTCTTCACTTATCCATTCCTCAAGAACAATCAATCCATGGCTACCCAATTTGATTACACACTCTTCTCTAAGTTATTACAAGAGAAAGGGAAATTCCCTTGCAAGTCGTAGTCTTGGAATTGTAGCTGCTACTGAAGGCTCTGCTAAGAAATCCAGTGCGAAAAATGAAGAAAAAGAAGAAGACCCATCAGTTCCCACATGGGCTAAACTCGGTACGGATGAACCTCCGCCATGGGCTAGAGATGAAGCCCAGAGAGATTCTTCAACCTTTCAACTTCCCTTCATTGTTTATTTGCTTGCTTCTGCTGTCACAGCAATTGCAGCGGTGAATTTTTTGTCTGAAATTTCATTTTTTAGTGAATAATTTTTTTGGGGTTATGTGAAGATTGATTCTTGATTGGGTTTATGAGTGCAGATTGGTTCTATTTTCGAGTACGTGAATCAGAAACCTGTATTTGGAGTTTTGGGTTCAGATAGTGTTTTTTATGCTCCATTGCTTGGATTCTTTGTTTTCACTGGCATTCCCACTTCTGTAAGTTGATTTACCGTGTTTCTGCTATTTTGGTTAAGTTCCAGTTGTTCTGATTAGCGTTTGACCATAGATTTTGGTGGTAATTTTTGAAAGTTTATGTTCAAAATATCTGTTTAGCCATGAAACTTGAAAATCTGATCCTCAAATATTTTCAAGTTTCCAAAGAAGGCTCTTTGAGTTTTTTGAACTTCCACTCACAAGACTTCAAATGCATGGCCAAATACAACTTCAAGTTCTAAAACTCACAACTTCAAAATATTTCAGCTTCTGTCTTGAAATTTATGGTCAAACGTTAACTTAAGACTATACACATTTGGTGTTTTTGCAATTTCTGTCATCAACCCACTTGTAGGTGATTTACTGCCTGTAATTCCATATTTTAAGATAATGGTAGCTATTTTTTATATTTAAATTACAAGCTAACAACTTCTTTAATAGGACTGAGGAACCAATGAAAAAGTTTCTTAATTATTGCTCTTTGTTTTGTTAGTTACATTTTGGTTCAAAAATACTCTTCTGTTTCAATTTGTTTGTCATAATTTTCTTTTAAGTACATTTAAAAATGAATGAGTTTTTTCTTATTTGGTAATTTTGTAAAATCTAACTTTCCGTATGACATAACCCTTAGGGATTGGCCTGGTGGTAATAGACTTGAGCCTTGGGGTTTGCTCCCTTTCAAGGTCTCAAGATCGAAACTCACTGGGTGTAAACAATTTCTGAGGGCCATCGGACCACGGTAAAACCTGAATTAACCATGGTGCACTTGCGGGAAACTCCTTGCCGAGGGCCTGTGCACCCCCGGGATTAGTCGGGTCTCTAAGAGACCCGGACACCTAGTATAAATACCTGGTATAAATCAAAAAAAAACTTTCTGCATGACATGTTAAGAATCAATATACTTTCTTGAATTCCGTGCAAAGTAAATACTGGTCAAACAAATTGGGACAGTGGGAGTACTACTTCTGGCAAAAAGAAAAAAGAAAGTAGATGTTTTTATGTTCATTTGAGTTGATTAGAATGTATCTTCAGGCATTCCTTTGGTTCAAATCAGTACAAGTTGCTAACAAGGAGGCAGAGGAACAAGACCGCAGGGATGGATTTATGTAACTTCTAATATGCAATTTTTAGGTGATATCTGCAGCATCTTATTTGCATTTTTCAGATGCTGTTGATGGTTGTTTCCTAAAACATTATCATTGCTAGTGGATATTTCTCGAGGTTTATTCTTTCTAGAGCAGCATAAGTGTACAAATTGTCTTCTCAATACCTGTCATTCTGCTTTATCAATTTTGTATTGATCACTCATCTAAAGTGTTGGATTACCAGATTTTACCTTTCCATCTCTCATTTGAAAAACTTAGTTTATCAATTGTGGTTAGACAAGCTACTTGGTGATCCTTGGGCACAACTTGTGTGTGTTTTCCACCAATCTAATGTTGCTTTTTAACGTAAATCACTATTTCTTTATCTTGGCTATCACTACCAAGACTTTGGAGCATGAAGCTTTCATTCACAGCATTTTTACGTACATAGCATCACTTACAAGTTCCGTCTACTCTCATTTTGATAGCATATCTGCACTTATTCCTTCCTCTTATTTTTCAAGTGAGAGGAAAATTCCACACTCTAATAGAATCTTAGCATGTATTGTTTGTCTTTTTATTTCTAGTGTTTGTACCTAAGAAACCAGCAAGTCATTTATTTCTTGGAGTCGATTAGTAATATCTACAGAATGGTTTGATACTACATCCTACATTTTGTAATTCATTTCTTTGAAATAGGATCAATATAGTTCTTGCTCATCTGAAGACTCTATGAAGTATGCTTATATTATTGCTTCAGCTTACGGTTTCTCACTTTCTTGTAGTTTCTGCCTGAGAGAATTTCTTGAAACACTGATCAGAGTGAGTAACTATTTATTCCACAAAATTCTTTCTCCTTGTTGTGTCATCACACAGAATGCTGAATTTTGCAGTCTATTCCTTTCGAGTTTTTCTTCCCCTTTTTGGCGGTGAAATTCATCCATTTCTCCAAGAGGAGAGAAAAGATAGGGAATTGATATCATATAAAGTCATGTGTGACAACTTTCGTCCCTGGAGGGGGACTTTTTTTTTTTCCCTCGGATAGGAAATTAAGCATAGAAATATACCATGGGGATTCTGAATATAAATGCATGGTGATTGTTCTCAAACTAATTGACTCTTGGAAGGTATGATATGAGCTGTGATGTCAAATATTGCAACAGTAGTTTTGTGATAAGGATGGAAAATGTTAAATTAACAAGCAGGACTAAATTCTCTGCTGTTTCAAGTGTGTTCCTTATTCCAGAGAAAATGTACAAAGGTAATTTCTTACAATGAGAATCTTTTCTTTTTCCTATTGCCAATGCCTGAATTAGCTGCTTTTGATGCTGGATATCATATATGTGGCTTCAAAAAAGTAGATACCAGAGTAATGAGGGTCTCGCTTTTATGATAGGGACTAGTAGTAAGCTGAACTGATGAATTTTATAGGAGTTTGAGTTCTTATGAATTTTATAGGAGTTTGAGTTCTTATTTTGAATAGAACGGGCTGGCTCTTTTTGTAACCATTAAGTCTATTAGAAACACTTTCAAGTGCATATTTTCTAGGTTGAACAGCTAACCCATCTCATATGCATAAGTAGGTTCCTCATCAGATCAGAAGCTAGTGTAGGTGAGGCAGCCATTTGAGAGGTTTCCCTGAGGACTCTGAATTCTCTCTTTCCCCCATTAAAGCTACTGTGTGATGCTAGCTTAGGATGTCATACTGGAGAAGAAATATCCATCTACATCACTATCACATAGCTTTTCTCTAGATATTGAGCTATGATGAATGGAAAGATTTTATAATTTTGTCTTCATGAACTGCTAGATAGAATGAGACAAAGTGATGCTCTAGGTTTCCTCTAGTTGGAGCTACAAACTATAGAAACTTACTTTTTATTTGCAGTTGGTTTTTCTCTCTGTAGTTTAATGTTTCCTTCTTGGCATATGTAAAGCACGTTCAGAAAAACACGTATGGACTTATGCTTGTTCTTCTGGGTATTAACGTATCAGCTTGTTTTTTCCACGCTGCCACCAAAGTAAAGATTATTCCTGAGTGTCAATTCTCACCCCTTATAAGCTGGATTCCTGCATATTCCTTCCATGCACTATGAGCGTGCCTATGGCTAAAAGCCACACTCCCATTCATTAAATCATGGATTCTCCTCAGTCAATTGAGGTCTGTACCAAGAAAGAGCCTCATGCAACTGCCCAGGAAGAGAAATCTTCAAAGAAACTAGCCCGAGCTCAATGGCTTCGAGCAGCTATCCTTGGAGCAAATGATGGTTTGCTTTCCACCACGTCCTTGATGCTCGGTGTGGGTGCAGCTAAGGATCAAGATCAGCGGTCTATGCTTCTTTCTGGAGCAGCTGGAGCTCTTGCAGGTGCCTGTAGCATGGCTGTGGGAGAGTTCGTCTCTGTTTCAACTCAACGAGACATTGCCAAGTCCATTGCTTACAAGTTAAAAGGAAGCAGTCCAACTAATATTGCAGAAATCAAACAAGGTGAAGTTCCTCATGACATGGCCTTTCACAGTATATTAGCCACTTCAACACAAGGTAGGAAGTTGCTATATGAATCGCCTGTACATATACAGTCCAATTCTTTGACACCTGCAAGATCGCCTATGACAAAAGTTATAGAAATTGATGCAAGAAGAATCATGGTGGAGGGGTCAAAACAGGACAATGACACAAAATTAGAGCCATTGCCTAGTCCATTGAAGGCTGCAGCAGCTTCGTCTCTGGCTTTTCTCTTTGGAGCCTTTGTTCCTGTGATGCCAGTTTTAGTGGTGAGTGACAACAGAATCAGGATATTTGTGATGGTGATTGTAGCATCATTAGCTTTGTGTTTATTTGGGGGAATTGGAGCTTATCTTGGTGGCTCATCAGTGAAAATTTCTGCTATGAGAATTTTACTTGGTGGGTGGATTTCAATGGCCATCACATATGGTTTACTTAAGCCCTTTGATAATGATGATTAGCAGAGGTTTGGATAATATTTGGAGTTGAAAAAAGATATAGTATTTGAACATAAATTGCTTATCCCCTTTTATAAGATAGTAGAAAATAAATATAAGAAAGAAGCCAACTCAAGCACATATTGCTTTAAAATGGTCTTGAACCAGGGGCGGAGCCACCTTTGGCGGAGGGGTGTCAAGCAACCAGCCTTTGTCGAAAAATTACATTGTATATGTAGGTCAAAATTTAATTTCATACAAGTTTTGATATCTCTGGTTAAAGGATTCCAAAAATTACATCCTTGCTAGCAAAAACACCTAGTGGCCTTGGGAATTTAATTCTTTAGAATTTGGCGATCAAAAGTTAATCGAATGGTAAACGCTTCTCACCTTGAGCTCTTAGAGAAGAGCAAAGAAAATCGATGTGTAAATTTTTATCAAAAAAATCCACCATAATCATGATTGCGATTAGGTCCGTAACCCTAATCCATACATAATAGAAAAGAATAAATATACGGTGTACGTACACCACAGCCTTTAAAATATGTCGAAGCAATTACTCCTTCTTATGAACATTTGCTCCAAAGAAACTTGGTTGGGTGCTTCTTCACTTGAAATTAGCAATATATGAATAGTATCCAATTAAGTTTTACGTGTTCAATATTTTTACTATCATTATTTTTCTTTCTTCAACATTGTTATCATAATTCCTATTTTATCATTTCTTTCGAACTTTTTTTGAAAAATATTTTTTTTAAATCAAGTATCTATCGAAAATAACTTTGCACCTCATTCTCTTTAGACTCCACTATAAAAAATATATATATATTGAGTATCTTACATATATAATTATATATGTTCGATGTACTCCATAATTTCATGATCAATTCTAACATGTCTGCAACGAATCTTTTATTAGGCATAATAAATTAATGTGCAATGCCCTTTATGTAACATCCTCGTGAAATGATGAAAATATCTCTAAATTTGACCTTACGCGTAACGTGTCTTCCCATGCTCTGTTTGCAAATCCGAGATCGAATTTTCGATCAGTGCGAAAAATCGAATCGAAAAATGGTCTCGACTCGACAAAAGCTCGAAAAAATGTGAATTTTTTTTCCAAGAAAGTTCAAAACAGTTGGGTTTCCGCGCCCCTCTGCGACGTAGAGTGGACGCGGAGCCACATTTTGATTTTTTCCAAAAATTTACGAAAAGTGAGAAATTAGTGAAAAAGTGCTAAAAAGCGTGCGCTAGTGCAGGAGGAGACATATTTCCTTTTTTTAGGGGAATGGTATTTCCGACTACCCCATATCCTAGACTAAGTCGGTTTTTAAGTTGAACTAAGTCCAAAACATATTTTTCTTAGTCACATTCATAAGTTCAATCAAACCCTCTCAAGAACCTACAGTCAGGAAATTTAAGAAACGATTGTAGGGCTTAGATTTTTCCTTCCAATTCCTCAAGAACACTCTCCAATGTATGTAAGGTCACTCTAAATTTATTATTTTTAGAATATTTTAGAAAAGTATGACTTAGTTTTCATTCCGAAAATCCCAAGTTTTGATTTAGAGTAATTTCATGAAAACCTTATAAAGTTTAGTAGATTTCCCTACATATGCACAGATTCTTGATTGAATGATGTTGATTCTTAATTCTTTAACTGTTATTAAAGTATTGATTTCAAGATTTTAAAGTATATATGATTTCCTGTGAATTGATGTGGGGTTCCTGAACACCCATAAAGATTATGGTTCAAGACTAGTTAAAGAATGTATTTCTTGAATTATTCTTGCATTTTAGCTGAGCATATCATATATGTTAAGAATGGTTTTCTTGAAAGTTTCTTAATACTCTAGTTGAGAAATCTAGTATGTTTGAAAGTACATGAACGATACTAGTTCAGTAATATTAAAGATTTCAGTTGAGAAAGCTAAGTAATAAGCTGAGCTAAGTCCCCAAGAAAAATCAGATTTTCAAGAACTTATGATCATTTAAGTATGAGCTATGTAAGTGTTTCGGGAGTAGTATTGAGCACCAATATGGGTGAGAGTAGAATAAATTACTCGAACTCATAAACTATGTAGTCAACATAGGATAGGATCGAACCACAGCACCTTCCTCATTAGCCACTGAGATGGACTAGTTTTGGGATGGATCCACTCACTTAGTTATTCGTCCCCTACCACAGCAAAGTACGGGGTGACAGAGTTTCTCAGCAGCCGCTCCCTTGAGAATCTGACAGCTTCCAATTTTTGGTGAGGCCTCTTCTCAGTCTGAGGCTCCTAAGTTATTTATGTTGCTTTTTCAGTATTTATCTCTAGTTCTGACTACTTGTGGCCTGTCTCAGTAGTCCTTTCAGACAGTATTATTAGAAGTTCCATAGACCGTATGATTAGTATTTCAGTTTTCAGTTATTCAGACATTGTTTTAAAAGCTTTCTTATTTATTATGCAGATAGTTTAGCTTATCTTATTGTTTTTACGACCTTTTCCATCATTATTAAGTCTTCCGCTGAGTAAGTAGCCAGACCAAGTGGTTTGTTTGGGACCAGAATTGATTTTCGAGTGTCAGCCACGTCCAGGGTGTAGGCTCGGAGCGTGACACTTTAACTTGGCCTCAATCGTAATTCGTGCCCGTCAATTTTGAGTGCGTACAAGTAAACACTTAAACTTATATAAAGTTAATTAAACAAGTAGATACACTCGTCCTATGTGACATAAAACCTGTAAGACGACACATAGGATACGAATCGCCACATAGGACGCCAAGTACGATACATGTGTTCATTTGTTCAACTTTATACAAGTTTAAGTGTCTAGTACTTGTGTACACCTAAAATTAGAAGACAGAGTTATGATACGAATGATTTGCTGAAATGACAAATATTAGATATGTTATTATGGGTTGTAAAATTAAATAATGAATTGCAAGTTCTAGCAATTACGGGTTTTGATAATTTAATTACTAGTTATAACATATATACACATTGTACCCATTCCATACCAATTACATACTCAAATTTGTTAGAATATATGTTTGAGTATGTAATTGATATGGATTGCGTATGATGTATATATGTGTTATAACTTGTAATTAAATTGTTAAAATCCGTAATTAATATTATGTAATGTTACAATCTGTAATAACATATCTAACATTTGTCATTTTAATAAATCTTATCATACACTACAAAATAAGGCCAAATTAAATGTCATATTTATCCATTTTGCTTTCTTAGTGAGTTAGCAACTTCAACCCGGTCTAAATAATTATTCAAATAAACACGATTGCGTAAATATATATGAATAACTGATCATAACAATATGGTCACAAACAGCCAAACAATGACGCAAGATCTTCCTTATCAAGACTCAAGATCAAGGTGCATGTACACGTAACAAGCTATAGGCCATAAAAACAAGCACGTCGTTGATATTTAACTATTGGTATTTGTTTTCAACGTCATTGAGAAAGAATCCAAACGCAAAAAATAAAATATATCATTCTTTTTAGAGACATAAAATATATTAAATTATAAATAGAAATAATTCAATACATATATATTTTTTATTTTCTCATTCAATGTTTGGTACCTACATTATCTGGATTCATACCGGGAAGTCCCACATTCCGGGGGAGTAAAGCACTCCCTAACAAAGGGGACTTCATATCTAGTGGGAGTCAAATCTGAGACCTCTGATTAAGAAAAAAGAAGTATTTATCACTCCATCACAACCTTTGTTAGTATAATTCAATACGTATTATGTATTATATAGTATTTTTCTTTTATATAGACGTAAAATAAGTTGAAGGGAAAAAAAAAATACAAGTCAAAGAGCAATGATGAATCCAATCTAGAATGGTGACACAAGGGTATGGCATAGGAGTTGCCAATAATTAATAACTCAACTCCCATCTCCTCGTTTTCACATTATTTCACTTCTATTTAATAGTATATCACCATCTTTAAAACCTTGGCCACATTTCCCATCCAACGAGTCTAATAAAATACAAAAATAACAACAAGACCTCTCTTTTCTAGGAAGGGAAAAAAATGAATCAGCTAGAGAGTAAAGACTTGGCTTCTTCCTTGCCTGTTCTTCCTAGATTAGATCGCTTGGATTTTTTGGTAACTATTTTTTCGTTCACTTTTATTTGTTTATTAAGTATATTGAAAAATAATGTCGCTCATTATGCTAAGAAAATAGTAAGCAAATTTCATTGTTGGAAAAAATGATTTTAATATCTTGTTAATGGCCTTTAGTATATCCTATAATTATTGTGATTGAATACATAGACTTGATTAATAATAACTATTAATCAATTTATTCTCTTCATAATAGCCGTGAATATAATTGAAAGGCCTTTTATTATGTTTTTATTCTTTCGGCCTCTTTATTCTCTATGAGGTAATCCTTCTTCCTATATTCTATTGCTCAGTTTTTTTCTCTATTTTCTGTTCTTTTAGTTTTATACTAGAAATGCTCGTTAAATTTTAAAAGTACACTTATATCGAGTGAAATATCAGTATTTTTTGACACATCTCAACCTATAAAAATCTACAAGTATTTTGTGATGAAGTATTTCTTGTAAAATTTCCAACACATAGATGAACGTGGTGACATATAAATGCAGCTGCAGGTTCTGGAAGAGAAACATGGTCTGTCAGCAAGAAATGAGAAAGAGAATGAAGAAGAAAACGAGTACGGAAGAACTCTGAGTCTATCCACCGCACTGCAACAAGTTCATCACAAAGGCACACTTGTTGACCGCCTCACTGCACTTGAGAATCGAGTTTTTAAGGTCGGTCCTATTTTTTTTTTTAATCTGTTTAAAATTAATTTATAACCATAATGTATACGACTATATATAATATTGGTTTGTATTGTTTAGTTGCAGCAAAGCTTAGAAATGGAAGAAGGAAGCACATCAAGGTCGAGCTCATCCAAGTCAAGGAATGACAACGCCGATGAAAAAGCCAATCTCAAACAGAAACAGCTCCAGGTAAATAAGGCTCCCATTTTTATTTGTTCACTATACTATTTTAGAATATTCAACAATACTTATTCAGTTTATGAAATCAATTGATAATTTTACACTTAATTTCTAATTTACCTTTATTATTAATTATAGTCATTTTTCTATTACATTTTTCAATACATTGTCTTTATTATATTCAAAGGATAATTTGATAAAATTATCTCCATCATTTACTACTTCTCAATTTTGTGTCAAGTCAATAGGGGACAAGTAAAGACGGACACACAGGAGTATTGTATTAAATCCAAGTACCCTTATGATTAAGACAATGCCTTTCTTAAGGAATGTGACAAATAATGACAAAAATAGTATACTACTAATTTATATATTCTCTTTGTCCCATATTAACTTAATTTTTAGTGCTTTTTTCATTGTTCAAAGTTCAAAATGAATGTTTGAAACTTTTTTATATTTGTCCTTTCATTAAAGTTTTATATTTTCTAGGAGATAAATTACACTACTTGCAAAACTAGATTTATGATTTCATAAAAGGTAATAGTGAAAGTATGTACGATTCAATCCTTAAATATTTTTCTTAATATGTCTGTCTCACAAATTAAGTTAATATGGACGGAGGGAGAATACTTTATACCTGCTAACCTTTATCATACATGTATGTGTTTACATTGAAATGAGAGGTTTATAGACTTTATTAAACAGTTATTAATAGATGATCAGTTCTTTTATTTGTCACAATATATGATTTTTGGGTTTTATTTAATAATATATATTGTAACTATTTTACAGGAAGAAGTCTCGACAGCACCTTTAAGTAGTGGGAAAACAGATAAAGTGGTTGGTAATGCTAAAATGACAAGGAAAAAATGGGGCCTTGGCTGGCTCCGATTGGGATGTAATTAATTAAAAGTATGTTATTTATACTTGTTTAAGCTTCAAGTGGATTGATTGCTATGATTAATCATATCTAACACATTCAGAATTTAGATTTTTCTTGGTACTTATGAGTTTACAAAAGTACATGGAAAAAAACATAATACATAGTAATATGCTTTTTAGTTTGGCTTCATTTGCATCTAGGTCCTTCAATTTAGAATATGCATAATCAATGTCACATGAGATATAAACTTATTATGTAGGAAGAATGTGTCTATTTGTTTAATTTTATACCAATTTAAGTGATTACTTGTGCACATTTAAAATTACAGAACACAAATATTAAACGAAAAGAAGGAATTGGAAAAGAAAAGGGGGAGCTATTGTGAAGTCTAGAAAGGCGGAAATGGAAAATCGAACCAGCGTAGACATATTGCCAACGAATTTACAGTTCGTCCCCATTAGCCTCTCGGGCCAGTGGCTTGAAACTAATCTCCCGCAGTCACCCACCATGATCGGAGCTGAGATGATTCATACTAGCTTGGTTAGTATTAAGCAGTGGTTAAAACTTTAACTTCACATTAGTGCTTAGGGCCTACTGAAGCGTTGTAGATCCTAGCAGAGTATCATGAAAGCCCTTAGGAGGGGAACAACAGCTGGAAACAGCTGCTTATACCCCATAGGCTGAGGAGCAAAAGGAGGAATCCGCTCGAGGAGGGGCTCGCGTTTGATTAGCTTAATATCAAATTAAATGAAATATGTATGTGTTATGCTAAAAATAAAATAATTGCATTTCTGAAAAACTAGCTTAGTAGTATGGTTTATGATTCTTGAGAGAACTAGAATTCTACCAAGCCAAACTATGCAGCTAGGCTCAATAGAATATGTAGCCTAAAAGGTAAATTATAGAAAGCACTTTAGTAATAGAATTGTTGAGTATGTCTTTTTATTTACATTTTTCCCCTTTCTTTTTTTGTTCTTTGACTTTTTTAACTCTAAAATTAGTAATTGCACTAAGTGTTCGAGTCTTGGAGATATTATTTTTGGGCGATTGATCGAGTATTTGATATGTGTGAAGAATAAATATAAAATGTTTGACAAACAATGTTACTTTAAATATTTAATAATAATAAAATTGATTATATTTAACAAGCTGAAATAGAAAATTCACAATAGAAAAATTATATGTGTTTGACCAAGAAATTTACTTTTTCTGAAGTTGAACTCCGAAAAACATGTTTGGTCATAAAATTTCAAACTTTAACTTGACATTGAATTCCACAAATTTGAAGAATTTTAAAACAAAAAAAAGATATTTTTATTTTTTTTGCTCCAAATTACTCAAACAAACATCATATAATATCGGACTAATCCTAAAAACTATGAATCTCAATAGGAGAAGCAGGCCTCATCTAACCTCAAACCACCTTAATTCAGTATGTATTTGTGATCAAACACAGTGACAAATTTTTAAATATCATTTTTCACTTTAAAAATAAAAATATTTTTTGGTCAAATGTCACAATGAAACATGATCAAAGTAACAAAAGAAAGGAGATGAGATATATGATTTAAGGTGAGAAGTATAGACTTCGCCTAAGCAAAATACATAATAGATTCTTTTGCTTGCGTCATATTTTGCTATATTTTCTCTTCATCATTCAACTCACACCTTTATGGGACATATTCGTATATTCGGTTCATCACAATGTATATGAGTATTTACTTTAATTTGTGTTACCCCTAGCATATGTAGATGTTGCAATCGTCTTGCTTCTTTAAGTTATCAAAAGTATGATCAGCCTAGATTTAGTTGTAGTTCGTGAAAATTGGCGTGACATTTTGGAAACAAATTGTTTTGCGCACACATCACTTTTTTTTAATTTTCTATTAGGTATTTGGTATCTCAATTAGAGTCCGGCTATTTCGAATTTATATCACATAGAGCTCCACTTGGGAGGAAGCATTCCCTTCAAGAATTTTTTTCATACTCAGAATAAACTCGAATCTGAGACTCTAATTAAGTAAGAAGCAACTAACTCCTTTCACTGCTTCACATCATTTGGTGGTATACACATAGTCATGTACTGAAAGGGTATGAATCAGATAAAATGTATATATGAATCTATCATGAGTAACATTATTCATCAGAAATATGAATTCAAAATTTTAAAAAGCTTATCAAATTTTTGAATAATTTATAACCTAAACATATATTGAGTGAACTTTTAAATAAGTACTCATAAGTTACGTCTAATTCATAGCTTAAAAGCTAGCTTTGTCCCAATATCTATCATATATGCCATAAATGTTCTTTTCAAAGAACACTAAGAAGTTGTATATAAATAATATCAGAAATGTGTTGAAAATAGAAAATCACTACTTCACCTTCTGCAGAAGTATTCACATCCATGAGCAAGGCGGATTTAGGGGTTGTCAAGGTGTTCATTTGAATTCTTCAGATAAAAATTATATTATATGTAAAAGATAATTTTGATATACATATAAAAAATTTTAATCTTTTAAACATAAGATTAGAGATAATCGCAGGAAGTGATATATTGCGAATATGAAAAATCAAGTGAGTGACTTGATTATTTGTACAAGTAAAATAAAACATAGAGTTCGCTAACTTCTAGTTTAATTAATCAATTTGAACCCACTCTAGGTTAGTGGTTTAATGGGAGTAGGTATTATCTCTTTATGAAAAATTCAATATGTAGCATGCGGCTAGAGGCTATATATGCAAGGGTAGCAAATGAAATTTAATTCATATTATTTGAAGTTTGGAGTTTATATTTTGAATAATTCAATCAATTTTATAACTCATAAAATATTAGTAAAAGAAGTTCAATTCAATACTAAAATTGAATAATTACTCTTTAGTTTTGCATTAATTTAAATAAGCAGAAAATGGTTAAATATTTTTATTCAAAAATATCTTTTCATCTCGCTATATATGGATAAAAAATGCATCTAAAATTTAATTTAAGCTTAAAATTGTCCCCTCTTTTTAACAGAAGTTGATGCGACATAAATTATATTTTTATTAAACATGTGACATTATTTTTACTCTTGGACATATAATATATTAGACCCAATCCCATTCACAATCTTAATGATTATGCTGGATCTTTTAGAAATAGTCTTGGGTTAATCGGTATGATTGTGAAGGCAATTTCGATCTAATTAATTACGTGTCGATCAATAAAAATAATATTAAATATTTAATAAAAAATATTTTTGCCACATCAGCTTAGCTTCTGTTAAAAGTAAGGACAATTATAGATTTAAATTTACCTTTTAGGGGTATTTTTGATCAAAATAAGTAGATGAAAAAGTATTTTTGATCCAATAAGTGAAAGAATGATATTTTTAATACATTTAAAAACATTTTAAATCCTTTTCCATTAAATAAATAGTGGGCGTACTTTTTTTTTCTGAATGCATAGACATATAATTACGGAGTATTTATTAATCCTACTTAATTTGATGTGACTTAATATTTCAAGTTATGATTATTTTTGTTATAATTTACTAAATATTTATTTTATATGATTTTATTATTTTTTTTTATGTTGAGTATATGAAGACTTTATCAATTTGAAAGATCTAATTTATATTAATATAATTCAAAAATTCACCATAACTAATATAAATTTGACATTTAAGAAACCTATACCAACCCAACGTGTTACGTATACGACATATACATCTTCCCATAAAAATAAGATAGTTGTTATTTGTTGATTTTATGATAAAATAATAGATAAATTATATGTATAAATCCTATTGTAAAAACATGCATAAAATATTTATTTATTTGACTTTTTCATGAATTGCATTTCTTGAATTTTAAGTTAAAGACAATAAGTTTCCACATAAAAAAAAATCATAAATTGTCATCTTAACAATTTAAAATTTTAAAGTTATTATATTTAATACTTTAATTTGTTTTCATTCGATAGTTAGATATTGACTTGAGTTTCATTAACAAAATAAAGTTAAAATTAAGTATTACATTTTTGCTAAATAGGTAAATAATTTTCTTTCTACGAACAATTGAATGAGATTTAACTTTTGTCTTTAGCGATAAACTGCTTCTAACTTGCAATATTTTTAAGTATCATTCAAAAAATCATAAAATAATATGCTATTATAATTTAAGAAAAAAATTCAGCAAATAGTTTACAAAATCAATTCTTAAGAAAATTATACGAATTCATCAACAAACTTTAAATCTTATTGCATATAATATATGATTTTACAATAATTTTCAATAGAGACATCAACTTTTTCTTCTATGTTAGCCTACTAGCCGAAACAAAATTTTACTCTCTCTGGTTGCTTTTATAGATCACATTTTATGATTGTATTTGCATTGAGAAAAAAAAGTAATTTTAATGATTTTATTATTTTGCTTATCTAATGTATATTAATTATTTTTTTAATTCTTCTAATAGGTCAAATATATCTTTTCAAAGTTCAATAGATATCAAGGGTAAAATAGAAAGAATAGTGTCATTTATGCATTAATTTGGTAAAATGACATATATTAAGGACCATCTATTTATAGTAAAGACGATATATAAAAGGAACCGAATGGAGTAATATATAAGGTTCTTTTATTATAACTAGATAAGAATATCTGTGCTCAGCACGACCCAACTTGATTTTTTATGCATTTTTTTTATAAATACGACTAAAATAATTACACTAAACTCTGTCAAAGACCTTCATGCTAACATAGCAGAACATAATAATTAGACAAAACTCAGTCAAAAGCCTTTATACCAACATAACTGAACATGTCATCTTTGATACAGTATGTGAAATAGAACACAACACTTATGTACATTGTTATTCATATATTATAGGATTCTTTCATGTGTAATATGTGCATAAGTACATTTGAATTCATCATTTCTTAAAAGTAAGAGTTCAAACAATTTTTTTAATCATTCTAGAAATCATCATATGAAAGACTTTAGGATGA
>JAABOM020000049.1:12171420-12189344 GCA_011800125.2 Solanum clarkiae | reverse complement strand
TTATTATTAAATGATGGAATGGGAAGTCCGTAAGCGGCAGCAGATAAAGACAGAGACTTCCCTTCAATCACTCCATGATAAAAGGCCCCAATTTCTTTTTAATAAATAATAACTACTTTGCATTTTCAACGGAACTTAACATAAATATATGAAATTTCAACACTTCAAATGCCATTCATGTTAGGTTTTTCTATTTAAAAAAAAAAATTATATATTTGGCATCTACTTAGTGTCACTTATATGTGCTTTTTGTTTTTTAATACATAAACCTACCTCGTCTATTATATAACTGCCCTATGAGGTAAGAAATTCTCAAGTATAATTTTCAGGGAAGGAGTTGAACTATTTAGAGGTACCAAACAAATTGGTTGAATTAAAATTGAGAATGTTGAATGAGTTGAAATAGAAATTGGATTGGATTATAACTCGCCCAAAGTACTCAAACGGGTAAGGTTTAAATGAGCTGAAATTCTGGTTGGGTCATGACCCGCCTAATTTGACCCGTTCAGTCTCAGTAATTTTAACATATTATTATTTACTTTGTATAATCACAATTTTTATTTCAACTCAAGAAAATATAAACAAAAAGTTATAAATAAATAGATAAATTACAGAAAATATAAAATAGATAGCAAACATACATTACATCAACCAAATAAAGAGACTTAAAATGGGTTGAAATTGGAGATTAAATTAGGTTCAACTGAAAATTCTTTGAAAATGGGTTAAGGCTTGAATGAGTTGAAATTGAACCTAATTCAAATTATTTTGAGTCCCAAGTCATAAAATTTTGGGCAAGTTGGACGCGTTACTTATATTTAAGCTCATTTTGACACCCATAGAACTATCTATTCCAGCCGGGAGAATAGGCCAGTCAACAAAAAGATTCTGAAATTGCAGAAGTTTAGTTCAATCAAGCTGTTGAGTATTGGACACAGGCTATAGCGCGTACTCTCGATAGTTTATGTTGATGTGCATAATTAGTTGAAGATCACGAGACATTTTGAATAAAAGAAGATACCATTTATTTATCATCCTTTATTTTGTGATCTTAATCTAGTACAATATTTTTTTTAATTTAGAATTTAGGTATTTACAATAAGTAATTGTTTGTTGGACCCATTAGATAAATTAACTAAAAAAAGGGACTATTCTTTTACTTTTGAAAGACCCAATTATATAATTTCATTATCCCCCTCTAAGCCACTACACCTACTTTAATAGAAATTTAGAATGCCAATTTTATTTTACTTTTAACTTATCCCAATCCCAACTGTTGTTCCTCTAGTTGAGTAGTGATTGCCTATTATCATATTTGACATTAATCAATTGTGCTTCCCATGATGGAGACCAAAACAACACCCAACTTTTTTTTCACTCGCATGTAACACCTTTTAAATTTCACAAATTAAACAAGCCTCGTTATAATAATATATTTATATTTTAAAAAAAAATATTTTTGAATTATAAATTATTTACATAAATATTATTTCTAAAAAAATCTTTTAAAACTGCATATTTGATTTACGATCAAACTGTATCATATAAATTAAAATTGACGAAAAGTACCTTTCTTTTGTGCTATGACTTGTAATACAATAGAGATGGTGTGTTTTGAATCTTGAGGGGCACGTTAAACATAGATAATTATTTTCTAATAACAACTACTACCTCTGTTTCATTTTATGTGACATCCTTTCCTTTTTAGTCCGTCCCAAAAAGAATGTCACCTTACTCTAATTAAAAACAATTTACCTTTGAAATTTCTTTTTTACCCTTAATGAAATGATTTTCAACTACACAAATATCTAAGAATGATTTTACACCATAAAATTTCAAAATCTTTCTTTTTTTCTTAAACATCGTGTCAAGTCAAAAAATATCACATGCAATGGAATGGAGGAAGTATTATCTTTTGATTGCCAGTTAGATAAAGGACTACAGTTAACTATGAAGTTTGGAATAGATAATTGATTGATTGATCATTTGAAGTCTTCCAATAATTACTTGCTATTTTTTTTAATAAGATAAGTGAATGTTATCCAACTAAGAGGGAAAACACCTTTACACAAATGACATCTATTGTACCTTTTTATTTTATTTTTGTGTCTGTACCATTTGAAAATTAAGTTTCACATATTTTAATCTCTAAGCCAAGTCAGCGGGGGGCAAGTAAAGATAGACTGTGAGAATATTATTTAGTAAATGAATCATCATAGTTTTGCAATAGTATCTAAAAAATTGTTCTAATAACATGTTAGCACTTATTCGCTACAAGAGGGAATTAAATTTTAATCATTGTTCTAACATTTTGATAGCATAAAATTGGATAAATGTGTATTAGTAGAGTAACGTTGGTTGGACAAAATAATCACAGAATTAGCTATACTTCAAACTAAACATGAAATAAGTTAATCCCATATTGTATTCTGGCATTATTATCCTTATCCCACGTACCAAACGACTTCAGTTAACACTCCTTACCAGGTTATGTACAGCAGATCATATTATACGGATAGAATGAAATAAGCTGAAACTATAAATCATTTGAAAGTTGGACCAAAAACAAAAGACTAAAGCATGTCCAGCAATCACTCAAGAACCTACTGAACTTGATTAACATAGTGGCAGTATAATCAATCCTGCAAGTACCAATGGTACAATGTGCCTCAGATTTCTTTTACATAAAAAGAAGATAATTATCTTACTCTTGATATGTTTCACCATCAAGTGAGCAACCTGTCATAATCTAAACATAACCAAGTGACAAGTGAGTAATGCATGCAAATCTCATATATTTGATCCACATCTTTTACACATGAAACCTCAAGCTGAATGATTTGCGTAGCCCTGTTGAATGTTACTAAGGGCCATTCACCCTGTTGGCCCTTACTAAGGGGCAAGACATATGAATGGTCCAGCAATACAATCCCTCAAACCCCAGGCGGAGCGCCTGGCATACTGCACTATACTACCATTGATTTGTTCCCCTCTTTTTTTGAGTCAAAAGGTTCGGAGAACACTAGGTAAAGAAAATTATTACCAGCACAGAGAAATTCTCAGCATCATGTAAGCACAATCAGTTTTTTCTTGAGCTAAGGGTATATAAAAACAACCACCTTCCAGGGTAGGGGGGAAGTCTCTGTGCACCAGTGGCGGATCCAGAAATTTTTTAGTTTTAACATTGCTTCATAGAGTGGGTGCTCTGTTATTTTAATGAATTGCTAAATTTTGTACATAAATAATAGTTGGTCACGGGTGGCAATGGGTGCACCCATAGTGGACAATGTACATCTGCCACTGCTGTGCACACTATCCGTCCCAGACTCCACTTATGGGATTAAAGTGGGTATGCTGCTGTCCGATAATCACAATCAAAAGTAAACATGCAGTACCTAAGATGGAATAAAGTATAACAGAAATATAAGGAAAACCAAAACTACGCCAAACAGTATCAGAAGATACAGTAATTAACGAAATATAAGGAAAACCAACCCTATGCACACAGTATCAAAAGATAAAATGTTTAAAGAAAAATAAGGAACAAGAGAGTAGAAGTTCACAGAAAGACCTCAAGTATAGGTCAGTTGACAACAAAAATATTCATAAAATAACTGGTTGTGTGTTTACCACTGCCACTATGTAGGAACCCTCCACTATATCTACAAACTCCATCATCCCCACCTAATTCCATCTTTCAGCAGATACCATTATATAAGCTCTTTACTCTCGACCACTATGATAGAATATGCATGAATTCCAACTTTAATGAGTAAAAACAGTATCATTCCGCCTAGGTGGTTGGCCAGGAAAACTTCCCGGCTTGAGCTTCGAAGCCTTATGCCTAGCAAGTTCGGGGGGAACAGGACTGTTGCTTTGGATGAGCATTTGCTTAAGATCATAAAAGACTTTTGTATCCTGCAAGGTCAAAAATGTTGTGGCTACACCAGTCTTTCCTGCACGACCTGTACGTCCAATACGATGGGTGTATGCTTCAATTGTTTTGGGCATATCATAGTTAATCACATGGGCCACGTCAGGTATATCAATTCCACGGCCGGCAATGTCACTAGCAACTAATACATTATACTTCTTTGTCCTAAATCCTTCAAGGCTGGTTGCCCTCTGCTCCTGTGACTTCCCACCATGAAGTGTGCTTACCCTATAGCCAGTTTTATGCAGATTCTTGGCAACAGTATCAACCCCCTTTCTAGAGTTTATGAACACAATAGCAATCTTATCTCCAAGCTCATCCAGCAACCTCTGCAGCTTAAACATTTTCTCAGATTCCTTTACCATGAACACGTGCTGAGTAATGAGGTCAGTCGCCTTTCCAGCAGTGCCAATAGTCACGACAACAGGATTTCTTAAGTAATTTCTAGCCAATCGCTCTACAGCAGGTGGCATGGTAGCACTGAACATATAAGTGGTTCGATAAATCTTCTGCTCATCAAGCTCTTCATCCTCATTCTTTGGTTTCATATTACTTGACGGCATTGCATCCAGTACACCAACAACTTGAGGTCCAAAACCCATATCAATCATTCGGTCAGCCTCATCAAGAACCACATAATTACACTGGTTCAGAACACAATAACGTCGATCCAAGCAATCGAGAAGTCGCCCAGGAGTTGCAATCACAACTTCACAGCCTTGCCTAATCCTAAAAACCTGCTCCTCTATGGACTGCCCACCAACAACAGAAACCACTTTGATACCCAAGTGGTGTGCAAACTTGATAGTCTCATCCTCAATTTGTTGAGCTAGTTCTCGTGTGGGAGCCATTACAACTGCATATGGCCCCTCTGATTCATTTTCTTCACTCAATGGAGGAAGCCTTGTGATATAATTCAACATAGGGAGAACAAAAGCAGCAGTTTTACCTGAACCAGTTTCTGCGACACCAATCACATCACGCTGTTGAAGTCCAAGCGGAATGGAAGCCATTTGAATAGGGGAAGGCTTCTCGTATCCAGCCATCTCAACGGCCTTGAGCAACTCTATAGTTAATTTGCTCTCGGCCCAATTCCTGATGGGACGGGGTATCCTCGACCCCTTATAGGATATATTGTGATCGTCCCTGAATATCCTCCAATCTCTCTCCGTCATTTCCTCCAGCTTCCTATCTGACCAGTGGCTATCAACCCTCATGTCAAAAGTGTCATACAAATCAGCATTTTGTTCCTTCTTCCTCAAGGAAGCTGCTTCTACTGCAGTCACCTCAACGCATTCCTTCTTCCAAATCTCCTCCTGCATCTTCCTTTCGTTCTTGGCGGCAAGCTTCTTCTGCTCCCTACGGTCAATCCCACCGAAGAATCCACGACCAAAGTATGGGCGGGCTTCGTGAGGGTTTTGGTAAAGAGGATTCACGTCACGAGAGGTGTCTTCAGTGTTCTGCCAGCCGAAGGATGATCGGAGTTTCGCACTGGATATAATCACCCCCTTCTTGGGTTTCTTGGATCCCAAATATTGCTCATGAATAGCTTCAAGTTCCTTCTCTGCCAGATTCTCCAATAGAACCCGCTTTGGTTCCTTCTCTCTATCTCTGTCTCTGTCTCTTTTCCGGTTTTCGGAGGAAGGACAGTTGTACTCAACCTGAAGATGGTCTCGGCGGTGTTTCTGGTCGGCGATCTGATCCTGAAGGGCTAATTGCGCTCTCTGTGCTTTGGTGAGGTAAACCGGCTTCTTGGGCAGATCCGGTTTGATTCCGATGGAACGGTTCATACTTTTTTCAGATATGGTCATCGCTTTACAAGCAGCGGTGAAGGGGATCAGTTTGGGGAAGAAGGTAAAGTTTAGGCGATTTATTGGGCACAGCCGACAAAAGAGGATTTGAATTTTGGCATGCCAATTATGGTTAGGAAATCCAAGCAAGTAACAATCTCTACTTTATTTTTTAAGCTGCTATTCTCAAAATTGAATCTATTCCAAATATATATACCATGGTTCTTTACTTCGATAGGATACAAATATCTAAATTTGATAACTTTAGATACTTTTTCACTAGCCGCTCTACCGGAATAATGAAGAGAGTGCTTTCTAAACGAGAAAGTTTCGTTCATTATTCAAAATATTTGAATTATTCAAATTTCAAAATTGATATTTGAAATATCTTCATGTTTGTCCTTTGCTTTCGTGAAATTTTATATTTCCTAAAATTTAAACTACACTATTTTATAAAGTTATTTATAAGGATAACAGT
Organism: Solanum clarkiae; assembly: GCA_011800125.2. Lineage (NCBI taxonomy): Eukaryota > Viridiplantae > Streptophyta > Magnoliopsida > Solanales > Solanaceae > Solanum > Solanum clarkiae. The sequence goes on along the minus strand of JAABOM020000049.1, from coordinate 12,183,142 downwards.
GAAAAATATGGTTAAATTCTATCCTTAAATATGCTTCTTAATATGTCTGCATTACCTAACAAATTAAGTTAATATGGAATAGAGAGAGTAGGAAATACTCCTTCCATTCATTTTTACTGGTCACTCTTTGACTTTGCACATTCATTAAGAAAATAATTACTAATATAAGCATTTTATCATAATATTTCTCTTAATTGATGTTTAGTATTAGGTCTCGAAAAATAATTTAGAAAATAATATTTAATTAAGGGTAAAATATGTAAAAAAAAATGTCCAAAAAAGTAAAAATAAAAAAATCTATTTTAAAAATAAATGACAAGTAAAAGTTACTCCCTTCATCCTGTTTTATTTGTCATTTATTCTTAAAGGAGATTTTCATTTTCACTTATCACTTTTCACATAATAAAAAAAGACAATTTTCTTTTCATGTCTTACGCTTAGGATTAAATACTATTCTCTAAATCATTTACCAAGACTTAATACTAAACATCAATTAATAAAGATGGCGTGATAAAATACTTACAATAACAAATAAAAATAAATGGATGTAGTAACTAATTAAAGATAAAACGACTAAAAGGAACACTCAACATTTTTTGAAAGAAATTTCACCAATCTTGGAAGAAGAAAATAAAATTTTATTCATTTCATCCCATATTAACTGTCATGTCCAGCTTATTATTAATTGTTGTCCTAAATTACTTGTTTGTTTAATAAATTAAGATAAAATTAATTAAATTATTTTCATTTCACCTCTACAATTTATATTTCTTGAAAGTCTACACAAACTTATATGTTCCTAAACAATTTCTTTTTCAAAAGAGTGGATCAAGAATAAATTAGTAAAATTATTCATCCTATTTATGATTCTTTAAAGGACATGTAGAAAAAGTGGACAACTAATATAAGACAGAAGCGAGTAATTACTTAAGAAAGCATTAAAGATTATCCTAATAAATTAAGAAACAATTCCATGATAAATTGAAAAGCACTAAGAAATATTTTACTGGATCATTTGCTCTTGCTTGGCCACTATGCTGCCATTTTCCTTGTATCTTTGTAACCACCTCCCTGTCCTTTTTTTCTTATTGATAAATATTGTGTTCAAACCAATTTGCATGCATCATGATTAATTTCACAGAATATTTATAACTTTATCCACTAAGACTAATTTTACGGATACTTAATAAATTTGTCCACCAAGACTAAAGTTTATATTTCAAACTTTTTAACCTCTCCTTCACATACTTTAAGACTTGCAAAGAGAACAACATCATATCCTGAACAGCAAAAAATAAAAGTTTAAGCCTTCACTGCGACACCGAGAGAAGCTACTATCCATACTTGTTCAACAGTTTAGTTTTATTTTATTTACCAATACATGCATACAATGATACATACTGAACAAAACTCCAATCGACATTCAAAACTTTTGGTATGAGACTAGGGCAAAGAAAATGCTGCAAATCCATTAAAGTCTAATTAAAGTTTAAAGGCCAAAGTGCTACAGACAGAAACCATCTCAAAACTCATTATAGAAAATGTTAATTACATTCAGGGGTACCTCAATAGTCAGGGATTGAAGTAAAATCAATAAGCTTGACCACCTCTCCGAGAATTATATGCAATTCACGTCTCATAAAAACCTGTAAGTCATTACTAATTCTCAGACATGATTGCTGGAATCAACTAAGGGAAAAGCAAAGAAAGAACATAAATAAAATGCAACAAGTGCAAGTATCCTACGAAAATATCTAGTTCTTCAAAACATCATATGACAGGTACTCCAAGCATAACCTCGAATGATTTTGGGTCACTATGACTTCTCATCATTCCTGAAGATCTCATTCAATTAAGGGTACAAGGGGTTGACTAACTCAGTGGAGGATATATCACTTAATACCTAGGTTTTAATATTGTTGTAGGTCCTAAAAACTGTTTCAAAGGAGGATTCATCCTCAAGGATTAAAGATGAGAACAATCAACTAAAGGATGAAATTAGAATATTTCCTTAAAGGTTTTTTACTCTGGACCCTGCAGCAAATGATGCAGTCGATAAAAAGTTTCCTCTAGCTTCCATGCGAAAAATCCAACTTGATGCCTTAAAAGTATCTCCAAGTGATACAAGTTATGATGCTTTACCAGCGATCGAGGGTACTGGATTAAAACAAACACTGATTGCAAGCAAAACTGCCTAGAAGTACAGTCATTCTCTTCTGTTGTTGCGTAAACATACTTATGCGCTTGTTGATGGAACTCTAGACAGCAAAATGTTCAAGAAAGAGTGTGCTAATTTGATCCTTTGCACGTCTACTGTAAGAGCCTTAAAGTTAATATATATATATACAACTAATAAGTAGGAGTATTTAGTATGGAGGTGTGAGCAACAGTTAACACAGAAGAACAAAGGAGTACCTCCTTCCCTCCACGTATACTGGCAATGCAGGAGAAATGGGCTATAATCAATAAGTTTGATCAGTGGTTGTAATGCTAATAATTGTTGAATTCGTATTCTTGTGAAGAAATGGACATTCGGCCTAGTTAAAACCCCAAAGCAAGGTCAAGGTGAGGAATGTCCGAGATCATACAAGGAGACAACAACTCATTTCCTCCATCAATGTGGACACTGAAATTCGTCATGCTAAGGTGTTCTTTAAATCGTTGAATTCTCACATGATGGTGAGGATGCAATAATTATCTCTGCTTGCAAAGTTAAACTTTCTAGATATTAACTAAAAGAAGAAACTTAGTAAATATTAGAAATTGTATAGTGTACAAATATCATCTTTTTTTATCAAGCAATAGATATTTGTTCTATCGCAACTAGAGGAGAGTACTGTATGCTAGCCTGATAGAGTGATAGGAACTAAATACAGTAAGAAAGTACATGAAAGGCATATCCTAAACTTTCACAACAAGGGGCTTTCAGATGATGCAAAGTCAGTCATTTTTTTATCTTGTGAGCTTTATTCACATTTACTACTCCTGAACTCTTGCATTTTCCCAATCTACGAAAATCAGCTATAATTGAAAGAGAATGAAGATAAAGAGGTCTCATAGCATAGTCATACCTCATATATTACATCAGAAAATGATTGTTGAGAACACCATATATTCCGATTATTAAATGGGTAGTGGCTCTCTTTTAAGTGCTCCTCCCATTTCCATCCTCCAAGATTGATCTACCAAGGATGCCAACTCCCTATAGATTACCACCAATGCAGCTATTAGGGAAGTAACCAAATTTTTAATACAATAACACAAGGTACAGGTATCTCATTTTCACTGTCAGCTGCGGATCAGTTAAATATCAATCAAGAACCAGAATTGAATTGCTAGGAAAATAGGAGTACAGAAACAAAACAATGATTTATGTTTTCCAATTAAATGCCATTGTTTTACTGTGCCAAGTTGAGAGTTGACATGCAGTTCTATCTAACTTATGGAAGATAGTGGCCAACAGTAGTTTCTGAATCCTTTAAGGATGGCAGTGAAAAATATAGCCAAGCCAACTAGTTTTGCATAGAGGCACAATTGGTTGATTATTCTTTTACTCAGAAATTGCCAACTGTGTAAGCATAAAAGCATGCTCTTACATCGTCTACCCTTCTATTTCAAATTGATTGTATTGGTTCTTCCTTTTTACTTTGATAAGTTCTCACCTTTAATTGCAAACAATTAAAAGTTTGACACTCAAATTTTGCATTTTCAACATTTGAAAAATTATTCTGTTGTTTGCCTGTTTTTCCTATTTGTCAATGATCAAGAAGTCTGTTTGGAGAAAATCATTAGGACCCACCGTAGCCTTCGAAATTCTGGGATGATGTGCCTGCACCTCTACTTAAATATTGAACTTAGTTCACTTGGCATGAGGCTCAAACTTGTGAATCAAGACACAAGTCCCTCAACCTTTGCCAATTGAGCTGACCCGGAGAGGCATCTCTTTTTTGGCAGCTTCTCATACAAAAATACACACAAATCTAAACTATATGTAAATTCAGTGCTTTTATATTTTAAAATCGTAAAAGCAAAACAAAATATGCAATTTGAAACGGAGAGTACACGAATATTTCTTTATAATGACACCTGATATCACTAGGGGACAACCAAATGTGACCACGGAAGGGGCAAATGTAGTATATGCAGCATGTATGGTAGTCTCATGGCAGGAGTCAGACTCCTGACTGATTAGCCAAGTCTAGTGAAGTAGGGCAGACGAAAGAACCAATTATCCACTAAGGCTGGAAGTGGCAAACAACGGATTTCTCAATTATCAAGAAAAAGAGACAGGGAGTCTGTCAAAAGTTTTCAGAGGTCACAAGTTATGAATATATGGCTTCCTTCACGATGTCACCAGAAAGTGTCAACTAAAATTTCTCAATATCAATAGAAACCTCGAGTGAACAATGTTAGACATCTAGTATGGTGATTCATTTCCAATAAAGCAACATATGTAAGCAACAATAATAAATGGACCAAATCAGGAACTCACTTGAGGTCATGGCTGACAACCAGTAAAGTTAGCTCCTTTTTTAGATCCTTTAACAATTTTGCCACATCTGCACGAGCCTTCCAATCTGATTGCTCTCATAAACAATGAACTTTTTTAGACACTAAGGTTAGGTGCTCAAATATAGTTAAAGTTGGGACCAAAAATACAAAAATAATTTGTCCATCTAATAACTCACTTATATTTAAAAACAAGTAACTCATTTTTTATTTTATTTTTTTGAAAAAAAACTAGGCTAAATTAGTAATATAAGCTTTCAATCTTTATGGGAATAGCTCCACTATATAAAACAGTCCTGACTCCTGCCGCAGAATACCACAAGCGAGCCTCACTAACAATATCCTACATATCCAAACAGAGGTATGATCTAATTGGACAAGCTCTTGAACTTCGCTTATACCAACTACCAACTACAGCAAAGAATTAACTATGTTAAGAAAAATCAAAATAGCCCTTGTAACCATATTAGCAAAAGAAAATATGAGAGCCGGTACACAGCAGCAAGAGTGTTTTAACACGATGTTTTTGTACATCGATGTAACCATGTCGAGAATAAGATCAGATAGCCTAATAAGGAACTCTGAGCTGTCCAAGAAGCAAAAAAATTGCTTTTAAGTGAAGCCAGTGAAGAGTTCCTCTAAAACAGATGTAGAGATCCCACCCTGGTTGCCTTTAATTCTGGAGAACTAGATAATGCAACCTAACATAGAATCTTAACATTCTATGGCAGAAAGATTTACATATTTCAGCACATTCTTCATAAAGTAAAAGCAAGTAGCATAACCTGTGACTCTTATTCTTTAGATTACCAAAGCTGATTACTCATCCTATTTTTACTTGTTTGTCATTATTAACAGATAGGGTTTACTCAGAGTTTACAATCTTGGTGCTTCTGTCATAATATAACTAGTTAGGACATTTGTAAGAACGGATTACTCAGATTACAAAATATGGAAGATGGAATCAAGACTTCAATAACCATGGTGAGAATAAGGGTTGATTGTCAAATACAACAAATGTAAAAGCTTGTGCAGGCATATCAATTTCCTCTGTACCCTTTCAACTTTAACCTAGAAATCTCAACTATTCTTGTTCTGTAAAACCAAAACTCTTACTGCTCCAAAAGCATGCATAAGTGGGAGAAAAACCAACTGATCCATAATCAAATACATAACAAGGGAGAAATATCATAAAGGAGAAAAAAAGGTAATCCAAAAAAATAAAATGAAATAGATCATAGCTTCTTCATACCAAGACCAGCAAGAGGTTCATCCAATATTAATAAATCTGGTGTTTGAACCTGTGTAAAGAGAAAAAATATTAACAGACAGATGATCAATCAAAATATCAACAATATTTTGTCACACAAATAGGCATATGCATGTTTATACGAATGCACATATAACAGACAGCAAGCACTTCCTGTTTTTCATAGATGAGAAATACTTACTAACTGAATAGCAAGGGCTAGCCGACGTTTGTAACCACCGCTCAGTGAATGGGGATCCTTATCCAAGGGTATTCCTGTTAGACCAACCTATGAGTTATCAACCACATAATAAGCTGTCATTATTTGCTGAAAAGCAGACGACGTTTTCTCCTTCAGAATAGAAAATTACATGACAGTTTAAATCACACTTTCTTTTTTTAATTTGCATACAGTTTAAATCACACTTAAAGGAATATACCGAGGTAATGGCCTTTTGAAGTCTAGAAGCAAGAAGCTCTCTTAATTGTAGGCCACCCTTTTGTCTTGGCCACCCAAATGTAACTTCATCAAGAACCGTGTCCGCAACAAAGTATCTGTAGAACAGTGAAACAAACAAAACCAAGTAAAATAAACTGTTGTTGGGACCAAAAAGAACTGTTCAAACTTTATATACCTACCTAACACATACAATACCACTTTACCAATATGTATGTGAATATATAAATCTATACTTCTGTACATAATACCAGAATTGAGAGGTAAAAAATAGTGTTTAGATAATTGCAATGCTGATGACTCATACAATCTGAACCTGGAAAAAAATTATAACTGGAGGATCTTTTGTCTTTTCAGTAAGAACAGCAAAAGAAATGCACTGTGTTTTACATGAACCTCGACATTAAAATCGCATTGAATCACAAAGAACATCCTGACAGTGCAAGAAACAACCAGCCATGATATGAGTACCTCTCAGGAAATTGGAAAACAATGCCAACTCTTTCAGGTTGTAAGCGTTCAGGAGACTTAATCTGTTCACCATCATCACTATATCTTTGAACATATATGGAACCTGACGTTGGTGTGCTTAACCCTGCAATCAGCTGCATGGAGAAGGTCAAAGATAAAAAGCAGCCTGAACAGAGTACCTTTTGGAGGTTGGGCAAGAGAAAAGCTAAATTGAATTTGAATAGAAAAGACAAAATCAAAAGGAACACCTGCAATAAAGTAGTTTTTCCACTGCCACTCCGTCCAAATATCAAGCCAAAACTACAAAAAAAGTCCATGTAAAATCTACACAGAGCCTTTTCAAAATGTATATCAGTATTCGAGATTCTAGACAAATTCATAAGTTTTTACATATCTTATTAACAGTTATGACATTCAAAAATCTTATGAAACACTGGATTCTGATCTCATGTATGCTTCTATCCAATCACAAAATGGATAATGTAATCTCCAGTTAGGTCTCAGCCAGGATCAGATGGAAAGATGACAAAGGACTTCTATAGCAGTAATGGAATGTAGTGCATTTGAATTTTAGCAACAGACTGTACCTTTTCTCGGGGATGGAAAGGCTGACTTGACTCAATAGATCGATCTTGGTCCCTGGAGGTCGATAAGAGACATCCCTAATCTCCAAACCCATAAAGAAAAAAAGAAGGTTCCACATCTATTATTACCAACTCCACTATACAACCACAATATGTTTAATAATCTCTGGACAGCAAAAATAGATAGATCATAAAGAGAAAAACTGAAGGGATGCAAGTTCAGAATGTTGCATGCCAAGTTAGTTCAGACAGAACTAGAGTTACTAGGATTTAGGAATACCATGTTTCTAATACTTATTAGTAACCTCTAGGAGATAAGTTGCAGGGACTCTTCACTTACAATGCCACAACCGTGTCGGATTCTCCGAAAAAACACTACTTGTGGCAGACCCAACACGCATCCGCCAACTCTGTTGAAGAGTTTGAGCAACCTAGTCCGGGAGTATGTAAAATTGAAAATGGAGAACTCATTGGGAATTCAATACAAAGTTGTTGAATGAATTTTTGGTTATGAATTTTTGGTTAAGAGAGTATATGCTACAGAATAAGGTCTCACCACCTAATTAACATAAACTCCTTTCTCCGCCAGTGCAGTGGCGGAGCCACATGCTGCGAAGGGGATCCAATTAGTCAGCAAGGTAGACTTGGCAAATAGGTGAAAATAATGTTCTCTTGTTCCAAAAAATCTCGTATTCCCTACGAATAACGCGTATTAAAGGTTCAAATCAGCATGTCATTTTTTTATTAATGCCCTTATCAGAATTACTGGCTTAGCCACTTCCGTTATCTAGAAGAAGAAGAAACAGAGGCTGAAATGGGTCCCTGGTACTATACTGTTGCAGCTTCAGCAGAAATAACCATTCATCAGTTGATGAATTTCCTACAGGGGCAGAGCCACCATACTGTCAGGCGCTACCCCCTTAGACAAAAAATATACTATTTATTCATGGTTAAAATAATTTTTTATCTATACATAATAGATGTTGAACCTCCTTCGGTTAATTCATGTGTTTACTTCTTCAAATTTTGAACCCCTTAATTACAATCCTGGCTCGGCCACTGATTTCCTATGTGTAGTAAATCCTGGAAAAAAATAGTTGAGCGTTTGTGATCCTCAGCTATAAACACCCATGTATTTATTGGCGATTTTATATTCTATCAGGTCACCAGCAATAAGTATCAAGTTCCAGAAAAGTTAAAACAAAACTCCTTCATAGGCTAAACTTCTAAACCTAAGAAGTTAGCAAATTCATAACAACCAAAGCTATTAAGTATCCGGATAGTGTTTATGAAAGAAACCAGAGAAAAGTAATAAAAAAAAAAAAAAGATAAGGAAGAAAAGAGTGAAAGCGGGAGCGATACAGCGAGGTACACTTCTAACAAATAAATACCTACGATTTGTGTGAAAGTATGGTGCAACTGCTGAGTAGGTGAACATTCAGTTAATCAAAATTGTAAACGGAGGCAAGTAAACAACGTTCACATGAATCAACTTTCCTAAAATTAGGATCAGATATAGTAGAAAACAGTACAAAATGAAGAATAGAAAAGATAATAGAAAGAAATAAAAGAATAGGGGTTTACTTCGAAAGAGGAGTAATCACAGGAAACCGACAGTGGTTGCGCCTTTCTGGAATAGAAATGACAATTGTGAGATTATAGGGTTCAGTGCCAGTTAGAATCGGAGAAAAAGGAGAGAGCAAGACTTGCCTGACTCGCCAGTGAGATGATGTCCTTCCAAAAATGGAACTGGAAATCAGTAGAGACGACGAGGGAAGTAGAACGCTTCCCATTTTCAGGTTTCTGGGCTGCGAAACAAAAATGGGTGCATAAATTTGGGGAAATTGGGACAAATTGAGGTTTACCAGTACGACTCCCATCTCGGGTCCAAAAATCAATTTTATATCAAATTCAAAATTTGTTATATTAAGAGGGTACTTGGATGAGCTACTGCTTTTAAGTTTTATTTAAATTTTGGAATTGTTAGGTAAATTTTAAAATAGTTTAAAATAAGTTAAAAATAATTTAAGATAAAGTCAAAAGTTATAATTTGGTCCTCTCCTATTTTTTTTAATAAAAATTATTTATGTTTGACCAATAAATTTATCTTTTTATCCCTTATGTTTACTCATAATTTCTAAGTTGAGTTTTTTTTTTAGCAATAAAGGGTGAACTATTGTCATACCATCAAAAAAAACTTGTTAAATCAGTTTTTAATTCTCACTACTTACCAACAGGTCGGTACTAGTATTTTCTACCCTTAGCAATTTTCTAATTAGAAATTCTTTTTAAAAACTTAGAACAACTACTTCTCATCTTTCTTTCATGTGTTCACTGTGCTCTTTTCTTGATGGTTGTCTTGATATGTTGAAGTACATAAGCCTCTTCAAGTCTCTCCTTCTTGAAGATTATCATGTTCCTTGTTATCCATGTATTGTAGATGACAGCTTCATATGCTGCAGCAATGATATTTTTTCCTCTCGTGTCCACTTTTTCTTCTTTATCTTCTTGAACATCTCCTCTGGTACTTTATTTTGCAAAGTAATCTTCATCCATTGCAGAATCTCTTTCCGTATACATGTGATCCACACACTATGAGAATAAATGTTTTGTGTCTTCAAGTACATCACTATTGCACATCTTGCATTCTGAGTCTTCAATTATCATTCCCATTCTATGCATTCTGTCTTTTGTTAGTAGTCTCTTATGTACAGCCAGCCAGGTGATAACAATGTGCTTTGATACTGCTATCATCTTCTATAGTGTATCTGCAAACTCCCATTTATCTACTGCTCCTATTAGTCTGGTATATCCCTGTAAGATAGAGTATTTTTCATTATTGTGAGACAGTACTCCCCCCCCTCTCCCCATGTACCCTTCCCTCATTTGCTCCTTGATCTTATGTAAATTCTTCCAATACTAGCTATAGTCCCTAGATAACTTACTTATCTAAAAGTTCAGCTCTTTGACCATATACAACTCATTAATCCATTTTATCCATAATACTTCTTTACTTTCCATTAGCAACCATATATGCTTTCCTCCTGTAATAATGTTCTAATATTTACAGCTTTTAATATTCAACCCATTCTGTTTTTTCCCTTACAGACCCTATCCCAAGATACTAATGCAATTTTTCTCTTGTTTTCTGCTTCTTCCCATAAGTATTCTCTACATTTTTTGTCAATTTTCTTAATTACTCTCTATGATAAAATAAACATAGCCTCTCAAAAGTTGTAGTAGAGAATAAAATTGATATGATAAACTTGAATTCTTCCTGCATATAATAGATGTCTATTAGAGAGAGCTCTTATTCTCTCTGTGATCCTCTGAGTCAACTGATTGCATTCCATTTTTGTCCATTTCCTTGGAGATAATGGGAGCCTCAAATACCTGACATGAAACTTACCTTCTACATATCCTGTTAACTCTAATACATTTGCCTTGATTTCATTAGAGACACCTGCTATGAAGATACTTGATTTTTCAGTATTAGCTACTAGTCTTGTTATCTCAGAAAAATGTTTCAAAGCCTCCATTATTCTTTGTTACTCAGTTCACGTACCGCTTTAATGGTCGAATAGTCAAACCCCTACCTTTTGCAAAAAATCATCAGATCATCAACAAAAATGAGGTGGTTCAGCCTCGATGTACATTGGATGGAACCTAAAGTCTGGGTGTTGTCCCATCTTTGTGAGAGTTCTTGAGAGATATTACATCACCATTACAAAAGAGTAGAGATGATATAGGATCTTCCTGTCTTAGTCCTTTTTATCCTGCAAAATAACCATAACTTTTCCCATTTATTCTTACTGAAAATTTTGTGGATGTTATACAGTTGATAATGAGCTTTCTAAATTTCTCTGCAAATCCATATCTCTTCAGCATTTTCTCCACAAACTCCCAACTTACCATATCATAGCCCTTTCTTAGGCCAATTTTCATCAGACATCTTGGGATAGTTTTCTTCTTATAGTGTCCCATTATATCATGGCAAATCATCACATTATGCACAAGTGATCTATCCTCTACAAATGTTCCTTGTGTTTGGTTGATCAGAAAAGGCAGTATCCTCTTGAGTCTGTTGCATAAAATCTTAGAGATCACTTTATATAACACATTACAACATGAAACAGGTCTGAATTGACTGGCATTCACATGATTTGCAACTTTTGGGATCACAACAATCACTGTTGCGTTGATTTCTCCTAGTAGCTTGCCATTTTTTATGAACTCCAATACAATATTTGTGACATCCTGACCCGCTATCTCCCAAGCATCCTTAAAGAAACCAGTACTATGCCCATCAGGTTCTGCACTTTTTGTACTGTTAATACTGAAAACGGCCTTTTTCACTTCTTTAGTTATCACAGGTCCTAATAAACTCATTTGTTGTAGGACAGTTGTTGACACCCAATTTTTATCCTCCGCAGTGTCAAATTATTTACGGGG
>JAABOM020000049.1:12131826-12144269 GCA_011800125.2 Solanum clarkiae | reverse complement strand
ATTGTCATGTGTTTTTGGTTATTAGTCGTTTTTTGTTGTTCCCTTTCTTTTACTTTTTGTCATATCTAGTTTATTCTACTTATGAGTTTTTGAGACGAGGGTTCCCAGGAAACAACCTCTCTCCTTCTATGAGATAGTGGTAAAGTGTGCGTACATTCTACCCTCCCCAGACCCCACTTGTGGAATTCCATTGGGTATGTTGTTGTTGTATGAGAAGGATTGCAACTTATAGTATTTTTCATATTGTTTTTAACCATGTAAATTTTAGATTTCAAATATTATGCATGCCATATATTGGTCATTATAACTTATTGGTGTCTGCTAGAGTACTGAACTGTCCCACATTCCTTATTTTCTCTTACTGCTGATGGCCTTAAGTTTTAACCATATCTCTGCAGATGTGCATTCTTATATTTGTTGGAACAAATGGTGAAACTTACTTCAATACAGCAGCTTTAGTCTCTTGCGTGCAAAATTTCCCCAAAAGCCGTGGTCCTGTGGTAGGAATTCTTAAGGGATTTGCTGGATTAGGTGGTGCTATTTTAACTCAGATATATGCAGTAATCAATTCCCCAGATCAGGCTTCACTAATATTTATGATTGCTGTTGGACCAGCAATGGTGGTTATAGCTCTCATGTTTATAATCAGGCCTGTTGGAGGCCACAGACAAGTCAGGCCTTCTGATGGCCTAAGTTTTTCATTTGTTTACAGTATATGCCTCCTGTTGGCTTCTTACTTGATGGGAGTTATGCTTGTCCAAGACTTTATTGATGTTAGCCACAATGTTATTATAATCTTCACAGCTGTTCTATTTGTCATTTTGATAATCCCTATTGTGATCCCCGTCTATCTGAGTTTCACTCAAGACTCGAGAGTAGTATCAGAAGAAGAGGCACTTCTATTGGAATCAAAGAAACAAGATCCTGGCAGATCAGAACAGGACCAAGGTCAAGAAATAATATTTAGTGAGGTTGAAGAGGAGAAGCCGAAGGAAGTAGACTTGCTTCCGGCTTTAGAAAGGCAGAAAAGAATCGCGCAATTACAAGTGAGACTAGCACAAGCAGCTGCAGAAGGAGCTGTGAAGGTCAAAAGACGACGAGGTCCTCGTAGGGGAGAGGACTTTACTTTAGTGCAGGCTTTGATAAAAGCAGATTTTTGGCTTATGTTTTTCTCAATGCTATTTGGGTCTGGATCTGGTTTGACTGTTATCGATAACTTGGGGCAGATGAGCCAATCTCTAGGATATGACAACACACATGTATTCGTTTCGATGATCAGCATATGGAACTTCCTTGGCCGTATTGGGGGTGGATACTTTTCTGAGATAATCGTCAGGTACATGAACTTAATGGTACTAACTTACCTTCACATAAATATCCAAATCTTATAATCTTGTCAAAACAGGGATAATGCATATCCAAGACATGCAGCTATGGCTGTTGCCCAAGTTGTGATGGCCTTTGGTCATTTCTTCTTTGCTATGGGTTGGCCTGGAGCAATGTACGTGGGCACTCTTTTGGTTGGACTTGGTTATGGGGCTCATTGGGCGATTGTGCCGGCTGCTGCTTCTGAATTGTTTGGCCTAAAGAATTTTGGGGCTTTGTACAATTTCCTCACTCTTGCCAACCCAGCTGGTTCATTAGTATTCTCAGGTCTTATTGCTAGTACTATATACGACATGGAAGCTGAAAAGCAAGCTCAACAGCCCCATGGTGAACCTCTCAAGTGTGAAGGTGCCATTTGCTTCTTTTTGACTTCCTTGATAATGTGTGGAATCTGCATTATCGCAGCTGCTTTAAGCATGATTCTGGTGTACCGCACAAAGACTCTGTACGCCAATTTGTATGGGAGGCCTCGTACATGATGTATTTAAGAATCCTGAAAAGGACATCTTCTGCCAATCCATATTTCGAATATCATTATAATGCGACACCGGGAACCATCACCATGGTTGACTGAAATAATGTGTCGTGCAAGTCATTTCTGTATATTTGTATTTTCTCAATCTTGAAGTTAACTTCTGATTGTCAACCACCATTAGTTTATTGAAAGAAAAGAGTGTTGATTGATTTTTTTCAGCCAGAGATCGGTCCAGTGACGCTGCCGACAACGATGTAATTCCACAAAGTAGTGGCTGGGTTCCGTGACATTGGCCGCTCACCAATTTTAGAATAAGTTTTTGATGGCAGCAGCTACACGGATAACATCAAACTATACAACATAATAAAACAGACATGTATATTAAATTTGCATAAAATTATAATGACTCGAGTCGAAACTGAATTCCATGAAAAATATCAGAGAAAGATGTAAAGAAAAAGAGAATTATTTTATCTATTACATTAGAAAAGAAGTCTTACAGTTTCCCCAGATAAAAGAGTCTAAAAGTTTCAGCAACTACTTGAATGACAGGCATCAATGCCTGGCGCCCTCTTGATGCAAAGGAAAAACTCTAATGGAGTATCTTCACCAGTAAAGCTGTATTGCGGCTTTCATTGGTGAGGTGGCGGTGGCGGTGGAGGCATATTAGATTTCGTAAATCCCACCCATGCAACAATGCCAACGGCAAGTATGACCCATCCGAAAATGTCATACTTGAGATCACTGCTCTTCTTCTTTTTTGAACTCTGCAATGCAAGAGCATACACAATGGTGAATCGGTAACAATGATTTGACCGATTGAAAATTAACGTGATGAAACCAGCAACTTTTCACAGAGCTTCAATACCAGTCTTAAGAGCACTTACAACTTTCAAATTATTCACCAGGGAGATAGAGTAAAGTAACATTTACAGGCGTACAAAAAAGAGCAAAAACTAGAATACATCATGACTTACTCTGAACAATAATTTAAGAGGAGAAAAAAAAAAACCAGGACACAATAATCAGTAGGATTATACTCAACACAGAAGATAAGATATTGATCCTCGAGATTGGGTGCGGACTAAAGACTAAAGAGATACCTTTGTGCTTGTCGATGTTGAAGGTTCCGGTGCCATAGTTTGTTGAATGGGACCGTGCCTGTGGATTTCCATGTGCAATTCTGGAGCCTAAATATAATGTAGAAGAACATAAATTGAGACTCCCAACCATAAAGCGAGACATTTCCCGAGTAAATATATCACAAACTTGACAAAATAAAATAAACAATACAATCATAAGTTTCCACCACCCAGTCAGGACATTTCTCTAGCTTGTTTGATATATCAGCATAATCTAACACACAACCATTCATTACCAAAGCAATGCAACTCAATCAAGGAAATGCTGGAACTTGGAACCAACTAGTCATTGGAGGAGTATTCAAAACTTCATGTAATCGAATTCTCAAATACCCACCATTCTTTGGAGAACTAAAATCTGCAAGGTTTAGGGTAGATATATGCAAACAATGAAAATTGAAACACCGTGTATAAGCAAGTAACATGGCATGCCAGCACACATTTGCTCAATAAAAGCTAAGCAATCAGAAAGTTAAGAAAAAATATAGTCAGCTTAGTACATCTCATTACTACGTCCAATAAATATGACAATTAAAGCTGCATCAAACTTCATTACACTAACATGATGTTAGTAACATCCATTCACCTAACATACAAGACAAACATTTCTATGCTCACATGACTAACAACCAAAGCAATCCCCACCCTCGGAGGATTGCTTTGCCACTGGGAACATCCTCAACCAGCCTTTGGTTTCTGCTTTCAAATTCAGTCTTCCAAAGGTTTGGGGAATATACTAGTAAGGGCGAGAGGAAAGAGAGGCAGGGAAGATTCAACAAAAGAGACCACAAACAAAAGTCAAGAGCCCAAAAGATCCAAAGGATAATAACATCACATCTATACCATAGTACTTCCTCCATTTTCAAAAAGAATGGCTTACTTCCCTTTTTAATTTGTTCCAGAAAAAGAACCCTTTTCTTTTGTGGCAAAACTTTAATTTCATCTTTCCACGTGGCTATGTCTGAGACCACAAGACTAAAGGACATTTTAGTACTCTCTCTTTTTTTTTGATAACCGAGAAATCCGATTGTGGCTCGCCCTTAGAATCAATCACAACCTTCTGAACTCAATGAATAATGGGCCTTCCCCTCTACCCTTCTCCATTTAAATATCAGGCTTCGCCTTGCATGACATGGGGCTTGAACCTGTGACCTCAGCCATAAATCCTCAACCCTTCGCCACTCGAGCTAGGCCTTGGGGGCGGCATTTTAATACATTTGACATAACTTTAATTTAAGACCACAAAATTAAAAAATCTTCTTTATTTTCTTAAACTTCGTACCAAGTCAAATTAGACCAATCTTTTTTAAACAGAGGGAGTAGCATTTTCAGTGTCATCAGTCAACAAGACAACGTGCCGCTTGCATCCATAACCGCTTCCATATAGCTTATGGTAATAAACATAGTAAGATGCCTAGAAAGAGGGGAGAATTTAACTCTAAAATTTTGTCAAATCTTTTAATACAATAACAGCGGAATGTTATCCGTATAACGAAAAAATTTCAATCGAGAAGCAACAAGATCACTTCATTCTACTTCTAGTAAAATAGTGAAGGATACTCCAATAGTCGTTCAAGTCAATTAGAAAGTATAAAATAGCTACTATTGAATGTGAGAAGTATGGAAAAACATCTCGTAATTTATTTATCATGAAAATATTTCTAGGATAGGGAAGGCTTTTGCTTTACAACCTTAGTAAATCTATAACATAGTAACTATTTGAATGTTACCATTGTGTCCCACATCGACCATGGGAGGGTTGATTGGGTCTCTTTATATGATTTTGGGAAATACTCACCTACCGAGCAATTGGAATTGAGTTGGACTCAGAGTCCATTTTCTTATCATGGCATCACAGACAGACCCATCCCAATTCCTCGTTTATCCAGTGTTAGACCCCCATGTTATATTGCCCCCATTCTAAATGTCTAACCCTGGGCATGTGGAGGTTATTTAGTCCCACATCGATTGTGGGAGAATTGATTGGTCTTGGGCAACCCGCACTACTTAAGCTTAGCTTTTGAGATTGAGATAGACTCAAGACCCATTTTCTTATCATATCCAGACCCTTGTGAGATCCACTTCTTCACCATGAAACCAAAGAAATAGCCAGCTAGCCGAACGTCAGACTGCTACCTCAATAAACTCCGATGAAACCTTGTGAGGAATCTCACACCCCATAATTTTTGAATTACAGTAGAATAAAATAAAGGGATATGTACGTAGATGTACACTTTGGCTATCTAGTTTACCAAACATAGCCGAAGTATACACTATATACACTCGGTTGTATTTTTCGGTTATAGATAATGTATATTATATGAATATTTAGTATAAATACAAACTTAACAATACCTATATATAGTGTACATATTTTGTAAAATTGATGACCCAAAGGTATTGGGCTGTAATTTTTCTTAAAATAAATATGGATGTAGCAAAATAATTTGCAAAATTTGAAGCACTCCTTTTATCTGCTGGATAGGTAAATTCTAATGTATACTGTCACTTGGTAGTGTGAATTCCTAGCAATGTAAAAAGAATGGAAACCACAAAGACGTCAAGAAAACCTTCTGACACAATTAGCATGATGAGGAAATTGATGCACTTACCTATGTCTCAGATATAATATACATGAGCACTTGTAACGAGGAATAAACACATATTTCGATAAAAGTTTCCTACTTTTCATTTTTAAAGTAATTGCACTTCTTCATCTCGCTCAATATTAAAGTTGAATGGCCGTCCAACAATAAGTGCCTTTTGGCATTACAATAAAGCAATCAACCTTATGTGAAAATCCATCCATCTTTTACCAGAACATGTTTTCTTTTAAATCAATTTCTAATATAATGGAAAAGATATGAAATGACAGCTTTCACCTGCATAAACCGGTCACAGACATACAAAAAGGCCAACTACAGATCAATGTTAAACTAACCAAAACTGAACAGATACTCTAAAGCAATCAGATTTGAGCGTGCATCAAGTCAGTCAACATGTACTATATTCATGCTAGCAACTTTGACTTCTAACCATCTTACCTAACAGACACCAAAATTATTGGATTGGACAAGTAGCATGTTAGTAGACTATCAAAATGGATTGAACTCAATCTAATTCTCAAGTGTTGGGTTAATAACAAGTGCTTTACGAACATTTATGAGTATATGTTTTTTCTTAAGCTTCTACCCTCCCTATCCTTGGTGGTTTCTGAAGGAGTTAATATAGTTGCCAGCATAGCATTATGTGGGAAACATTCATATTCCCCATAATTTTTTATTTGAGATCTTGTTTCTCTCAAATACTGCTTTGGATCAAGAAGTTAAAAGATCCACTTTGACCCCCAAAAAAATAAGAAAAAATATCCACCTAACATTTGATATATAATCCCCTTTTTAGTATTATACATTCTTTTGGCAGTTCATATGGCACTTGGCCAAAATGGCTTTCGATTCTTATTACATTTTTCTAGTTAAATCTAAAAAATATCCGTTGAATTCAGATATAAGGCTTCTTCACGAAGTCCTGAGAAGACCCTTATTTTAATGTATTTGGAAACTACAAGGGACTGAGATCTGGAGTTCCTGCATAGAGGCATACTAGTTACAAGAGGCTCGGGGTAGTAATATTTAATTAAAGTATAACTTGAATCATATTTTCTTACTGCGTAATTAATATCATTCAGTGGCACCTTATTGTGTGTTAACAAGGAACCACCAAAACTTGAAAGCAAGTTCTATAAAATGATAGTTGGACCAACTAGGTTGTATGGGGTTGAGTGTAGCCTAGCTGAGAACTCTCACGTTCAGAAGATGAAAGTTGCGTAATGAGGATGTTGAGATGGATTTTGGATATACTCAGAGAGATAGGATTAGAAGTGAAGATTTTCAGGACAAGGTGGGAGTGGTCCCAACAGAGGATAAGATGCAGGAAACAAGGCAGAGATGGTTTGTACATGTGAAAAGGAAAGGAGCAGATGCCCTAGTGAGAAGACCTGACCAGTGTTTTGGGTGGCGAAAGGCGACAAGGCTCCGCCTCGCCGCGTTTTTGAAAAAGGCGCCAATTTATACTAAAATCTTAAAATATTTAATTGCATATATAAATATCTAGAATCTCAATAGCAATAATATATATTAGCAAATATTTCAATCCAAAAAGGCAAAAACTAATAGTAGATAGCAAGATATTATATTAATAAAGAAGTATTATAATTTTTTTAAAAAAAATTGTGCAGTCCTCTGCTCCAGTGAACTGGGACAGAGCAACTGGGAAGTTGGGAACAGTCGAACAGATTAACAGGAGAAGAAAAAGAGTCGTGTAGGGGAACAAAGATGTGAAAGAAGAAGAAGAGAACAGAAGAAGAAGAGAGGAAAAAAAAGCACAGTGAGATAACAAAAAGAGTCGCGCAGCAGTGGAGAAAGAAGAAGAAAGAAGAAAAGAAGAAAGAAGAAAGAAGAAAGAAGAAATGAAGAGAGAAAAGTTACCTGAAGTGTCGCCGGTCGACTCTGGTGAAGAAGAAGGAAGTTGGAGAAGAAGCGCAAGTCAACAATTGTGAAGAAGCATATGTCTGGGTTTTTTCCTAAATAAACCCTAGATGTCTTTTTTATTATAAAAATCAGCTTTTTTTAATTAAAAAACAAAAGGCGACGCCATACATTGCCTCGCCTCAAGCTGTCGCCTCTCGCCTTTTGGCGCCTCACCTTGCCTTTTGTAGGCGCGCCTCGCAACAGCATGTTAAGGCGACATTGCTACGCCTCGCCTCGCCTCTCGCCAAAGGCAACGAGGCGCTCGCCTTTAATAACACTGAACCTGACAGGTTGATTATGGATGATTAAGAGAGGTACAAATAGACCGAAGAAGTATTAGGAATAGGTGATTGGAAAAGACATGCGCGGTTTTAACATACCAAGGACATAACCTTAGAAGGTTGGAGGACACAAATTAAGGTAAAAAGTTAATAGATAGTTGAATGTTGTCTTGCTTTTCCTTAGATACTAGTTAGTCATAGCATCACTCTTGTAGTTTCTTGTCCTTCGATTTTGGTTACTACATGCTTTTTATACTCCAAGTCTCCAAGTTGCTGCTCTTTTTTCAAATTGCTTTTTCATGCTCTCCATAGTATTTTGACATGGCTTCACAACTTCGTCGTTTCTTTTTTCAACCTGCTTTGAATGTTTTTCCTTGAGCTGAGAGTCCATCAAAAACAACCTCTGTTTACGTCCCAAGATAGGAGTAAGGTCCGCATACACTCCATCCCATATCCCACTCGCGGAATTACATTGGGTATGATGTTGGTGGTAACCAAAAACTCCCTATGCTCCATATGTATGATATATTTAGCCTTGACACATCCCTTTAAGAAATCAGTTACTCATAGAAAGTAAGAAGTGATTTCACCAAAATGACCTCTAAATAGATAGTACTACTTTAATATTGTTTCTTGATTATGTAAAAATTCAATTATCTGAGTGTGTGTAAATTTGGAAAAGAACTACTAATATCTTCTGATTATGTTAAAAACTTTTTGTTTAGGACTAAATGCAAAAGCTAGAATACTATAATATGGATACGAGGGAGTAAGGGACGAAAAAGATGCACAAAATTACTTCAATATCAGTACACACTAATTACAGAGGACCACGTCCGATTGGACTTAATAAAAAGAATTGAATGCAAAAAAGGGGAAAAGCAAAAAGGCAACAGCAACAACCACATGTAGCAGCTTGATATCATTCATTTGGAATACCGAATACCTGAATACAACATCAAGATGCAAAGCATTGACATATGGAGACTTAGCTTAAACAACAAAAGAAGTTTCACCTTAGCTGTAACTTCCAAAGATCTGCGATAAATGTCATTTGATGGATCCTGCATTCAGAGTAACAAAAATCTAAGCTACTTGCAACAGTAAAGCACAAATACATTTAGAATGTCTATTGAGAAAGATATACCGCATCAAGTGCCTGCTGAAAGCACTGAGTTGCTTTTTCAAAGTAAATCTTAGCCTCATCCATGTCCGGAGTTAAAAAAGCATGAGATGTGTGTGCGTTCCCCAAACACCAGAGGGCATCATGCTTTTCCGGATTAACAGTCAATGCCTCCTCTAACTTTGAGGTTGCATCTGCATAGTTAATTCCCCTCACATAAATTAAATGACGACAAGTACATAGAAATAGACATCACTATTCATAAACAACATACCAAAGAAAACATTCTTTTTACTGAAGAAAAGACATTGTCAAATGAGCCGCCCAATTTCCTCAACTAAGAAATTTTATCAACCAAAGGAAATTGCCCTTAATTTTTAACAAACTATTTAATCAAGTCCAAAAAATCAAGCAACTCAATACCAGAAATCATCTGTTTTGATTCCGCTACAGGCTGGAACTGCGACAATTCCAACAATGCACCTCCCCATCTCGTCAAATTCTGCATTTATCGTCATATATCAGAAACAACAAACTAATGAACTCAATAAAGCATCTAACTTCAAATTAAACAAAAAAAAATCAAACAAACTGGAAACCAACTATAACCATAAACAAAAATGATATGTAAAGAGAAAGAAGAGATACGTACATCAGCATCGAGTGGATTCTGAGCATAGTTCGTTTCAGCAGTCTTACGAGCGTGTTCGAAGAACAAGAGACGATCGAATTCGCTTTGCATCTCCATAGACGAGGTGTGGTTTTTAGGGTTCTGGATGAATCCCCTTTCTCAGTAGCCTGCTTAGTTTTTGTCAAAAAATAAGGTCGGTCTGTAAAATGCTTTTCTAGTCTAATAACTTGTACTACTATTACACTTTCGACACGTCGTCGGTCTCAGAGAATATAGTGGGTTTCAAATTATGGGCTTTTAGTAGATTGGAAATCTATTTTTGCCCAATCCATTCTGTTGGAGCTACGAAGAAATTTGCCATATATAAGCCCATTTTAGGACCCTAAGAAGAAAATGTCTCAAAATCTATAAGATTTAAGGCCACTATTTAAATTGTCCAAATTTTTAGAAATTGTACACATTGTTTTTGTCTTTCCTTTTCCCCTCTTTGAAATAGGGATGGTAATGAGAAAAGAGGAGCGGATATGGAACATATTTAGGGGTCGTTTGTTGTAAGAGATATAAATGAATAGTCCTGCAATAAAAAAATAGTGAAAGGACAAGATTTTGGTATCTTATTTGGTTGCTAAGTTTGGGATAACTTATCCCACCATTTATATCATGGTGATGGGATAAGTTATCTCATATACATAGTGGGATAACTTATCTCAGGATAACTAATCTTGGGATAAGTTGTTCCCAACCAAATGAACTCTTAGAGTTATGTGAGGCACGCGGGATTAAAGTTAGTCAGGTGCGGATTGAGTGTCGGGTGGGTTAGAAGTAATTATTCTTAAAATAATGTGGGGAGAGCGAATTATTGGTTTAAGGTACCAAATAGAAATTTAAAGAAAATTAAATCTTTGTAATTAGTTAATATTTAAGATAAACTTTTTATATTAAATTTTAACTTTAAGTATAACCTTTTTTTTCTAAAATATAAACTAGATGTGTTTAGTAAATTATTAATTATTAAAATATTAAGTAGAAACAGTTAATTAGCGATTAAGAAACCATTGTTAGAATTGTAACTAGAAATAATTAATGAATACAACTAAGATTCTATTGCATATATTTTGATCAAGATTTGAAATACAAAATCTAGAAAACTAAATGTTGTTGATATGTTAATTAGTGAAAATAAATAAAAAACATGAATTTTATATTCATATTAAACTCAATTAAAAGAAGAAAAGAACTTAAAAATTTATGTGGGCAGGGCGAGTTGAAAATGGAAAAAATCTATCATATGGGACGAGGCGGTTTACAATTTTGCAGGTTGAGCTTAACTCCCCCTCCCTCTCCCTGCTCCTTACTTCATTGTCATCCCTACCTTGAAAGTAATCGAAATTTGAGTATATCTAAAGCTATATGAGCTCAGTGAATCTCATAGCTTAGGGAGCTAATTTAAGTTTGGTCGTTGTTATTTCAATTCTAACTCAATTCTTAATCTAGGAACTCAATTTAAAAAAAATTTCACCGCGGTGAAAAACAATATAGCTCTGAATTGAATTTGTATGCCCTCAAGTTGAAGTAGCACATCTTCCCATAAAGATTAATATTTTATATTCTAGATGAAGAGGTAATTCCTAGCATGAGATTCAAATTTGTTAGGATGAGAATAAATATTTTATTCACATTTGGCTTAACTAAAAACATGGAACAAACAGAGTAATCATCCAGTCGTGCTTTTAGCTATTAAATTTTTTTTTAAAATAACGTGATGTTCAAATCTAATATTTATTTTTATATTACTCAATCAGACTGTATCGTAGAAATCTGAAAAATGATTAAAAAATTTTAAAAACAAAAGATAATTTACTAGAAAAGTTTTCCAATGAGTACAGACCAAATTATATGCATTAAGCAGTTTGCATAACCATGATCAATTAATTATCACAATTGAACATGCATTTGGAAGCATTTAAAAATAAGAGATTCAAGTCACACTAACGTGTTCTCTACTAGTATTTCTTCTATTTAAACAAGTGTATCCCTATCTTAGGAAACATCGAATCCAAATACAATATTCTGCTGTCCTTAAACAATTTGGGTTTAAGCATAATGGTATAACACTCCCCACATGACAAGCAATGGAATTGGTCGGAAAATGCAGGCCACATGAATCAAAATTCAACCCAATTTAAATATTGCTGCAACTTACGAGTGTTCAAATTATTTTTTTTTCAAATTTTAAAACAAGATAGAAATAGATTTTTCTTCCTTTTTGTATGTTCGATTTTTATCGAATGCAATTTTTTTGTGAATTTTATATGTATTTATGAGATTAAATATGAAATTATTGAATATCAATTTTTCTCCTTTTTATGTTAGAATTAAAAATCTTGTATTTTATATATTCATACAATTGAATCATTAAGCTTTAAAAATAGTATAATAAAAGAAAGTACTTCGAATCATTAAAATGATCGAGATATTTCGAAACAGTTTATTGACTCAAACAATGATTAAAAAACCCACAAATTATACTATAAAAAGATCAAGAAACTTGAATTCAACTAACATGAAAAAAATTCAATATCCACCTTCTTGTGATGCACAAACAAATCTGCAAATTGTAGCATGAACAACTTTATATAGAAATCTAATACTTATCAAGAATTAAAAGTAAAATAAATTTGATTTGATCTGATATTAGAAAAGAAATGACTATTGACCTAATCAAAATTCTATTGACTCAAGAAGTAAAAATTTTCATAAACTATATAGCACCTCCATTGCTTACCGTCTGATAATTACAACGTTACAAACAGCAGTGAAATCAAGATTTTAGTTAAGGGGTTCAAGATTTGAAGAAATAAATACACGAATTAATT